>CM068824.1:86711698-87311698 GCA_028554795.2 Sinohyriopsis cumingii | reverse complement strand
ATACCCACTTACAAGATAGGTCCAGCTGCAGAACTGTACAGACCCCGATCTGCCATTGCGTTATGTGATGGCACAAGTCCATCTACCAGCTGCACAGACCCAGATCTGCTGTCTCCTAATGGATCAGCAGATCTGGATCTGTGCAGTTTGTTAGGAGTAATAAGTAAAACAAGCAGCATACCATATATATTCCCCATATACAATGAGTTCAACTGCAAACTGCACAGACCCTGGCCATTGCATAATGCACCAGCAGATCTGGGTCTGTGCAGTTTGTTAGGAGTAATCAGTAGAACAAACAAGATAGACCCTGATCTGCAGGTGAATTATGTTATGCAGATCAGGATCTATGTTTGCAGTTTGTCTTGACTTTTAAGTGAGCATACATACTGCAATAGGCATCCAATTTATCATTTTACTTTTGCAAGTATTTAAATAATAAGTTACATCTGATAATTGAATAGTGTTCATTCTGCCCATCCTTTATGATACTCCCACTCCCAAGTGTTAAAATTTTGGCACATTTTTACAAAAGATGTATATTTCTTATAATAAGCCTACTCCATACTTTTGCCAAATTAATTTGGCCTCTTGTTGGCCTTCTCATGGGAAAAATGATGTAGTCTAATAACTCAGCTGAGAAACATGCCTATCGTGTGGATATGAATTTGTCATTTTGAAAGAAAATTCATCAAAATTAATCAGAAATGAGTATAGTCTGAAGAATAATCTGATTCATAAGTTGTAAATTTACATCCTAAATCTGATTGCCTCTTGAATTTATTGATTTTTAGTTCCACTGGTCATAGACCAAAGAATTTTTATGGGAAGGCCTGTTGTCTTTCATCCATCCATGCATTAGCAATTAGCATAAACTGCACTGAGTTTTATTATATTCTGATTGGCCTACATTATTTACCTGTATATAAGTCTACTCAAACTGCAAAGAACAAAGATCCTGATCTGTCATATCATAATGCACATGACAGCATGGGTCTATTTTGTTTGTTCTACTAATTATTCCTAACAGACTGCACAGACCCAGATCTGCTGGTGCATTATGCAATAGCAGATCTGGGTCGGTGCACTTTGCAGTTTGACTCTTGATTATATACGCTACTTGGAGAATTGCCATGAAACTGTACATACACAATCATTATATGGTCTAGTTGGGCATCCAATATGGCTACCAAAGTGGTCAGCTGGAAAATCTTGTAATGGACCTAGATGAAAATGATGCTGATATGATGTCCAGGTATGGATTCTATGACAGCCAGCTGGAAAATTTTGTTATTGCTGTTGCTGAATGGAAAGTCATATCTGCATGGGATTTTTTTGACGGAAAGACTTCTTACGATGTCTAGTTTGTCCTAAATTAAAATGATACATATGGACATACAATATGGCCACCACAGCACCCATCTTAAAAAAATCTTGTTACTGCTGCTTCTCTGGAATAGAGGCTCATATCAACATGAGGTTTTCACTGAAAGGCTTCTTATGTTGTATATTACCCCAAACAGACACTTCGGTGGGGTGGGGTGGGGTTGGGTGGTGATGTAGATGTATTGTTGTTTTACATTCTTCTTATGCTGAATATCTGCATCATTTTAATCTAATTTTAATATCTGATATTCAAATTGTAATTTTTCTGGAGGCTGCAAAGATTGTTTGAATAATTTTATCATTTTAATCTAATTTTAATATCTGATATTCAAATTGCAATTTTTCTGGAGTCTGCAAAGATTGTTTGAATAATTTTATCTTTTTAATCTAATTTTAATATCTGATATTCAAATTGTAATTTTTCTGGAGGCTGCAAAGATGGTTTGAATATTTTTATCATTTTAATCTGATTATAGCAAGTCCCATCCAATGCAAATGATTTAATCAAATTTTGGCTACATAGATAAATTTTGAAGAACTTCAATAACTTACTCCTATATTGTTTGTTGAAATGTCATGTAATAAGGTCAGAATAATGAGAGACTATAGATTAAAACAGTATTAAAATTTTGAATGATCTTGAACCTTCCAGCAAAAATATATTACTTATAAAAGGCACTGTACAGTCATGGGCATTACAATAATACCTTATCAGATATCCGTGGAGATCAAAAGTAACACAAGTTGTTTTTACTCATATTTTTCAAGTTATATGCATCAATATTTAAAGCTCTCAACATATTCTTTCATTTAAGGGATTCAGTTTTCAGTGAAAAAGACCAAAACCTTTAAAGATACATTTGAAATCAATTTTCTGTTCATATATCATGGACAGGTCACAGAAAAATGCAAATTTGCAGAGATCACTTACCATATATGCTTGCATGTAAGTGTGTACAAGTTAGATCCAACTGCAAATTGAAAAGATCCAGATCTGCCATGATATAATGCACCAGCAATCTAGGTCTATTCAGTTTGTTTGGAGTAATCAGTAGAGTAAACAACATAGACCCGGAACTGCATGTGCATTATATGATGGCAGATCAGAGTCTGTGTTGTTTGCAGCGGACAGGACTTACAGATGAGTATATACAATACACTGTCAGGTACATATGCACATTTGTTGATCTAAAACAACTGCTAGTAATAACCTTACTGTTTTGCCTGAAAACCTGCCAACAGAATTAAATGCCATGTGCATATGTTTATTTGAAGTCTTCTGCAAGTTCTCTGCTTAAATATTTATAACAATGTTAGCTTGTTGGTTATGATACAAGTCAAGAGAATCAAATACTATTTAAGGGTAGTATCAGATATATATATATATATATATATATATATATATATATATATATATATATATATATATATATATATATATATATATATATATAATTTGAATAGCCTCAAGAACATGGCTGGTTAAGACTTGTGATGATAAAAATAGATGGAATCTGTAGTTTAGGAAGCCTTTCTTACATTTAGTTCAGGGAAACTGGACAATAGACCTATGTCTTTATTCCATTATGCATATAAATAAATCTTATAAGCATGCTGCATGATGGGATTAAAAGGGCGGGGTAAACTGGCTAACATTGTAATTTGGACAGAACACAACAAGATAACATATTACAGTGGGGGGGGGTAGAGCCAAAAAAAAAGTGCAAAACATCAATTTTTGTCAAACAAATACAGGAGAAATTCTTGTTGGCTCTGACCACATAAGCCTATATGATAGGCTGCTGTCTCTCATCTAGTGTCCATCTCACCAGCACTACTCCTCCTAAACTGCATGGAGGATTACTATGAAACATTACACACATTTTCATCCCAAGATCCAGTTGGTCTTGAATGTAAATTGTGCCGCTCTGACATCCAATATGTCTACCAAAGTAGACATCTTGAAAATCTTTTTATTGTTAGTTGTCTTGAATTGATGGTCATATCAGCATGGGGTTTTCACTAAAAGATGTCTGGTTGGTCTTGGATAAAAAAAGATGTGAATCTGATGTCCAATATTGCCACTATTTTGGCCTTTTGGAAAATCAATATTATTCCTACTCCTGAATGGAAAGTCACAGTGACATGGAGTTTTTAGCAGAAGATTTCTTATGATGTCTAGTTGATCCTACATGAAAATGGTTCTTCTTGGATCAACATGCATGTTTCTCTAAAAAATGAGGCTGATCTGATGTTCATTATGGTCACTACAGCAGCCATCTTGAAAATAGTTTTAGCGCTGCTCCTGAAGGGAAATGCATATCAACATGGGTTTGCATTAGAAGACTTCTTATGATATCTAGTTGGTCTGAAATGAAAAGTATTCTGCTGTCACATCCAATACGGTCAGCACAGTGGCCATGTTATTATTGTACCTGTTGAATGTATGTCATATCAACATGGTTTTCAGTAAATGACCTTTTATGGTGTCTACTTGGTCTTAAATGAAACTGGAGCCAGTCTGACATCCAGTATGGCCACCACAAAAACCATCTTGAAAATTTTGTTACTGCTACTCCTCTTGAATGGAAAGTCATGTTATCCAGATGATTTCTTATAGTGTTTAGTTGGAATTAAATAAATTTTGTACTGATCTGATATCCAGTATGGCCACCACCCCAGTGGCCATCTTAAAAATCTTATTGCTTTTTATCCAAGATAGAAAGTCGTATCAGTGTCAGATTTTTTCCAGAAGACCTCTTGTAATATGATATTTAGTACAAAAAATAAGGGTGTTGATCTGACGACATCCAGTATGGCCACCACAGCAGCCATGAAAATCTTGTTATTGCTGACTCGTCTTAAATGAAAAGACATATTACTATGAGGCTCATCTGACCTAAATACATGGTGTCTAGTTTGTCATAAATGAAAATGATGCTGATCTTACAGCCAATATGACTGCCGGAGTGGCAGATTTGAAAATCTTATCTCTCAATATCAGAGATTATGGTTTCAGCACTCAGCAGTTAAAAAGAAGAAATGGTCTTATGTTGAATTCCTGGAGATTCTTTTTTGGACAGTAGAGCATCAGTCTCTTTGAGGGACTCTTGTACGAAATATTGCATGTTCCTCCCGAATAAACTCTTAAAAAAAGGAACATTAGACTTAATAGTCTATGTAGAAATATTGAAAGTTTTTCTTGCTCAAATGGGATGCCATCGGAATTTTGTCTTATACATTATTAACAAAATTATCTTATGAAAAATATCGAAAAGTTATCCTGTTAACTTTGATATCTTTTGAGAGAAAAATGAAAGTAATACTGATGAATTACCTATTTCAAAGAGGCAAAACATATGGACAGTTCTGTTTTGTTCTACTGAGGATTCCTAACACACTGCACAGACCGAGATATGCTGGTGTATTATGTGATGGCAGATCTGGGTGTGTGCAGTTGGATCTGATTTACAGACATATGTATGCAGTATTTTAAATGGCAATCATTAAAGAATTTTGGCATTTGGTTCAATACAACACTTATCTCAGGGCCTGAATATGTCTATTCTGATGTGAGATCCAGGATCAAAGAAACTATTTAATGTTATTAGTCTGGGCAATGCAAAAAACATTAGCTCTGGATGAGCTGTTTTACTGATGTGACAAATGTTGCTTGGGTCATGGAAGTCTTTAGAAACACTTGGGTTGTGTCCAAACTCAAAGTGGCTGGACTTTTTACTTTTATTCTGTTTTACTTGGGGGGGGGGGGGCATTAGGCTCAGTATAACACCAAGTCATTCATTTATGATGACCATCCAGTAAATGATATTATAAAGGATAATATATGAAAATTGTGTCAAGATTCATAAAAACTATTACATTTCTTCAAAATATTTTTTTATAATCTAAAGCATGGTTTTAAGCTTTCATACAGTTTCTGAGAACTTTAGATGACCTAATGTAGGTCAGCCTCATTGAGTGAAATACAGAAAATCCATATTTAGTTAACCCCAAGGCATCTTCATTTCAGTTTGGTAAAACAAAAGGAGACTTAATTTTCAACAAGTCTTGTGTCCATATGCAACTTTATTCATCATTATTTGTTATTTTATCCTACACTTGCTATGAAATATGGGTTGATGTGCCATCATGGCAAAAAGGCCAGCTTTGATTCACACCTCCCTTTGGTGTTCTTTTGTGCATTGGGTTTCCAAGCTTTTTGTGACAGCCATGTAATGCAGACATTACAGGTGATGATAGGAAGGAAGTCAAACCCTGCCGACCAAGAGTATCTTGAGAAGAAGATTAATGGCAAAAATGTAGAATAAACTTTCATAAGAAAATGCCAAAATGGTAGTCATTGAAATTTAAGGTCAAAATTTTCTACTTCTGGCAGTTTCTTTTAAGAACTCCATGATCTCATTTGGACTGTTATCTCCATTTGACACATTTGTTTCTTCCAGGAGAGTGCATTGGGTCTTACTGTCTATTCTATAGCCCATGCCAAAGGAGAATAGATTCAGAGTTTCTTCCCAAAAACTTTAGCTATTCGCAAAGTATATTTTGACATCAGCCATCCTTTGTCAGCAAATGAACTCTGTTGTTCCCTTTCTTCATATTCAGAAAAGCACATGTAGATATCTTCTTAAAAACAAATAAAAAACATTTACTAGTATTTTATTCCCATTTTGATATTCCTAGGTGGACCATATTATTTTCTGATTCTGTCCATCTGCCATATATATTCACTTATAAAGTCAGATGGCAAACAACATAGATCTTGATCTGCCATAATGCTCCTGCAGATTAGGATCTGAGTTTCTACTGACTACTCCAACAAACTGCACAGACCCAGATCTACCAGTGCATTATGTGTCAGCATACCTGGGTCTGTGCAATTTGCAGTTGGACTTGTATATACAGTATCTGTCAGTCCACCAATTTCATTCAGCACAATAACTTGAAATGTCCACCATTTAAAACTACCATAAGCTTTGTGAATGGCTTGCACTTTGGGAACAGTAAGAATCCTATTGTTTTTTGGGGTCTAAAGGTCAAAATTCAAGGTAAGTATGACAAAATGAAAAAGATAGTCTCTGCATAATAAGAATTTTACAATGCAGACCAGTAACAAACTTTGTGGATGGCTTGCACTTGGGTTAAGAGAGAAGCTTATGGTGTGTAAAGGTAAAGGTCAGTGTCATTATAACAGATAGGAAAAAAATGGTTTCCACACAAAAGTTTAAGTTTCATCGATGCAACTTCACCAAAGTTTATTGATGACTTATACATTGGATTGGAAAGAATCCTATTGATTTTGAGGTTAAAAGGTCAAGGTCACTTTGCCGGAAAAAAATAGCTTCACACTATAACATTTGGATCAAACTTTGTAAATGGCTTGCACTGAAGGTAAGGAAGAAATTTATTTAATTTTGTGCAGAATGGTCAAAGTTGATGGTCACTATAACTAAAGAAGAAAAATGGCTTCTGCACAAATATTTCAATTGTTGACTATGTACCTTCATCAAAAGTTGTGAATGACTTGTATGTTGGGTAGGAAAGAAGCTTTTTGGGGTCAGATGGTTAAAGGTCAAGGTCAACAGTGACTTCAAGAAGAAAACAGATTTTTGCATAATAACTTTAGTCACATACCTGACAGTTTGTGGAGGACTTGCACTTAAACTATGGAAGGGGTCTATTGATTTGGGGTTAAAAACTCAAAGGTCAACATCACTGTGACTCCAGATTATTTGGTATTGTTGTGGAGCTACATGTGTCTACCTTTCTATAATACCACCCACTTTAGTGTATCTTAAGTGACCTTGATGCTAAAGAACTCGGAAGTAGGCTACTACCTCCTGACACGTAAATGAGGCGCCAAGGGTTAATGAGTTAAGAGTAGACATCTTGACCAAAGGTTAGGGTCATTTTAGACATGCTGGTCTAAGCTCTGCAAAGTTAAAAATTCCCTACTATTGCCTATATAGAGGACTGTTAAACACAGGGTGGGCATCCAGTGTACAATAACTCATTATAGTACTCTGGTTTTGTGGCATATTTGTGTTTCTAAAACATTTATGCTAATGGCTGTTTTAGTAAGAGGGTTTGAATCTAAAGAGAAAACCATATATACTTGTTTATAGGTCAGTCCTAGCTGCAAACTGCATAGATCCAGATCTGCTGTCACATAATGCACTGGCATATCTGGATCTGTACAGTTTGTTAATAGTAATCAGTAGAACAAACAACATTATTGCAATGGCAGATTAGGGTCTATGTTGTGTGCATATGTTGTGTATGTTCATACAGTATTAGAAGAGTTGGTTACAAGCTTCATTTAACTTGGTTGGGAGCTCACATCTTTTGGAGATGTCTACTCTTATTTTCAGTATGGTTGCACCGAATACCACTCATATAAGATCTATATAAGATCCATTTCTGACACTGACTTGACCCACAATGTTAAGTGGCAAGAAGTTACTAGGCATTAATGATGATATTTTCCATGAAAATTATGATGTTTTGCACATTTTTGCAGCTGCTTCCCTTCCTCAAACTACACTGTGATCAAGTGCTTAAAATATCTATTTTACCTGAATTTTGGACACAGTGAGGGGGATTTCTTATTAAAGCATGTGTACGTATTTAATTAGTAAGGTTATTTATTTACCTTATCTGTAACAGAAATTATCAAATGCCCCTCATCACCAAGAGCAGAGTCATTTCATTGTTATCAATGGACATGGCTGACAGCCTGCCTTCCTGTTTATACTGGTAACCTCCTTATGCAGCAGGGCTATTGGAATTAAAAATGCCTCACTGTAAAAAGGGTGAATCCTTGGCTCATTGGAATTTAGCATAGTCTAAATATAGGTATGACTTTTCTTTTGTTGTTGCTGTTGTTGCATATTAGCCCACTACACTACTAAAAATCAGCCCACTACACTGCTAAGATCATGGAAAGTTCCAGCTACAAAGAGCTCTTCGAGATTACTAACAAGCTAATGTCAAGGAACAAATCAACACCACTTCCAACTACCTTCTCTCCAGTAGACCTTCTGGACATGTTTGCAGATTTTTTCCGTGACAAAGTACAAACCATTAGAGATAAGCTTGACACCACAATTTCAATTGACTCGTCATCACCATACAGTTGGGATACAGAATTTGAGTGGCAACTATTAGCAGCATTTGAACCGGTCTCTATGGATTTCGTACATACAATCCTGATGAAGAGTGCATCAAAGTCATGTGAACTTGATCCAATTCCAACATCACTGCTGTTTGAGTGCTTAGATCCAGTATTGCCTTCACTAACTGATGTTATTAATACCTCTCTCTCATCTGGGGAATTCCCATCATTTTTCAAAACTGCCATTGTAAAGCCTCTGCTGAAGAAACCAACACTAGACCAAAATGATTTAAAGAACTACCGCCCAGTTTTTAATCTCCCATTCATATCAAAAATCTTGGAAAAGGTTGTTCTATCCCAGCTTGTATCTCATCTAAATTCAAATAGTCTTTTTAGCAATGTACAATCTGCATATCACCCTTGCCACAGTACTGAAACTGTTCTTCTAAAAGTAGTTAATGACATTCTCTCTGCGTTGGATAGCGGAAAGATTACAGTCCTCACCCTCCTTGATTTGTCTGTAGCATTTGACACAATAGACCATGAATATATATTACTTCACCGTCTCTAGCATGTATTTGGCATTCATGATACAGCCTTACTGTGGTTCAAGTCCTCTTGCTCAACAGGACACAAATTGTGTCTGCAAATGGAATACACTCCAGCCCAGTTGATCTATGTTGTGGTGTTCCACAGGGGTCTGTTCTTGGACCTGTTCTCTTCATTCTGTACACTCATTCGCTCTCAAGTGTCATAGATCATCATCCAGTGTCTCGCCAGTTGTACGCTGATGACACCCAAATATACAAATCTAGCCACCCAACTGAAGTTGATGCTACCATCCAAGGTGTAGAGAGGTGCATTTCTGATGTGAAATCATGGATGACATGTAACAAGCTGCAGATGAATGATGATAAAACTGAGACCATTCTGATCACAACACAAAGACTTTCTCATTCACATCCTTTACCTCAAACATAAATATCAGCAATGCCAACATTAAATTCACACAATCAGTACGAAACCTAGGTGTTACTCTGGACAGTACTCTCACATTGCACCAACATGTCATGAACATATGCAAGGCTGCATATCTTGAGCTGAGACGCATCAGCTCAGCTCACAAATATCTTTCAGTTGATGCCACTAAAACACTTGTGTGTTCATTAGTACTTTCAAGACTGGACTATTGTAACTCAATTCTGTCTGGTTCATCTCAATATTTACTCCAGAAACTTCAAAAAGTTCAAAACACAGCTGCTCAGATCATACTTAGAGTACCACGATCAGAGCACACCTCCCCACTGCTCTGTACCCTACACTGGCTATCCATTCAATCCAGAATCAAACACAAAATTTGTTTTCTCTGCTACATTTCACTAGTCCAACATGCCTATCCTACCTCACCCATGTGTACACACCAGCAAGATAGTTATGCTCCTCTTCTGACAATCGTATACTCATTATTCCCACTATGAAAACAAAGGCATACGGACAGCATTCTTCTGCATACCAGGGCCCAGCAATGTGGAATGAATTGCCCACTGAACTTAGACACAAAGACACAGTGATCACATTCAAGAGGGCTCTCAAAACTCACTTATTTCGACTGCAAGAACAAACTTAAAGACCTAATAATGTTTCCTACCTGAAATATTCTCAGCGTGTTTTTTTTAATTTATTTATTTTTTTTAAATTATTTTTTTTATTATAATGTTTTTCTAATTTCATGTTGTTGTTTTTGTAATAATATTATTATGTTTTTTATCTTATAGGTGTTGTCTAATGTTGTAAAGCACTTAGAACTTCTAAAGATTAGGCGCTATACAAAGTCCTCATTATTATTATTATTATTATTATTATTATTATTATTATTATTATTATTATTATATTAGCAGTTGGATTGTTGTCAGCATTATCTGCATCTTCCAAGCTTTTTTGTGTAATCAGTGTATACTTAGCCATGTAAGGTTTGCATTAGTCTTGATAATCTTGAGAATTACAACACTTTGTTATATTTGTTATTGGCGTATTCTCTCCAACCCTCACGAAGCACAGATACATCTATTCTGATGCATTTACAGCTAACTATATAAATCCAACGTGACAGTCAAATGTACCTAAATTTTTCTCACATACTAAATTTATGTATCAATCAAATGTACCTAAATTTGTCTGACGTACTAAATTTATGTATCAATCAAATGTACCTAAATTTGTCTCACATACTAAATTTATGTATCAATCAAATGTACCTAAATTTGTCTCATGTACTAAATTTATGTATCAATCAAATGTACCTAAATTTGTCTCACATAATAAATTTATGTATCAATCAAATGTACTTAAATTTGTCTCACTAAATTTATGTATCAATCAAATGTACCTAAATTTGTCTCACATAAATTTATGTATCAATCAAATGTACCTAAATTTGTCTCACATACTAAATTTATGTATCATAAGTCTGTAAAGTGTCCAATATTTTGAAGAGAATGTTTCCATCAACAATCATCTAAATTTGAAATGTAATGTTTAAATGTGAAATCAGCTTAGATTTAAGACAAAAGAATACTGATAATATGGCAGCAAGAATAGAGACAGAGAGAGAGAAACTATTCTCAGTGGCAGAGAGTTCAAATAGTATTGTATCATTAACCAAGCTTTTCACCTTAAACAGCTGCATTTTTAACTTAGTACTACCTGGATTTCATAACAGAAGATCTAAATTTAGATTGGATTGCTGAACATTTTTTAGGGCTTTTGTGCTGTGAGTATAATTCATCTTTATTTTTTTTTCTTCAGCAAATGTAACCTTCCGTTAAATCTGTTATGTTTACAGATAATATGAATTGATATGTTTTTGAAATGTGATATCTTAATGCAAAGCAATTCATATTTGTGCTTAGATAAGAAATTGTGAACAATGCAACCACTTCTGTGTAATTACCTGGTATGTCCTAAAAGTTGCATTGATGCAATGTCTATAGGTATTTATTAATGTGCTCAAAAAATGACTTATCAGTTTTCCACAAACAGTTCACCGTATATACATGCATTGTGATCAGAGTGCTGACTACTAAGTTGAACTTTAGCAGATGTATTTGGATAATAATTTCAGTTCTAGGCCACCTACTTTGATCAGTGTATGTAGAGGGCTTGCACTTAATGCATGGAAGAGGTCTTTTGATTTTGGGGTCAAAAGGTCAAAGGTCAGGATCATTGCAACTGAAAGAAAAACTGTTTTTTGTTGCATAACTTTTATTCTAGAGTAAGTTCCTTGGGCAGACATTATAGATAGCTTTTGCTTAGAGTAATAAAGCAATGTATAGATTCTGAGAAGTTGAAATCAAAGGTAATGGTCATGGTAGGTCTGACAAAAAAATAATGATTTCTGTAAAGTAACTTTTGTGGTGCTCTACAGTTTTGTACTTTGCATAGGGTTTAGTTTTCAAAGAAAAAGAATTTCCAAGGTTTTCCACACTGGTTATCCTGGCTATTTTAAAAAGACCTTGTATATCGGGCAGGCCGATTTGAAAATTGAACTTGCCCTTGGGAAAATTGAACTTGCCCCAAAATGGTCAGGTAGAAAATAGTTTCTAAATATCCTGATTTTTAAGAGAGAGAGAGATATTTAAACAATAAAGAACAGAGCTGCATTTAATTTAATTTTTATCATGTTTTTGTAAATAACATTATTATTTATCTTTCCAGTTAAATTTCAAATGATCATGCAGATTTAACTGTGCATCCGGGAGGGAAACATGGTAAAAATAAGTCCATCACTTAATAATAGCCACAAAACTGTTAATGATTTCACTCTGTTTCTTCAGGGTGGTGTTATGTCCACTCACATGTCTGCTTCCACTTAATTACCAGTCCCTATGGAAAATAGGTTTGTTATTTGTTTTTTTCCTTAAGCAGTTTTGGGGTATTTTCTGTAGTGGCTGCAGAACATTAATTAATTTGCAGAGTATTTTTCTAGCCTTAGATACGCATTGAAACTTTCTTGCACATTTAGCAGCACCTACTCTATGAGTTACCCTTTCTATTTTTATGTGCTGGTTAGATAAGAAAAAATTAAACAAAAAAAACAACAACAAAAATCATTTAGAGGCACCTGAGGGGTTTGGGAAAGTCATTTTATTTGTGTTTTTAATTTCCTCCATGAGGTGAAAGATGATGGTAGGGATCCAGCCCCTGCTTGACGGTACAACTCCCCTAAGTGGGAGGTAAACCAGATGCCCCTCCCCATCTCCCCCCCCCCCCAACTCTACCTAGAAAGTTCATTTTGTGTAAAATATTATATTTCCTGAGGTGAGGTGGGCAGTAAACCGAAGCACCTTCTCCCCCCCCCCCGGTATTGATGTTACCCAGGCCAGGTCATCTCCCAGATGTTTCCTTTCTTGCCTTATTTCATCAACTATATCAGGAATAATGAAAGCTTGGCTCTTTGTAATGATTAATTTAGCTGTAACTGAAAGATTTGTGAACACTGATTTTATCAATGTACTTCACAATTATCATCTAGTCAACTTGAAATCAATGACAGGCATCAAAATATTTGACGAGCCAACGTTTGAGATTGAGAACACTTATTTTTATCCATTTAATTACTTGCCAAGCAGTATTTACTTATCAGTCTTCTGTTAATTACCACGTGAACAACAGATCATAAACACAGCCTCTGGGTGTTACAGTTTCGGTTCATTGATTACATTGCTTTGAATGAAATCTTGGTGGTTAATCATTTAAGTGACGAGTGCCTTTTATTTCCAAGTACACGTGAATAAAATCTCACAAGTTATATTATTAACAATTAACACCTTACTCAACTAAACATAGTGACATGCATCAAAACAAGCTTTATACTCGGCCAGCTAACAAAATGCTCTAGGCTAGGTTAGTGACCTGAACATCGGCTAATCCCAGATACATACAGATATTTCAATTACTGTATATACTCGCATATAAGCCAAATAATTTAGGAAAAAATAAAGGCCTGGAAGAAAGGGGGTTGGTTTATTCATGGGCCAATGTCTAAACTTGAAAGTTTTTAGGTCTTTTTAATGGCTGTAAATCTTGGGACTCGAAACAATAATTTTTTCAATGTCCTAAGATATAGGCATGTGAAAAAAAAGTAACTTTCAGTGACCCGACAATTATTAAACTGTTATAAAGCACTGTGATTGATTTTGTTATTATTTTGCATGTGCATATTTTCTGATTTCTCCAACACGAAGTTACATAAAGGTAAATATTGACTTCATAATTTGCAGGCTGGTTGAGTTTGCCAGGGAGACCATGCTGAACTATAATGTACAGTACTTACACAGTGCAGAGCATGCATAGCGTCACTTATTCCCAAATATCGATGCAGGTTTTGCTTTATTCATTGTTTTGACCAAATTGCATTCTTCCAGATAACATTTCAGCTAGTCCTTAATAGCTGTTTCATTTAGGTTGAATCATGTGCTCATGAGTTACTCATTTTCAATGATATAAGTAATCCTACAAATTGAGGTAATATTCTAAAAAAGTTACGCACTTGTAATTGTACGAGGCACATAACCATCATAATTTTCATGTTCACGAAAAGTGGTAATAATAAAGGCTAAAATTCTCATATAGATCAACTAAGATCAACATCAATCAATTGTAGTTTTGTATTTTAGCTGAACAAACATCATAACTTTCCACACAGTGGTAAGCTTGATGTTTCATCGTCTCCTATGTTGATAGTCGGCAAATTTGTCTTTCGTTTTGCGACAGCAGTACAGGCCAGTTAATCATTAAAACCCAGAAACTGGCTTGTGATGAGTGAATTTTGACCAGTGTTTGTACCAGTACATTGATGTGCAATTGCCTTTTATTCTGTAATATTAGCACGATTACCTAGTTTTTTAAAACGGGGTGTAAAGCATACCTATGAACTTTCAGAAGCCAAGTAGGGAGACTGAATAAAAAAAATAGAGATTGGGACCTAAAATCGGGAGGTTTTTTGTAGCATTTTTAAAACCTTGTTTTCACTAATATTGATCAATCTTCCTGGTCCAATATGCATGAAATTCTCAAAAAGACTCGCTGTTTCTCCCTGTGACGTGCCCTATTTTCCCCCAGGACGTGCCCTATTTTCATATTCTGGTCAGCTGTGGTCAAACTGCACAATAGCTAAAGATTAGTCTTAAATAAACAAGCAAGAAAGCCAGTGCAACTAATTAAAAGTTAATCCTTATCCATACAACTATTTTGTGAAAACGATTGGCCTCTGCCGTAATTCAAAGAAACCATGGTCTACACTATTGTGTGTTACAAAAGCACCAGCAATTGATTGGCAAATAAAGGATTCCAAGTTTTGTTGAACTAAAGGTACCAAAATAACAAGCCTCATCAGGTACCATACATGTATCAACTATTTTCCCCTCTTTGTTACTATCCAACCTTATTCCCTTATTGTCAACTTGTAAAGCATTTAGTATCGTTTATTATAAAACATGTACTCTGAATTAGTTTTTTGAGGACACATTTGCTGCATGGTATTTATTTACATTTTTTCTTTTACTTTAATGATGGTAAATTATTGTAGAGGCAAAAAAATCATTAATTTTCATGAATAATGTTTAAACTTAACATTCTATTTAGTGAAGAAGTGAATTCTTTTTAGTAAAGTAATTATTTTGTCCCATCAATGATTCACAGGTGATACACAAGAACATGTAGGACTTTTCTTGTTTAGAAGAAATGAAAATCGAAGACATAATGTAATATCGGGAGTTCTCTGCAAAAATAGGAAGATATTATGAAATTGAGAGGTAGGTGTGGAGCGACCTCAAAAATCGGGACGTTTTTTTTCCTCAAGGCGTGAAAGTTAACATGGATGGTGTAAGGTTGCTTACATCAAAGCAAACTACAACTCAGCTTTTACGGTATTAGCATAACATTTGAAGCATTATTTCCAAAACTTTATTATTATAATTTGGAGATATCATTAAAGTTTGGCGCGTTGGTGCCCATGATTTGACTCCAAGGGATGTACATAATTCAGTGCGTAATCAAACCTACAATGTACATGTGGTGGCACCATTATGTAAATATGTTCAGTAGCCTAATTTTGAGCATTGAATCAAACTGTATTGTTGTTTGTTGTGTTGTCATACTGGGATTACATTTTAATGAGTTAAGTATTTACAATTTCAAAGCAAAAAAGAAGCGCAATTACCGGTGCACTGATGTAAAATATCCAATGCAATAATACATAAACAAACAATAATCAAGTCAAAAGGGAGAGGTAGTGTTACAGCAACTCGCAATTGGTAAATTCTTGTCATTTTGTTCAATCAAATTATATACTAATCTAAATTAGGCAGAAACAATAAGAAAACAGAAAATTAAATAAATTACTTTTCAAACAAGTCTATATCATTTCTTTTTAATAATCATGCACGCCAACCTCGAGATAAGCATACATGTAATATTTTTAAATATAAGTTTGCCTAAATAAATGCATTTAGAACTTACCTCGTGTGTCTTGAGATGTCTCGGAGTTGTAGTTCAGCTTATATGCAGGTCATGCACTTTTTAGTATTTATACCTGTTCAGTTTGCAGGTCGGCTTATATGCAAATGGGCGTATATGCGAGTATATATGGTAATATGTAGCAGGTTAGTTAGAATAGTAATATTTATTCCTTCTTTGTCAAAACTGGCTTCAATTAATAAAGGAACACTAACAAACCCCAACTCAGTTTTTTGACTTGCCCATGGGCAAGTTAATTGTAAACTTGAGCTTGCCCAAGCTGAACTTGAGCTTGTCCTGGGAGTCAAGCAAGTTGATTTGTAAATATCCCTGAAATATATATATATGTGCAATTTATATTTTTAAAATGAATAACATGTTCATTTTCCAGTTTTATGTGCTTGTTTGTGAGAAAAACAACAAATGTTTTTTTTTACATTTCAAATTTGGAATAAAATTGTTTGTTTTAGAGCTGTGCATTATCTACATATAACAAATCATAACACAGTATTTGTATATTGTAATGTTTACATATGTAAATGGCTTCATCCTATCTACTCCTTATAAATATTTACAAATTTGGTAAACATTTAAATGCATGTGGCTGTTGGTGATGCAGGAACTACACATTCCAATTTAATTATGTATTTCCACATATCTACTTAAGAGGATTGTTGTTGTTGTTGTTGTAGGGTTTAATGCCATTTTTCAGCACAAGATAGGCTATACATGGTGGCCAGTATTAATGGTGGAGAAAGAAACCGGAAGAAACCCCAGAAAGAACCACCAACCCATGAGAAGCTACCTGCAAGCTTTCTCACATATCCGCATTAGCCGAAAAGAGGATTGTTTCTTAGTATTTGTTTTGTTGTCAGTTCTTTTTTAAAATTATGTATAATTTTGACAAGACAGTGACATATAGCTTGGAAAAGCATTAAATGATGAAAATTATATGCACACACACACACAGACACACACACACACACACACACATTCACATGTCATGTCAAGATCATGCTAAGTGTCAGTCCTTACACACAATTTAAAAATTGCACAAGCCGGAAAATGATCCAGAAGAAGATGGTACAGGTAAAGTGTTGCATGGTTAGTGTGCCAGATTCATGACCTGGGGGCTGTGGTTTTGAATCCTATTACCTTTTGATCAACCTGAATCAGCTACCATGGTGTGTCCCTAGATGTAACTTTTCTGTAATTGCCTCAGCACTTAATGACATGCTTGTGTTGCTGTGCTGTAAAACTCCAAACCAAACCAACTAAACCTTTTACTAAATATTGTGGGTCACCTGGAAACAAAGCTATAAAGTTTATCATCAATGCATTATTTTATGTTTGTCTAAAATCACATAATCTGTTATTTTCTTGTATTTTACAGCATTACATGATCAAGAATGGCATTCCTTGTTCGTATCCTTAGCAACCTCATCAGGAGAGTTAACTATTACACTGGATGGAGAGTCAAGATCAGAGACCCTTCGAGCCTACACAAGACAAGATTTTAACAGTATTCTGGCATGGGATAGCCAAAAATCTTTTATCTATTTTGGAGGTAATGACAATACAACTTGAGAAATACATGTTAAAATAATTTAATGAAAGTTTTTTTGTGATTATGTTACAGCTAAATCTAGATATCACAAGTTAAATTTCTGTTTAGTTATGTGTTTATACATTCACATGCCACATGATCTCATCAGGGAAATCATTTTAATTCAGAGCCATGAAGTCTCTGCCATGCATCTGAGATGAGGATTGACCCAATTTCTCCAAAAGGAATTATTTATGTGGTACTGTATTAACAAATGTAAATGGCTTATCTGTTACAATACCCTCTGTATGACTTTGATTCTTGCTTGAAAACATGTTTAACATAATCATTACTATCTTATTGACCTTGGTCATTTTATGGCATAAATCCATGAGAAATGGTTAGGTAAGCCATGGTTATCTTATTCCCCTTGTACAGTACCCTACACATAATAACATGACTAATTATGTCTGCACACACACTTTTCTTTGACACACAGATCTGGAGATAATTATGTTATTAATAAGAACTTTATAATATTAATTTTGGTTGTACCATAGCTACCAGTAACTGAGATTCACCTGTGGTAATGTTTATCCTCCTGCCAGGCAGAAATGTGTAATGTTATGAAGTTGTCTGTCTGTTACTTTTTTTTGGTTCTGCACAATAACTTCAGTTCTTCACCATGTATCACTGCAAAATGTGGGGGGGGGGGGGAATGGAAGCTCAAGGTCATTGTGACTTGAAAAAGGAAAATGGTTTCTGCACAGTAACATTAGTTATACATCATAGACAATGTAAGCCAAGCTTTGTAGATGGCCTGCACTTGGTGTATGAAATTAGACTATCAGTATTAGGATTAAAAGGTCAAAGTTTAAGCTCATTGTGACTAAGAGAAAAAAATCTTCACACAATAACATTAGTTATACAGTCGGACTTGAACCAAACTTTGTTGATTGCTTGCACTTGTGGTAAGTAAAAGGGAATTGATTTTGGTGTCAAAAAGTCAGAGGCCAAGGATACTTTTACTGATAGAAGAAAAATTATTTCTGTACATTAACTTCAGGTTTAAACTCATTAATGGCTTGCTCTTGAAGTAGGGTAGAAAACTATTGATTTTGGAGTCAGAAAGTGGAGGTAACTCGTTGGAAAACAAGCCATGGTTTATGCACAAAAATTGATCATGTATCTTCACCAAAGTTGTGGACAACTTACACTTTAGATAAGAAAGAATCTGGTGAGTTTGGTATCAAAAGATCAAAGGTCAAGATTGTTGCATAATAACTTTTGTTCTTGAATGAATTCCTTGACCAAACTTTATCAAGGACTTGCACTAGTGATTTTTAAAAAGAAACAAACAAAAATTTAGATTTGGGGGTTAAAGGTCAGAGGTCATGGTCATGCTAAGTCTGGTAAGAAAATACAGGTTTCTGCAATGTAAGTTTAGTTCATTACTGCTTATCTTGACACAAAGGTTCAGGTCATTGGGACCCATTGGCTAAAAGTGCCCACCTAGGGCCTACAAGACCCATTGGCTAAAAGTGCCCACCTAGCGCCTACAAGACCCATTGGCTAAAAGTGCCCAACTAGTGCCTACAAGACCCATTGGCTAAAAGTGCCCACCTAGCGCCTACAAGACCCATTGGCTAAAAGTGCCCACCTAGCCCTACAAGACCCATTGGCTAAAAGTGCCCAACTAGCACGTACAAGACCCACTGGCTAAAAGTGCCCAATTAGTGCCTACAAGACCTGGCTAAAAGTGCCCAATTAGTGTCTACAAGACCCACTGGCTAAAAGGGCCCAATCAGCACCTACACACAGGATTATTAAACATTGGAGGAGCTTTATTATTGTCCATTCATGGTACTCTTCTTTAAGGTGTGCAAATGTTCCACTCCTCTGACATTTTGTCATTAGAACACAATTTATACAACAAAGCCACTACTCCTTATACCAGGCATGTGCAACTTCCTCTAGTGTGTTAACACAATTTATACAACAAAGCCACTACTCCTTATACCAGGCATGTGCAACTTCCTCTAGTGTGTTAACACAATTTATACAACAAAGCCACTACTCCTTATACCAAGCATGTGCAACTTCCTCTAGTGTGTTGGCCAGATTAGGGATTTTTAAAGTCACACCCTATGATACAAATAAGTGAATAAAACCAGGTCATGGGCTGTAGATTGCACATTCTTGTTTTATACACATATCTTCACATCCAAGATCATTGTACTCCTTATTTAAATACCACTGTGATTGTATCACACCATCTTTCAGCTACACAAGAAAATGCATTTACTCTAGTAGATCCAAGATTATTGTACTACTTATTTAATTTCCACTAGATGTATATCACACCATCTTTCAGATACAAAAGAAAAGACATTTACTCTGGTAGATCAAAGGTACTGTGAAATCAGTTTATGTAAATATGACATTAAGATTATTTTTCTAGGTAAAATTAAACAATCTGATATACTGCTGATTTCTCAAGATGTTCCAAGATGCATGAATACTGTATATACTTGCTTATAAGTTGAGACCAACTGCTGTTTATTAGGAGTAATCAGTAGAACAAACAACATAGACCCTGATCTGTCAGCACATTATGTGGTAGCAGAACAATTCCAGTTGGTTTTGACTTATAAGTGAGCATATATGGTGTATATACTTGAAACACCGATGGTAATTAGGGGTTAAGTCTTTTTTTTGAGGCTTTGAAGATATTTATGGTAGTTTTAACTGTTGCAAAGAAAGTTTACTGGAGCAGGTAAAAAAAAATTTAATAGCAGCAATTACTTTTTCTGTCCATATGATGTGAATACATCCTCCCAGAGTGGAGAAAAAGTCAGTATGACCCTTTGACCTTTTGCACACCACTCTGCACCAGGCCATGTGCAGAAGGTAGATGTACCTATATGTAATTCTTTTAATGGATGCCATGCTGTACAGATTTCTGAAGCCATTGTGAGAAATTATGCCTATGGGCAACTAATATACCGCAGTTAGCAGTCTTTCTCTGCAGTGTTTAATAACTCTCAGTGTTGCTACTGTCCATTGGTTTCTAAAAACCGTATTGTAGCTTCTTGTTTTCAGCCTTAGATCTTCATGTTTTACCCTTGGTGGTAGATACCTTTACTTAAAAATATTAACTGAATGGTATGGGTGAGTTCCTATATTCTAGGAACAATAACAGGCCCCACTCAAATGTTTAGGACATTGTTTCTCTCCATTTTTATTTTCAACTCAATAAAATAATTACAGTACAACGCTCTCATTGACATTCATGTATCTGCATGTTGCCTCAATAAACAAATAATCAAAACTGGAATATCTTGTTTCTTTCAATAAATAAGGAAATACTTCAATGTTAATTTCCATCATTTGTTTATTCATGTGTAAGATGGGTTTTGCGACAAAAAGGGAACACACCACTACAAAAAAAAATGTCAGCAAAACAGTCTTTGGAGCAGTGTGGCTAAAAGAAGGCCTTGTGGGATACACACAGAGACTGTATCAAGTACTATAGGTGCACTCAGAAAAACTGTTGTACCATTTGTAATTTGTGGTCATCCAGCACCTGGAATTCAATAGATTCTAGTGGAATCTAGTAGATTCCAGGCATACCTATCAAAGACGGAAGAACATTCCCTCTTCTTCATCCGAATTTTCTGGTTTTCTTCCAGATCTCACAATTTAGGACAAACATCTTCAGCAGTTAGTTGTTGAATTCCCTCCAGAAGAAGGGTCTTGACTTTCAAGAAGCCGTTCAATTTCCCCAGTAGGGAGATGATGGAAAGTTCTCATGTACCTAACAGCATTCATGCTTCAGTTAGCAGGCTGCTCCTTCCTGTTGGGGAGGTAGAGCACCACAATGGCGGGTTGTGCCCTCCTGATGGGGAGGTAGAGCACTGTGATAGTGGGTTGCACCCTTCCTCTAAGGAGGTTGAGCACCATAACTGTGGGCTGCACCCTTCTTTTAGGGAGGTTGAGCACCACAATACATATTGTGCCTCTGGCAACATGTTGGCCCCTTCCATTAGGGATACAACACATCGCACCTATGATGCACAAAGTGAAGATGATGTCTTTTTCATCTATCACTCATCTACCTCATGGTACTGGGAAAGGGCCAGGACCGAGCTTCCCCCTTCTCCTCTCATCATCCCACCCTGTGCAGGATTTACAATCCATACACATGATTGAGGCTAGGGATGGGGACCATTTTTGGTGCCCCCCCAACCTGTTTATACCTATGAACCCTTATGGGATGTGGGTCTTCCGCCACAGGGACCTTGGTCCGTTATGCCCCTATGGACTACTGAACCATGCTATACCAATCAAAGTGATGCTGTGGCTCATGTCCCACCATCACTTCACCAAGTGGTTTCCTTTTGGAAGGCTACAGGTGCTACATTGAGGGTAGATAGACATTCTCATCTCCCCTCCACACCTCCTGATCAACCAGGGACTATGACACATAGGGCACATAGTACTCCTATGCCGCCTCCATCAAGGGACTTAGTGATGCCCAGGCACTCTCAGTGTGTCAGTGACTATGAGGATGACAATGCTCTCTCCATCCTTGTTGAGAGCAATGACACCTTCTCTCAGGCCCACTCCCTTATCTCAGGTGGATGAGGAAGAAGGGGAGGTCTTTGATAAGGTGGTAAATGAGGTTTACCATTTGTTACCCCCGACTTGTGCCCCAAACTATCCGGCACACAGTCCAAAAAGATCCTTTCCAGTTTAGAGAAGATCTCTGGGGTACCACCTCAACTAGACCTTACTTCTCCCACATTCATCTATGACTGAGGAAATATCAGGGAGTTTTTCACAAGGACAAAATATTGCTCGCCATCATAGAGGGTAGTCTGTTCCTCCCTCTACCTTGAGACCCCTTATCTCTTCAAGCTATTGGGTACATTCCCTGAAATGGCCTATTAAACCTCCTCCTTTGAATGCTGATGCAGCCAAAGTATTTCTTTGGGATCCTGGGCATGCCTTCCTATCAAAACAATTGATGTGATGGAACAGAAAACCCGGTTACTTTTAACTATTGCCTTGCATGCTGGCCTTTTCTCAGCTACTTCCTTTAGTATGCTGTTAGGGAGACCATCCCAAATCCAGCCACATTACAATGCGTGCTGGAGGCTGTGGCCAAAACATCCCAGCATACACTATGTGTCGCCATGGCATTATTGGCAGAATTTCTGTACATCTGCTGTGATGCTGCATTGGACTTGCTTAACCACAGTAAAGACCTTATGGGCTGCTCCTCTAGAAGCTGAGACCCTTTTTCCTACCGTGGGTTCTCAAGACTTACTTGATTACCAACATTGATCTTTTACCTCCACTTCAGGAAAATGAGGTCAGGCAAATTGTCCGCAGGGACCATCTGCCAAGATGAAGTTTTCTAACCCATCTTCGTTTCCTAACAGAGCAGGAAGGGGCAGGGAGCAAACCTAGCAAATTAAACCCTCTCCTGCCATGCATACTCTTCCCAAATGTTCCAGTAGGTGCTAACCTAGGCCTTTTCTAAGGGGCTTGATCAAGTATCATGGAAGATGGTTGGGTCCTTGCCATTGTAAATGAGGGTTATCGACTCCGGTTTCACTAACAACCCTCACTATCAAGGACCCCCATTTTCTTTTCCCATTCCAATCTGGTGGAATGAAGGGAAGAGGTGCACACCCTTTTGTAGAAAGGGGCAGTTGAGAGGGTTTTAAATGATCAGTCTCCCACCTTCTACTTCTGAATCTTCCTGGTAACCAAGAAAAGCAGGAAATTTCAAATAATTATTGATCTCTTCCCACTCAACCAATTTCTGTCAGAGGAAACCTTCAAGATGGAGACAGCCTCCTTAATCCAGAACACTCTTCATCCGTCCAGTTGGGCAGTCTCCATCGACCTTCAGGATGCCTATTTACATGTCCCCCATTTTTCTGTCACTACGCAAATATCTTTGTTTTTGCCTAGACCAGGAAGTTTTTCAGTTTAGTGTTCTGCCATTTGGAATATCAGAAGTAGTAGCAGCCTATCTTCAAATACAGGGAACATTGATTCTCCAGTATTTTGATGACTGGCTGGTTCACCATGTCCATGTTCAGCCCCTTCATCAGGTTCTGTTCTGCTCTTGGTCCACCATAACTCAATTGGGACTTCTACCCAACTTTGAGAAGTCAGAACTCATTACATCAAAGGACTTTGTGTACATGTTGATGAACTTCCTGATGAACCAAAACTTGGTCCGGGTTCCCCTGGATCAGGTAGATCGAATGCTAGCTTTCCTTGAGACGCTATGAGTAAAAATCATTTTGTCCACTTGCCTTTATTTGTCCCTGCTTGGATCCTTGACCACCTCTGCCAAATTTGTTCCTTTTGGATGTCTTCACATGTGTTCTCTACAGTTCCTCTTTCTGGCAAGGTGGAAACCTCACAGATTCTGTCAACCCCAATCCCTCTAGGACCAGTTTTTTACCACCATTTGCTTGGTAGATGAATCGAGACAGATTTCTGATGGAGGTACCCATGCATGCACCCAATCCCCATTCCTATCTGTTCACAGATGCATCAGATTCAGGCTGGGGAGCCCATTTAGAGTTGGAGGGCATAATTCTCCATGGTTCCTGGACTCTGGCTGAATTGTCTCTCCACATCAACAACCAAGAAATGAAAGCAGTATTTCAAGCATTGCAAGGGTGCATCAACCTAATAAGAGGCAGATGTGTCATGGTCTCCTCATCTGTTGTAGCCTACATACAACATCAAGGAGGCACACATACCCCTTCTCTTTGTGTGCAGGTCTGGAATCGTTTCCTCTTGGCATCCTCAGAGAATGTCACAATCCAAGTTTGCCAAATTCCAGTATGATGAATGTATTAGCAGACAGCTTGTCCAGAACAGACCAAGCCATCCTCACAGAATGGTCTCTTCACCACTCAGTAACAGAGTCCCTGTTTTCCCTTTGGAGAAGACCTCTAGTGGACCTGTTTGCAACCAAGTTCAACAATAAACTTCCTTTTTACGTGTCTTGGATCAGAACGTATGGGCAGTCAATGCATTCAGCTTCCAGTGGAATCACCTCGCATAAGCCTTCCCACCTTTCCAACTGATACCACAAGTTCTGCAGAGTCCAAACTCCCACTGCTTGGAACATTCTTATTGCCCCATTGTGGCCCCAATGACCATGGTTCAATGATTTCCTAGACCTCTTGATAGATCGACCCAGGTCTCTACCACTGGAACAAGTTTTCGGACAGTTATCACTCAAGCCAGGAGAGCTTCTACATCCAAAGTTTATGATGCCAGGTGGAGAATCTTCTTTGATTGGTGCAGTAGGAAACACATTGATCCTATCCGCCCCTCTATAACTTCCATTGCTGATTTCCTTTTGTTCCTTTTTGAGACCGAAAGATGTTGAGTATCCACTATCAAAAAGCTATTAAGCTGCCATCTCCAACACACTTAAATTCTTGCAGACATCAGTTTAGATATTATCTTGCCACTCTTATCTTGCCACTCTTATAAAGTTTTTTGAGCTTCAGAGACCTGTGTCTCCATTCCTTGTGCCTCACTAACAAAAGCACCTTATGAATGATTGAGTGAAGCTTCCTTGTTGGATCTCACACTCAAAGCTGTGTTCCTTCTCACCCTTGCCTCAGTGAGTCAAAGAAGTGAAATTCATGCCTTGTCCATTGCCTCTGGCTGTCTTAGGTTTAATGGGAACTATGACTCCATTTCCCTTCTCTACCAACCTGGTTTTCTTGCAAAAAAATCAGTTACCTTCAGTAGCCTCCTTACTGATAGAGATTCCCAGTCTCAGTAAAATATGTGGAGGGGGTGATCAAGATAGACTTTTATGCCCCATGCATGTTCTTTGCTTCTATCTTAATGTATCCAAAGCAAAAAGAAATGGTAAGAAACATCTCTTTCTCCCTATTAAGGGCTCCATAAACATTTCAGCTGCCACTGTCTCCCAGTGGATTGTCATGACAATCAAACGAGCCATGGAGTCTCTCACCAATCGAAATCTCGTCTTTATGAAACTTAAAGCCCATGAGGTTTGAGTCATTGTTACCTCATGGGCCTACTTTAATCTTTCTTCTCTGGAGGATATTATGAAAGCAGTTTTTTGGCACTCCCATAATACCTTTTCCTCCTTTTACCTCTGCTCATTAGCACAGCAGAGCGCTGGCATTTTTCCTTTGGGTCCCATTGTTACAGCATGACATATTACTCAGAGAAGTGAATATTCTGTGGAATTTTACCTTTCCCTCAATAGTGAGTACATTAATTTCTGTTTTTTTATTAGTTTGACTTCAGCCTACCCACCTTACTAACAAATTCAGCTAAGTAATAGCGACAGGATAAGTAATTGCTGCTATTAAAATATAGTTTTTTTTGGTAAAACTAATTTTAATTATGCAATACCTATCTGTCGCTATTGCTTAGCTGAGCATGTATACATAGCATGTTACTCTGTCATTGGCAGGAACAGGCACTCTTCAAAGTAAAGGAAACTTTTGTATCAGTCACATGATGTGTCACCTGAAGTATCCAATATAAACAAGACACTAGCATGAGGTATCTCATAGTTTAAAGTAAAGTGTTTTGGTGTCTATATAAGACATGGAGGGAAACCCCACTGTAGTAAAACCTCAACTTGCAACAAAGAATGGGTGGGTGTATACATGCTCAGCCTCTGGCTTTACTCCAATAATGCCCCTCATCCTTCACAAATACTTGGATGAGGGGTTCATTATTTTCCATAAAGCCTTTGGCCTCACAAGTATACATAGCATCTTTAAAGATTGACAACAAAACATCTGCTAAAATATCAGTAGGAAAAAGGTAATGAGTTTTAACCTGCAAATCATAATCAAACAAAAAATATTACATATATGCTATTAATAACTGCTTCAGCAAAGCCCTTGCTATGAGCTTGAATATCCCTTTGATAAAATTTGTGTAAAGTCTTTACTGATGTACAGTCAGCTGTTTTCAGTATATTTTGCAAGGAACAGCCTTGTCTGAAAGCAGCTGATGCTGCAGAAGTTCTGTAAGAATGAGCTTTGAATTTAGATGTATTCATTCCTCCTGATTGTTCTGAAACCATTTTTAACCAAAAAATAGTACTAGATGTCATAGCTCTACAGGAACAATAAGATACCAGAGCTTGAGTAGATTTCCGAAGATTTTTAGTCCTGTCAAGATAATGCAACAAAGTATGCATAACACAAAGCTTCTCATCCTTATAATGTAGTAGTTCCAACTGGAAATTCTTACCTTGTCTTTAAGTTTTCAACAAATCTGAAAAACTGAATACTGTTTTATCTGCCATACAAGTCATGTTATGTAAATTCAAAGATTTTAGAGCTTGTGCTCTTGGAGCTGTTGATAAAGCAATAAGAGCATCCAGCTTCATTGTTAATAACCTTAAAGATATAGTGTCCAGAAGGAAAAATGGTACACAGGTATTTTAAGACTGGGCTTACATCCCAATTGTCAACATATCTTGGTTTTGGTAGACTTTTGTTAAACAGTCCTTTCAAGTAACTATTAATCAGCGAAGGGTTGAGGCACCATGCAGTATCAACCATCCTCAAAGTAGTAAGTAACACTGCCTTGTGAGTATAGATGACACTATAAAACTCACCTTAACTTACCAAAGACTCTAAGTATGAAATAACTGTTACCTCAGAGACACAAATGGGATTAATTTCCCTGATTTTACACCAAAAATTCCATTTTTTTTCCATTCTAAATTATATTGTTTAGTTGTTCCTGTTCTCCATGAATTGTTAATGATGTCCACAGCTGTTGTTGAAAGTCCTTGGTTTTGGAGCAGTCTCCTGATAGTCACTGTGATTAAAAAGAGTTTTCCCTAGAGGATGAGTTTGACCATTGTGTGGAAGAGTCAGTAAATTTTTGTGCCTTGGAAGTCTAATTGGAAGAGAAATTAAACATGACAAGAATAAAGGAAACCAGGATTGTGATGTCTAATGTGGAACAATTAAGAGTGCTTTACTAACATTATCAACAATATTTTTATTCAATATTTTCCTAACAAGATTAAAACGGGGGAAAATGTATGGGATTCTTTAACTGACAGTTTGATCTAGATGCAAAAAGATCTATGTCTGGGATAAAAGTCTGTGCACACAATCTTTAAAAAATGTCTTTCTTTAGCATCCATTCAGTGGAGTCAGAAAAGTTCCTTGACAGATAATCTGCCTCTTATATTATGTTTGCCAGCAACATGGACTGCAGATATGAATATTTCCCTTTCCAAGCACCATTCCCAAATCTGTCTGGCTAGCTGATCCAATTGAATCGATGCCATTCCATATTATTAATATAAAAGATAGCACATATGTTGTCAGACTGAAACTCAGTATGGACATTTCTGTGATAATTTATGGAAAAAATGGTCTCACTCTTGTCCCATCTACCAGAGATTGATCTGTTTGAATCAAAGTGCATAAGCTTGCCACCCTGAGAGTGATGCATCTGAGTTTGAATAGTAAAAGCAATGTTTTCTTGTCTGATAGATTTCCCATTCCTGTCTGCCACATTTAGATACCACCATTTAAGTTCCTGAACACTTTGTGGAGATAACTGTACTGTACTATCAAAATTGTTGTTTTTACTAAGGCCTTTTATTTTATCATGTTCCAAATACTTGTAGTGCATTGGGGCTTCCAGGACTGCATAAAAGGCATTAATAAACATACCAATAAATGATGCCAGCTCTTGTACTGTAACATAATTTCTGTCAATGAGCTTCTTGGCAAGAACATGGATCTTTTCCATTTTCTCCTCAGTAAGAAAAACCTTAAACTGTACAGAGTCTAACACAAAAAACCAAAAAAGGTAATTCATTGAGATGGAATAAGCACAGATTTTTTGAGATTTATAGTGAAACCAAGAGATTTTAATGTCTCCATCATTGACCATTCCAAATAAACTTCAGAAACTTCTGATAATCTATATGTATTGGAATACCGGTACTAAAATAAGCATACTTTAGATCAATAGAAGTAAATAAAGCATTTTTCTGGATGAAATCTAAAACAATTTGAAATGTTCATAATGAACAAATTTATTCAACTGTGTCAGGTTAATAACGGACCAAAATTTTCCATTAGGTTTGGGAACAATAAAAATGTTTGAAAGAAATTTATTACTCTCACATGTGGATGGAACTATAGCTCCTTTGTGTAGAAGTTCAGTGATTTCATTGAATATAATGGTTCTCTGCTCATCAAAAAAGGGAATTTCTTTTGGAAAAAATGATTGGAAAGGCAGGGAATCAAACTCTATTTTGTACCCTGAAACTGTTTGCAAAATCCATGGATCACGAGTAAAATTAATCCATATAGCAACACAGTGTTTAAGTTTTCCCACAGAACATACCTCTATAGATTTTAATTTGTCAGCTTATTTGGGGGACTAGTATAGGCAGGTCTCCTTCCTCTATTGGAATTTTGGTATTGATACCCGTACGTATTTTGAGCACTTTAAGGTTGCAATCAAAATTTTGCCCTCTGATTGAAACCTGGACTTCGTGTGGGTCCACCACCTCCAGCACCATGGCCTCTATTGAAACCTCTGTGAATATGGGCAAAATTTTCTTTCCTAAGTGCAAACCCAGTGTCACATCTTTTAATTTTCTTGGCCACATCATACCCAAAAAGCATGCACGTTATGGGGGTATGCATATTACAAAGAGTGGAATATTTCCTTTTCAAATGTGGTCGAATCATATACCTCCTTCTTAGGGAGACTTGATATTGCGCCTGACCCATAAGGGTAATAGCATCTGAAATTAGGAGTCTTTGCTTTTTCATTAGTGGCAATCTGAGACTTTAGTAATTCTGCTAATTGGACAATTGGCATAATGCCTGCAGGAACAAGATTTTGTATATCCCTAAAGGCTTTGTCATAAGAGTAAACTCATTTGTTTAAGTCATTCCAAATTTCTTGATTGACAAGTGGGGGGGGGCCAACTTATCACATTTTTCTGGGATCTTGTACTTCTGTACAATTTCATCTGTTGCACATAAAGAAGCGCATGCAGTATTAATCAGCTCTGCTAAGGATTTAATTGTTGGCTCTCCTTTCGGGGAGTTTTCATTTTGGGTAACTGCCACATATTATCAGCATTGCTAGTAGAAATACAGTTGTGATCAGGCTGCAAAGCATCAAACAGTGCCCCATTTATTTTTCCACTTAAAGAAATTTGTTTGAGTGGTCGACTTGCATCACCCTCTGCTGGGGTAACATCAACATCGCTATATGGCCCTTCATTTTCAACTTCTACATGTAATTCAGGTAAGCATTCACCAAAAAGGTCATCAATTTCATTGTCATCTGTGTAACAGGCTGCATTTCATTTAGACCCAATATTTTCTTCAAAATCTCAATATCTGTTATTTATGTCTATGAGACTGGATGTCCTTGGCTGTCCGACATTTTTTGCTTGTTTAGTCGCATAACAGGCTTGTGTTTTGCCACTTTCTGAACCTTAGTTACAACAGACTTCAATTTTTTTCTCGTTATTTTCCTGTTTTTGTGGCTTTTTAACTCCTTTCTCTTTTGAGGAACTTGCCTCAACTTCGCAAAAAGGCTGCAATATCCTCATGCCCGAAACCCAAAAATTCATAGTCGACTTCGAGGTTGGTAACTGAGAAGACTTCATCCTCTTCAGTCACCATTACAAATAAAACTTTGTCAAATGTATGGCTTGGACTACACCACCTTGGTTCACACCTAATATTGTACTTACCTCTCTGCTACAACGCCAGAATAACTTTGAGATATCTAATGCGGGTGACTTGTTTATAAAGGATACTTCAGGTGACACATCATGTGACTGATACAAAAGTTTCCTTTTCTTTGAAGAGCACCTGTTCTCACCAATGACAGAGTAACATGCTATGTATACATGTGAGGCCAAAGGCTTTACAGAAAATAATGATATTTTGTTATAAGTTAAAAATATTTAAAAAAGAACTAGAAAAACATAATAATGCTAAGTACGTATCATTAATCTGATATCTGAGATATCATCTGAATTAGAAACCTGAATACCTGATTAAATTAGTCTCTGATATTTTACCAACCAGCATGACAGTAACGTTGTATTCTCTGCAAATTTAAATATATCCATGGAGAGGAGTTTTCTATCATTTTGTAGTTATGATACTTATTGCAAAATACTGTACACTTGCAATGGTTTGTTTCATACTTTGCCACACAGGAAAATTCTTTAGCACCTCAGTCCTCGTGACCACATGACACTCATTCTGTCAATATGATGAAACCCCTTCATGCATGTGTATGTCCTGTTGCCTGTGTGGGTGTGAAGAGAGTGAAAATTACAGATATATAGTGAACCATTTTCCCTTTTTCTGCCACACGGTTCTGATCATGAGATTCATCTTTAGTGCTTCTTCATGTGCAGCTGCATCTGAGGAACCCTTCCATATTTTCTTGGATCTTTTTCAGGATTGAACTAATGCATGTGCTTCAGTGTGATTGACTAAACCTTCTTCCAGCAGTACATCACTGGACTTTTTTGACAGTTTAAGACTAAAGCTTTTGAAATTAAAATTGATGCTTCTGAAATTAAGACTGGTGCCGATGAAATTAAGATTGATGCTTCTGAAATTAAGACTGGTGCTGATGAAATTAAGACTGATACTTATGAAGTTAAGATGTATCCTTATGAAATTAAGACTGATGCTTCTGAAATAAAGACTGGTGCTTCTGAAATTAAGACTGATACTGATGACTGATACTTATGAAGTTAAGATGTATCCTTATGAAATTAAGACTCATGCACATGATTGGAGATAAGGGACTGTTTATCTAAGCTTGAAACCTCAAAGAAAAACAGGGACACAAGTTCAGTTGTGTCAGGAACCCCAGGGTGGGGCTAGCAGATTGGATACAAATTGTCATCCCTCCTCCTTTAACAGTAACTCCTCATGGATTATACTCCCAAATAATTCATGAGGAGGGGATCTCATGAGATTTTGTGCAAGATTTGCTGTCAGATGGAGACAGGTTGCCAAATAATCCTCCAGAGTTCTGGCTTTTACAACAGACTTTCTTGTTCACAAAGGTGATGGAGGTTGACATCCCATCATTGACTTATCTCTTTTCAGTTTGGCCCATCAACATAATAGAATTTAAAATCCATCTGCTCCTCACTGAGAGTAGTAGATTAGATGATATCTTTCGATTTAGTTGACACTTATTTTCATGTTCATGAACAAAAAGTCATGGAAGTACCTAAGATTTCTTTTCAAAGAGAAGGTGTACAAGTTCCAAAGCTCTTCCCATAGGTCTGGCTGGGCTGTACATCTTTATGAGATTGGTATATGAGTTGGAAGTGAGTTTGCATGGCAGAGATATGAGACTTCACTGATGATGGGTATGCATCAGCTCAGTCCAGAGAGTTATCTGCAGAGAAGACTCAAAACCTTGTAGTAAAGACCACCATTCTGGGGTTTCTCTCAAACTGGGAAAAGTCCAGTCTTACCTCAGAAAAAAACTTTGTGTTCCTGGGTGACCATTTTGATCTGGTTCTGGGTCTTGTAGGACTGAGTGGGGGTGCATTGTGAGAGTATGGGGCTTGTTATGTAATCTGAAGGGAGCTCCTTTGGCACCAACAAAGTGACTTTATGTTCTCCTGGAATATATGGAATTGGTATTGCATATACTTCCATTAGGAAGTGCCCAGAAAAGTCTGCTTAAGCAGGCTCTTTGGAATTGCAAGGCATAGACTTTGTCACTTTGGAACCAGGAGATTCCTCTAGCATGCCCTGCCTCCTCTGAAGAGACTTTATACATGAGTAAGGCTGGAGAGCACATCTGGAGGATCATCAAGCAACAGGCTTTTGGTCCTCTACATTTCTTGACTATGAGTAGCAATTTACTGCAACCAAAAGTAGTTTTCAGGTGCTTCAGATGTTCTAGTCAATGTTAACATATTGCTATATGATACATGTGTCAGACATCACCACAGTGGTGGCTTACAAACACAAGCAAGAGGAACTTGTTCCTCTGCCCTGACATATAGTGGAGTATGTCCTGCCAGATTTTATCAAAGCAAAATGCAGGTATATACAGGGAAAACTCAATTTCCTGGCACATTTGCTTTCTCTGAAAGAATTGGTAACCCATGCACAAAGGACTGTTCATGTAGACATTCAAAACAGAGTGCTCATGTTTTGGGACTGTCCACACATGGACTTGTTAAAATGCCACAAGACTGAATGCTCGTCTTTCAGGACACACGGTACTAATTATATGGAAGAACTGTGAACCAGTCTAGAAATGGGTGAAGAAATAATAGAGTATTTACAGGTTTGTTGGTCCATAATTGGTTAAAAATGAAAATTAAAATTTTAGTAAAAGTATCTTTCGAGAGCTTATCCTATATGTAATTAAAAAAAAATATAGACAAATTTCTACTGATGCAATTTTAGCATTTTTACAGGCTTGACTCAGGAGTACTCAATAATGAAAGTAGCACCTGATTCATTTGGTGCAGAATCAATAACATGTGTTTCATGCACATGTATGTAAACAAAATTCCGCGGCTCATATGGTGTTCTCCACACATAAGCTTGCACCAAGGTTAGATGTGCATGGAGAATTATAGGTCTCATCATCAGCACCCAGAAATTGTAAGTTATTGAATTTTGAATATGATAGTGTTTCCATATGTTTCCTATTTGAGTTGAATTAGTACCGTGAGTCCTATATGCGACCTATACCATAATAGGAGCTTGTTGTTTCCATGGTTACCATGTGCATCCAGAGTATCATTTTGGTGGTTTTTGCATATGACAATCATAATGGAGTCTTTTTTTCATGGTTTGCATGTGATTTTGGAGAAAAAATCTACACAAAACACAGATGGGAATGGTTTTATACACTGGACAGTGGCAGTAGATAGCTAAGGCCATGGGGAAAAGAGCATAGTATGGCCTGATGGCAGAATTTCATATGATGGTGCCCACAGATTGGCCTATATGGTTAAAAACCATGTAACACATGCAACAATTCCACAAAAGGGGGTAGGGGAAAGATTTTAAATGTAAGCCACTTATGTCACAATCACTTATGTATCAATACTGATCATTTAACTTTAGAGACACATTCAGCAGATTAAAGCAGAGAACATTGTAAAAATCAAGGACTGTGCACAAAACTGCACATGCTTCATTGCCTCAACCTGTAAATTGCATTATTATATGTTGAGTCACATTGAATATCAGTTATATCTGTCTTATTTCTTATCATAGAATTAAACTCCTTGACACCTATTCTGTGTTCAGCTTTGTTCTCATATTGGTACATTAAATTTTTTGGCAAACAGTATTGGAACTTTACTGCATCCCTTTTGTTGAGGGAGCAGGGAGGGACATTTTCACTTAAAAGAATAGTTTTCAACCCTTCATTCCCAATATAAGTCTGCAAAAATCCTATCTGTATTGCATTATTTACACAGGCAGTTTTTCTTCCCCATCCTGTCTTCGGCATCTCTTTATACAGTTGAAACATTCTTGATGTATAACTGCATGGTGAACATATTGCTGTCTCCCACCACACCAGACCTCTTTTTTCTTCATGTACCAAGTCCCATGATAGAAAACCTTTATAGTCAGGGTGTTGGAACTGGTGCTCTCGGAACACATTATACCACATCTCAGCATTTTTTCCTGTGTGCACTAAGCGATATGTGTTTTGTTCACCAGATATGTTGTTGTGAATAGATGAAAACAAGCTTCATGTCAGAAATATGGCTTCATATTTGAAACAAAAGCTATTTATAAAACCTACATTGCTCTGTTCTTACCATCAAGTAATAGTAAGGAATCATTTAGCTGTAAATTAGAGCTTGCTATTTGGTTTGCCAAATCAAGGTGTATTACCTCCCCTTTGACTGTAATTGAGTGATTGCAATGTTTGCTTTGTTTCTCTTTTGTTCAATAATGTATGCATTTTTTCAGCTTTATATTAAAAAGTAAGTAATTTAACACTGCTTATAGTGGAAAGTAGCCACAGTAATGATTTTGAGACTTTTTCTTAACTTTTTATGAGTTTTGGGTAAATGTTGGTATAGATTTATGTATTAGACAACTTTAATATGCAATTCAATTCTATTACTTAAATTTAACAAGTAGTTTATGCAGTGATAAGTTTTATCAGTGTCTGAATATTGCATAGAAACATGGACTTGTCTTGGCATCGCAAAGTTTTTCACATATTTCTCCACCTCCAGCTTACTTATTAGCTTGAGCCGCAGCAGTTTGTACATAGGCTTTCTGTCTCCAACATCAATGTCAGCATTATAGAAACTTTGGATAGCTTTTTCAAATTTGTCTCTTGTTGTCCTTATGTAACAGATTTCATGTGGCTGTGTCTTTTGGGTTGATGCACATTTTCCCCCTTGTTGTGGGGAACATTACCAGGCTTGAAGAAATTGCTCTGTCTATTCTTTGCTTCCTCAACCTTCCCCATAGTTTTATACTAAAAAGTAGCACTCTGTTATTTAATTATTCAGTATAATAAAGCTTATGGAACTTTTCTTTGGTTTTTATACCTTTTTATTAAGATTTGAGGGTGATGAATCACATGATATGATAGTTTAAATAAGTTTGGAATGTCAGCATCTCTTGATGCTTCATGGGTGTGTGTATTTGTTTTAGTCACAAAATGGCAATGGCCTCTTATCATTTTGACCTGTCATGTGGCACACTTATTTGTTTTGTTTGATTGATGTGAATAGGGATGCACTGCATCTTATTTCTGTGAGAGTCAGCAAGAAAAGAAATGCAATTTTGAAATTTAAAACATTTAAAACTTGTCTTATAGCCAGTGAGAGATGAAAATACAATGCGTTGTGTAATTTGATACCCTGTGATGTCATACTTGCTAATGTCAGCATGCTTGTGTTTCTTTTATGTAGCATGCATGCCATAGAAAGATAACATGAAGATACAAAGGCAGAAAACAATTATTTTAATAACAAGAATAAGCCAATAATAAGTACAATACAACACAGCAACATGTAATGCGGATGCAATTTAGCTATAGACATTGGTATCACATAAAATGCTATTGCACTATTATCCATGCACAAGCATGGCCAATTCTTTCTTACAATTATGCTCCAATATCAATAAGTAAAATACAACTTTTTCTAAAAAATTTAAATCTGGTTATAGGACACACGGTACTAATTATATGGAAGAACTGTGAACCAGTCTAGAAATGGGTGAAGAAATAATAGAGTATTTACGGGTTTGTTGGTCCATAATTGGTTAATAATGAAAATTAAAATTTTAGTAAAAAAATATCTTTCGAGAGCTTATCCTATATGTAATTTAAACAAAAATATAGACAAATTTCTACTGATGCAATTTTAGCATTTTTACAGGCTTGATTCAGGAGTACTCAGTAATGAAAGTAGCACCTGATTCATTTGGTGCAGAATCAATAACATGTTTCATGCACATGTATGTAAACAAAATGCCGCGGCTCATATGGTGTTCTCCACACATAAGCTTGCACCAAGGTTAGATGTGCATGGAGAATTATAGGTCTTATCATCAGCACCCAAAAATTGTAAGTTATTGAATTTTGAATATGATAGTGTTTCCATATGTTTCCTATTGGAGTTGAATTAGTACCGTGAGTCCTTCAGATATTGTGCCCCCAGCTCCAGACCCCTCTGGCTTTCATAGCGGATGCACCAGCATTAAAGAGGGATGGGCTGTGGGGATATGCATTCCCTTTGTTAACATAGATTCATAAACAAGATGTTGACAGAGAATTGTGATGTGATTTGATAGCCAACCAACCCAGCATTTCCCATCTTACTGGAACTGTTGGTGGAGCCAGCACTGATGCTCACTCACAGGAGTCAATTATTATCTCAGCCTCAGTTCTGAATCTCACACTGGAATCATCCAACATCTTCATCTATATGCCTTGAGATTTTAGACCAGCTTCCACCATTTCTTGCAGGATTATGAATACAGTCTGGACTGCCTGTTCTGTAATATTAAAATAGGATTTGAGAGTGATAAGAGTGAATGAAAAATGAAGTGAGATTGTTGTCTTCTTCCTGGGCTTGGCTTAACTGGGTTCCTATGGACCCTGTACTGAAGGTCCTCAGATTTTTTAAAATCTATTTCCCCTTTAGAGATTTTGTCAGATGTCAGAGGATTTGTCTCTGTGGTGACAGTGGTAGCTGTTCAAATAATGTTATCCATCTGGTATTCTGAAAACAATAACTGTTCTCAGGATTTGTTTTGCAAACAAATGTTTGTATACACGTGTTCATTAATAAAGATCCATGCATATTAATGTGATCTTGTTTCTGATTGTCTTGGCTTGTTGCCACTCAAGTGTATATCATTAAAATATTGGATGAGTTCAGTAATTAGCAAGATCCATGCATATTAATGTGATCTTACTTCTGATTGTCTTGGCTTGTTGCCACTCAAGTGTATATCATTAAAATATTGGATGAGTTCAGTAATTAGCAAGATCCATGCATATTAATGTGATCTTACTTCTGATTGTCTTGGCTTGTTGCCACTCAAGTGTATATCATTCAGATCTTGGATGGGTTCAGTAGTTAGCAAGATCCATGCATATTAATGTGATCTTACTTCTGATTGTCTTGGCTTGTTGCCACTCAAGTGATGAGTAAAATCTTGAATGGGTTCACTAATTAGCAAGATCCATGCATATTAATGTGATCTTACTTCTAATTGTCTTGGCTTGTTGCCACTCAAGTGATGATTGAAATCTTGGATGGGTTCACTAATTAGCAAGTTCCAAGCCTATTAATGTGATCTTACTTCTGATTGTCTTGGCTTGTTGCCACTCAAGTCTATATCATTAAAATATTGTATGGGTTCAGTAATTAGCAAGTTCCAAGCCTATTAATGAGATCTTACTTCTGATTGTCTTGGCTTGTTGCCACTCAAGTCTATATCATTAAAATATTGTATGGGTTCAGTAATTAGCAAGATCCATGCATATTAATGTGATCTTATTTCTAATTGTCTTGGCTTGTTGCCACTCAAATGATGATTGAAATCTTGGATGGGTTCAGTAATTAGCAAGTTCCAAGCCTATTAATGTGATGTTACTTCTAATTGTCTTGGCTTGTTGCCACTCAAATGATGATTGAAATCTTGGATGGGTTTAGTAATTAGCAAAATCCATGCATATTAATGAGATCTTACTTCTAATTGTCTTGGCTTGTTGCCACTCAAGTCTATATCATTAAAATATTGTATGGGTTCAGTAATTAGCAAGATGCATGCATATTAATGTGATCTTACTTCTAATTGTCTTGGTTTGTTGCCACTCAAGTGATGATTGAAATCTTGGATGGGTTCAGTAATTAGCAAGATGCATGCATGTTATTTTATATAATCACTTATAAGATGAGTCCAAATGCAAACTGTACAGACCTAGATCTGCCATAGCATAATGTACCAAGCAGATCTGGATCTTTGCAGTTTCTTAGGAGTAATCAGTAGAACAAACAAAATATACCCAGATCTGCAGGTGAATTATGATATGCATTGTGATCTTTGTAGTTTGCAGTTTGTCTTGATTTATAAGTGAGTATATACTGTAATGACGTATCTGGCTGAGCTTGTTACTGTTCTGGAAGCCATATTTATTTAATCCAATTTTTATCATACTAAAATATATCATCAAGATCTTTAACCATTTACATAATGAGCAGTTCAGTCCATATCTATGAGGAAATATTGCTAGCAATTGACAAAGATTGTTATCATTCTAGAAGTCATAATTCTTGGACAATTTCTAAAGTTATCAGGATTATTATGCGTTAAATGAGGTGATTTTACATCACATTCAGCTTGTTACCACTTGTTTAGCTATAGTTTTTATCTGTTTGGTTCATTATCACATTCTTACAATACCACATGAGACTGTTTGGAAAAATGGTCAACTGTTATGTAAGCCAGGTGAATGATATGAGGTCCACTTAGACCTCTTTTTTCTTTAAGTATTTTATCATGTGCCTTCGAAGGTGTATATTGGGAAGTAGGTGATACATTTTATGCTAAAATAATTTTTTGTAGGACTGGGACCAGTTATAATTTCTATATAAAGATAAGAAAAATGTGCAAATATTCTTTGTTAAATTTGTATCAATAAATGTTAGGGTAGCCATTGTTTGGAGATGATTTATGTATACAAAGATTATAGGACTCTTTATTTAGAACTTTCATTACTGATGTGCCAGAGTCAGCTAACCAGGCATGCTGTCAAAAATATTTTTGTTTAGTTATTACTGCAAATCTGAGGTCATCCAGTCTTAAGAGTTTATCAAACATAAAATGATTTCCACTGACTTTGAAAAAAAAATATGCATGGAATTATAGCCTATCTTATATTTATGAGTCGTTTGTTCATATATCTACCACCAAAGGCCAATTTGTATATTGTTCACAACATTACATTCATGTCATAAACCTTTTAAGTTTAAAACAATGTGACATTTAACAATTCCAGCAATGATGTCATTATTTGACAAAATTGGACGACTAATGATGAAAATAGTACTGTATTTTAAATGTCAGCTTGAGTTCTGAACAACTAAGTTGTTGTAAACAACTGGCTTCTTGTTTTGAAGCAAATTTGAACGTTTGGTCAAAATGAATTATTATTGTAAATCTTTCCCAAGTTTGAATTATCCCACCATTTGTAGCAATAACACAGAGATTATGTCTAGTTATCTTGTGTACAAACATTGCCAGATTGCAGGGAAGGATTTGCAGATCATCAGAGATCTCCCAAATGAAATGCATGTATACAGGAAACCAGATGTTATCCTAATTCTTACAGAAGTTATCTACCAAATGCATACAAATATGATTTTTTAGCTCACCTGCCTGTAATGTGTAAAAGGTCAAGTGAGCTTATGATAACGGCCAAGTGTCCTTTGTGCGTTGTGTGATGTGTGTCATCAGTCTGTCAACAATTGCTTGTTACCACCCTGGAATCCATATTTCCAATCGAATTGCAATCAAATTTGGATTGTGGGTTTATATTTTCAGAGTCTTAAATGATTTCAGTAATGAGCAAGATAGTAATCAAGTGATTTTGCATCCGTTTGGCTGAATCCACGTTTGGTCAAATTTGATAATGGTCTTATGTCAACAAAACATTGGATGGGTTCAATGATGATCAAAATTTACATTTTAATGAGGTTATCTTGTATCTGATTGCCTAAGCTTGTTACCACTTTGGAAACCATATTTTGGATTGCTTGTGATTAGCTGAGTTGTTAACACTCTAGAGACTCTGTTCCTGATCCAGTTTTGATCAAACTTGGTCAGTAGGCTTAAATCACTAAGATCTTGAATGAGGACAGTTAATACCCAGATCAGTTCATATTAATGTAGTAAGTATGTATGTGATTGGTTGAGCTTACCACCATTTCTGCACCTCAGATTCTGATAATATTGTTATCAGAATCGGTAAATAGGATTATATCATCAAGATACATCATGCTTTCTATTAAAAGTAAGATCCGTGTATATAAATGAAGTGATTCTGTATATAATTGGCAGAGCTTATCACTTAAGAGACCTTTTCTTTCCCAATTTTAATAAAATTTGGTAAATAGGCTAATATTGTCAAGAACTTGGATGATTTTTATTATGAGTAAGACCTAATATGGAAATTTTTTATTACTCCAGAGATGGTATTGTTTTAAAATAAGGTTTTAATCAAACTTGGTAAATAAGTCTGTGTCATCAGGATCTTGGTAGTAGATGATTGTGAGTAAAATTCATGCATATTTAATGATGTGACCTCACATCTGATTGGTTGAGTTGGTGACAATCGAGCAACTATATTCTGAGCAGATTTTGATAAAACTAGTGAAATAGTCTTATAAAGATGTTAAATAACTTGGATTATTGGCAAGGTATATTGATATGGTAAGCTGAGACAGAGACAGAGTTTTCTTATTTGAATAGTCAATGAATGAATTCAGATGGGATTCAGATAACAGTGTTAAGCTGGGTGTCAAATTCATCCTCAATTCTTTGTCCTCATCAAGCCATGTTGAAAGCACTACAAAGTAAATCATCTAAATCTAATTAAATCACAGTCTAGGGGTCTTTAATATAATTTTAAGGATGAAAATTAACAAATAATTAAATGTGTTTAGTATGAAATCCAAATAATGTGTTAAACAAGTTATGGCCAACTTTGTTATATATTTTTTATGTACAGTGTACATATTCTATAAAATGTCTCAGGTGTTTGCTTATGTGTGTGTGTTGGTACATGTGTGTGTGTCAGTCATGCATGTTTGTGTACAGAATATACTGTGTGCTGTATATATACTTTATTGCTCTTTTAAAAATAAATTTTGTTTCGAAGCTGTACTTGATATATTTGCCTGTATGTTACATAAATAATTGATGGCCGATTAATTGGGGATTAGTTTTTGTACTAATGCATCATCCTCATAAGATAAAGATTTTATCTTGTTTTATTTATTTATTTATTTATTTATTTATTTATTATTATTATTATTATTATTATTATTATTATTATTATTATTATTATTATTATTCATCCAACACAATTATAAATGTTACTATAGTGCTGATTACAGACTGTAAAGAAGTGCAGAAATGCCTTTAGAGGTTGAGTTGAATGGGGGCTGTCTTGAAACATTATTTGGGTCGCTATCAGGGTAGCATGGATACATGGCCAGTTTAATTTAATTAAAAATGGATACATTGACTGCATGTCTCTGTAATTTTTCATAGTACTTACGATACATGTATATCGGACATATCTACCAAGACAGACTACAGAGTGCCTAAATTGGACCTTGGGAGTTTCTGCTAAGCCATAAGACACCCATATTCAGACTAGATAAATAAGTGACTTCGACTTGTATACCAGATATACTTTGCAAAACGTTTGGCTTCTGAAATAGTATAATGTAACTTCTGTCAGGGACAGATACATGAGAACTAGTTCTCCATTCAGCCAAGTTTCAGCATAGACCATTTTGTTTCATGATCAATGATAGATTCTCAACAGTTATGTCATTTTAAAACAGGGATACAAAAGAAGAAGTGAAGTAATCCCTACACAGATTAAAATAGATGCAGATAAATATGGCTTTGTATTAATACACAGCAAATTTTTATTGAGACTTCAGACTCGTGAACTAAACAGCTTAAAGTCATGCTAAGTGGCTCATATACTGTCGTGTCATCTGGCCCATATACCATCATCTCATCTGGCCCATATAACACCATGTCATATGGCTCATATACCATCACCTCATCTGGTCCATGTACCATCTTGTCATCTGGCCCATATACCATTGTCATTTGGCCCATATACCATCATGTCATTTGGCCCATATACCACCATGTCATCTGGCCCATTTAGTGTCATTCATCTGGCCCATATACTGTCATGTCATCTGGCCCATATACCATCATCTCATCTGGCTCATATTCCACCATGTCATCTGGCCCATTTAGTGTCATTCATCTGGCCCATATACATCTTAGTGTTATGAAGCTGATATCTGCATTTCTGAATTGTGTTGTAGTTGTCTTGGGTGGGTGTCAGCTTCATTGCGTAATTAGTAGGTAGAGCAAACAAACAAACTTTAAGGCAACATATTTAATAATTTCTTTTCACTACACCAAGTTCAAATTAAAATACTCCCTTGATATCTGACTGAACAGGAGACATCCTGAGATCATATTTCTCTAGCTGGCTTAATTGTTTCTTATGCTAAACTGAACCTTTGCTATCTCAATAATGAGTTGTCCAGAAGTTGAATTGTTAAATGCTTGCCACATATGGGGTCAGACTCACTTTCAACCTTGGCGGCAAAATATAAAATGTTAAATAAATGTACTTTAGGTGTAGAGGGCTGGCAAAGATTTAAAATGTAAAATATATATTTCCTTTAAAACTATTTACAAGTTACTGTTGCTAATTAGAGCCACTTATTTTAATCAGAATTATTCCAAACCCAATTAAATCACATGCTTGTGAACTAGCAAAAATGTGTCCAAAATAGTCAAAATTTGGTGTTTTGTCCAGTCCCCATTCTGAGAAACAAAAAATGCTCATAAGGAGATTTAAGTGCCTCAGTTTGCAGTTCTTTAGGGAAAATTTGATGAAAAACGAGATACCAGTGTGATCTCATACGTACTGAATGCTTAAATAAAACTGATTCATGCTTACATCAGGATTCCAGGATTCAGCTTTAAATTAAAACATAATAGGTGAATTCACTTTTAATTTATGAATGATCTGAAATTGTGATGTGGAACCTAAATAGGAAGTAATTCCATCCAATCTAATTTAGTAGAATCATTCCCATTTTTAACCTCATGTTATGGCAGCATGATTAATTCTGTCAGATTCTGAGTTTCTGGAGCAAAATGGTTTATTTGGCTGAATTGCAATTTAAATCTCCTTGTGAGCATTGTTGAAGTAGCATTTTTTGTTTCTCATAACAAGGTATGAGATACATCTGGTTATCAGTGAGATAAATACATATTTATGATGCAGTCTGGTATCAGATAGGCTGAGCTTGTTATCACTCCGGACTCCAAATTGTGGTTAGATTTTCCACCAAATTAGTAAGTAAGCTTTCATGATAATGATTGTAGACAGGTTCTGTAATGAGATTTGTGCCAATTAATGAAGTGATGTTCATCAGATTGTCTGAGCTTGTTACCTCTGAAGAAGCTATATTTCTCCTCCAGTTTTGTTAAGACTTGGTTAAACAAGTTGGAGGAGTTCAGATATGAATGTCTATGCATATTAACTATGCCTTTATGTCTATGCATATTAACTATGCTTTTATGTCTATGCATATAAACTGTCTTTATGTCTATGCATATTAACTATGCCTTTATATCTATGCATATTAACTATGCCTTTATGTCTATTCATATTAACTATGTCTTTATGTCTATGCATATTAACTATGCCTTTATCTCTATGCATATTAACTATGCCTTTATATCTATGCATATTGACTATGCCTTTATGTCTATTCATATTAACTATGTCTTTATGTCTATGCATATTAACTATGCCTTTAAGTCTATGCATATCAACTATGCCTTTCATTTTGGAAATGATTTTATGAAACTATAGTAAAATAGGTAAAATGAAGACAGTATAGTTGGGATATAATATACAAAGGTTTTTGTTTTTAGAGTAAGCACTGTATTGCAAAATTCAGGTTAGTGAAATTGTCAACTGTTTAGTTATGCAAACCAGGTAAATAATATAAAGCCAATTTCAGCCTCTTGCTTATGTTACCATGAAAACAATTATTATTATTATTATTATTGATATTATTATTGATATTATTATTATTATTATTATTATTTTTATTAGGTCTAAACTCCAATGATACAGCATCAGTCAGAACACCACATTTCCATGGTTGCATGAGAAATCTGAAATACAAGCAGTCAGATGGGACTTTAGTGGATGTTCCAGTCGAGACCATAGATGGTGTCCTGAACAGTTGTTATGACCTTTGTTTTGATAAGAACCCTTGTCACCATGATGGCAGATGTGTCAACAATTATTCAGAAGCCACGTGTGACTGTTTTGGGACGGATTATGAGGGAAAATTCTGCCAGACATTTGGTTAGACTTTATTGTACTTTATGTTGTCAACAGTTTGTGTTCACTCTTGTGAATCATATACTTACTGCAGAAGATGAGACCAAGCATGAAGTTGTTTTTGATACCAGTAATGTTTTGTCTTATATTTTGTGAATTCTTTTTTTTTCTTCATGGGCATCCGTTTTTACAGATTTGTGGAAAAATGTTTGGTTGTATGAGAATTCTTGGAAGATTCATAGATGGATCACTGTTTGTCAGTCTTTCAATGTGTAACAAATTTTACAGACACAAAAATCTATGAAAATTGGTTGCCACACACAACAACCACTAAATCTTTGAAAATTGGTTGCCACATGCACACAGAGCACTAAATGAATGGAAACTGGTAGCCACACACATAAATCACCAAATTTATGAAAATTGGTAACCACACAAAAAATACCAAATGAATTGAAAATGGTAGCCGAACACATAAACCACCAAATGTATGAAAATTGGTACCCACACATAAACCACCAAATGTATGAAACTTAGTAGCCACACAAACTACCAAATGTTTGAAAATTGCAGCCACACACAAACCACCCAAAATGTGTGAACATTGGTAGCCATATGTATGCAGAGATATGGAATTAATATTATAACCAAGGAGCAGTAAAGCACAGCAAGACAATAAATTGCTTGCAAGACCAAGGAAAGTAATATGAAAAATATCATTTTTGACCCTTAAACTTCCCTATCTGGTAGTGCTTTTAAAACATGAATAATATTTCTTCTTCAGATATGTTACCCAATCATAATACTTTACAAGAAATACTACTACCTGGCAAATCCAACCCTCCCAGGTTAAAACATTTTAGCTAAATAGCTGAAAGTTGTTTCCCCACCTAGATAGCAGTTAAAGTGATCTCCCCTTGATTCTGGGATTGGTTCCAAATCCCATGACTTTGTCAGTTACTACTTCTACTCATGCCAAATAGCATGCTCTCTACAAACAGAGCCTCACAGAATCCATAACAGCAGTTTGGAAGCTATCTACCTCAAAACAAGTGATGGAGTTTCATCTTCAAAGGGAAGTATACTCCATCTATAAATTTCAAACTTTTCTGTTTTTTTCTATCACTACTGACAAAGTTTTATGGGTCAGTCTAGAGTGCTGCCAGGCACTTCCTTTGGACAATGTCTAGTTGATACAGGTACTCTTAAGGATCTATCTAGTCCACATAGCACCTCTAGTTACTTACAGCGTATGATGTCCATCTTGGTCCCTCTGAGAGATGTGACTTTAGTTGCCCTCAAACCTCTGGCACTCAAATGGAGCCTCTACTTAGCAACATCTTATAAGGAAGGGGATTTATTCATAACGTGCAGCAAATATAGTGAGATGCCATCCTCAACATTCTTCTCCAACCATTTAGCAGGTAGCACAAGCGACATCAAAATTCACTACCTTCATCCAAAACCGATGAAAACTGGCCCTCAATTTCCCTTGTCATTATTAGATTATTACTGTGATGAGTAAAATTCTGCCTTGGAGGCTTGATCTGAAGACATTTTCCACCCACTTCCATCAGAGTTCTGTCATCCTTTTTTCTCTACATCACTTGCTGGGTCTACAGTTGCGACATCAGGTGATCATTGTCTCTGGAAGAATCTACTTTCAATTGCTTTCACAATCGGACAAATTTCTGACATTTTGGGACTGCTTATAATGTCAATTACAAATTCCAAGGCATCTATGGAAGTCTTTTCTTGCAAATGTATTCCCTCGGTTTTCCATTTGGAAACCTGTGAGATGGTTCAAAACATCATAACCATGTGATCAGTGTCATCTTATAATGATGGCAATCTTCAATGGGTGCAACACAGCTTACCTTTTTCCTACCCTGAATCTCACTGGAATTAAATGGGATCATGCTTACAGAATGGACCACTTCTTAACATAGAGGCCCAACATACTATGGCCATACTCGTAATGAACTTACAACAAGTGGAACGAGATACAATGACCTCTACCCCCACCATCTTAAAGACCATCATAAACCAAGCTATGCTTGTAAACGTAATCATTTAATCTCCTCTTTAATGCAACCTTAATCATTTAATCTCCTTTTTCATGAATTCCCAATGAGCTACCTATTCCTTCCATTCCTCATAGTCCCAGCCATTTTGATTTCCAAGCCAGCACATAAAACAGCTAGTCGATATTAATGAAACCATTACAATGCCATTTTGTGGTAATTTGGTTGTTCTAATCACTCAGGTGTACAGAAAGATTCAGGTTTTTTAAAATGTATACAATTATTATTGAACAAGGAGAGGAAACATGAAATTTGTCAGAAGAAAGGTGGTCTGTAGTTCCCATAATATGTTCCACAGTAAATAGTCATCATTCACATAGTTTCATGCTTAATGCTTATGGAAAACTACTTCCAGTGGGCAGTTGACATATATATATATTTAGGAGATTAAAAGGTTTAAGGCAGTTAGAGGTAAATAACCACTCTTCCATAGATTAATTAATAAACTGACAATAACGAAGTTGATTTTGTGTTAAGAGTCCTTTTAGAATCACTGTGAAAGAGCCCATTGGGCTAAGTTACATAAGTAAAGTACAAATGTAGAACAACCTGATTTGTTTGAACTTAGGTAAATTGGAGAAGGTTCTAAAGAAACAAAAGTTATTACACTTCATTGCCTTGAATGAGAATATATAGCCAATTCTTTCTTAAAGATTATTGGCTAGTTCATGATTAGTGGCAGAATTCATTGAAGCTGGATTTTGCTTTGTCTGTTTAATGCAAAATGTGATTTTATTTTGCTAGTTGGAACAATGAAGTTAGGAGTGGTATCACTGGGTTGTGATTAATTTTTTTAAGGGAAAGTGTTGAAACACAGGTATTATTAGTTGACAGATGAGCCAACTACTAAACAAGCAAAACCAAGCTAAACTAAAATTCAGAATTCCTAGTTGATGGAGTTTGACTTTGTGAAGTGCAGCAGAATGTGGGAGCATTTAATACTATACACATACTGCTAACACAGTCAACATGAGTCACTATGTATCAAAATGAGTCATTAAGTATCAGCAGGAGTTATTATGTATTGAAATGAGTCATTATGTATCAAAATGAGTCATTATGTATCAGAATTAGTCATTGTGTATCAGCATGAGTCATTATGTATCAAAATGAGCCATTATGTATCAGCATGAGTCATTATTTATTAATATGAGTCATTAAGTATCAACATGAGTCATTAGGTATCAGCATGAGTCATTATGTATCAAAATGAGTCATGAAGTATCAGCATGAGTCATTATGTATCGAAACGAGTCATTATATATCAGTATGAGTCATTATGTATCAACATGAGTCATTATGTATAAGCATGAGTCATTATGAGGTATATGTGATCCATTGACATAGTAACACCATCCTGTATCTGGGCAGATGCAGAAAGAGCTTTTTCATTTTTGAGAAAATTAGAACAGATCTTTGGAAAGGTTTGAACAACTGTACCATCCATTCTCTAACAAGTGCAAAGATGAATTCTGATAATAAATTTCTGTGTCCAAACCCTTCAATGAATTATTCAGGGCAGCAGAGTCAGAAGCTACAACTTAATGCTTTCTAATGGCTTTCAAAGACAGATACTTCAAGTATTTTTTTATTTAATGTTTGTTTGGTTGTCATTATGTGAGGGTGTGCATCAGAGGCCTTTCAAATTTTGTTAATGCTGTTGGACATTTTGAAGTTTGGAAGGTTGGTTGGGGGTTGGGGCCTTTGTGGCAAAGGGGGAGGGGGAGGTGACTATCATGACCAAATGAAACTGTTGTATAAACTTAAATCATTTTAATCCATATTGAAAATACAGAGTAATAAAAATAAAGTGATGAACAGCTTTTTTGTATCATATTTTGACTGGAAAGTCAAGATCACCTTGCATTAAAGTTTTCATGTAAATCACCAATCTTTTTCTGATTTATGATGGTTAATAAATGTTGAGTATATTTAAGATCATTGATAACTCTGGCGAAGATGACAGTGCTGTGTCCTTTTACCTGTGATTTCATTATTTGTTCAGTGCTTATCCGTTGGTGCCTTACACTATCAACTTTGTCTGATTGGATGTTTTTAGTACCAGTTAACAAAACTCATGCTTTGTTTTTACTTGACTGATCTTTACTTTCCTTTTGTTATCTGTATTATATCTTCCATTTGAAATAAAAGTGTGTGTGTGCATGTATGTGTGTGCATGTATGTGTGTGCATGCATGCATGCATGTTTGTGTGTGTGCTCAATCTTCCAAGTATTTTTTTGTTTGAAAGTGTCATGGTTGAGAGAAAAAATATTTTATTTTATTTTATTCAAGATTTCATTTCCAGTCATTTCTATAGGCTTATGTGAGTAAATAACTTGTTCTCAGTTGTACAGTATAGCTTATTTGGGTCACAGTTTTGAGTCCATAAAATCCCCTAAACTGCCTGGAAGGTTGGAAGGTATGCCATTATGTCAGATTAATTTAAATGCTTACAGAATAAGCTTTAATATGTTTCTTCAATGTAAAGATGCTGTCAAGCCAAATTAAATTCTTTTGCTGTTTTCATGAAGATAAATGGCATTCCTAAAATAAGCTATGATAAATGATTGCAATTAAAGATTGCAATTGAACTCAGCAACTGCATCCTTAATATATACTATGTTAAATAATTCAAATTGCAATAACTGCTTGAATCTACAATGGACAATAACATCCTTAATCTATATTAAAATAACTGCAGTTGGACTTGATAATGCCTTCCTTGATTTATACTATAATAACTGTTTCCAAGTGGACTTGATAACGCCTTCCTTGATTTATACTCTAATATCTGTTTCCAAGTGGACTTGATAATGGCATTTCCTTAATTTGTACCACAATATCTGATTGTAGGTGAACTCAGTAATGATATCAATAATATATACTATGACAAATGATTGCATCTAGAGACAACAAAGGCGTCCTATATATGTGTTAAAATAGCTGATTGCAGCTGGATTTTACAATGGCTGTCTCAGTAAAAACAAATTTGTTAAGGCTACTTAACAATAAATTCAAAACAATTAAAACATATAATGCTAAAATTCAACTTCAAATACATAAAGATCATATGGGATGTGGTTGCATCATATCCACTGAAAAACTGCATGAACTAAGCGAAATATGGGGAAGTGCTTTAGAATCATATCAGGTAGATATATAGCAAATTTGTTGATTCAGATGCATTAGTTGGAATAAACATTACTTATTTTTCAAATTTTATTTTCAAATTTCAGGGCCCACAATAGTGACCCTTAGGGGCTATGAATGGCTGACCTACATGCTGCACCAGGAAACAGATCAGATATTGACATCTAGAGGGCGTTTTAGTCTTGAATTCAAGGTAAATTTTGTCACTCCCTGAGTCCTGGTTTTATTGAAAGATTTCTCTCCCCTGTTAGAACTCTGTCATTGCTGAAGTTAAAAACAAACAAAATGTGAAGATTACAGCACTTTGCAATGTCTGTTCTTCCAGTGATAGAGTGAGTTATAAAAGGAAATATTGTTCTTCCATCACCTTTATTCACAGACTCCACCACCACCATGTCGTAAAATTTTTTAGTGGCTTTGAGGTTTAACACTCAGTTGAAAGACATGCTGACTTAAATTATAACATTATTGATTACATTTTTATTTTCAGACAAAGAGAGGGTCTGGTGTTTTACTATATGCTGCAGGTGGCACCCCATATCACAGTCATGTAACTGCCTCCATCAATGGTGGGATTGTTACAGTATCCATTGCAATTGGTAATGAGGATATAGAGGTCCAGGCAGGGATAGGTGTAGATGATTATAGGTAAGAAAATCTGAACACCCCCACCCCACATTTGATGCTCAGTCATTTATCATCTTGTATTCTGGGTCATGCTTCTGACAGTTGTATTAATCAAAGCTCATTAAGAATGTTGTTTTGTACCTATGGACTTGAACTTTAATAGGGAGGGTGTTAACTAAATTTCTTGTTATCTATCTGTCATGATCTTGTGCCTGCTCTTTCATCTATTTTTGTGTGCAACCATCAATCTTTCCATGTTAACTGTGAATTTATTTTCTTCAAATATGTTTGATTAAACAACACAAGTAACATTACTAATTACTATGACAAACTGTTACTATAATTTTGAATCAGTTTACATCCTGCCTGAGCTATCCTGATCTTTTAGTATTTATTTTGTGTGCAACGGTGGAGTATGTGTTCCATCTAACTATTGTTTTTTCTAACACTGAATATATTAACTAGAACAGCTTACTTGAAAAGTTCAGAGTAGTAGTTCTTTTCATAGTATATGGTATCTGTTTGAAACTTCATCATATCATTTTATTTAAAAGCAGTTCTCACATGGTACTTAGGGTCAAAAGACTCCTCAGGAGCCACATCATGCTTGAATGTTTAAGGATCTCTTGCTCTTGAATGAGTTTTAATTTGCATAGTTATATTTAGGAGGAAATGTTTGGATATCAATATTCATTTAGTAGCATGAATTGTGTCCATTTTATTAATTATATATATAGGTACTGATTGATTATACATAAGAGTACCAGTCAACTGATTCATTACATATACTGTAGGTAGTGACTGATTATACATAGACTACAATTTTAAATATGGGAGATATGTTGATATTGAATCATGTCTGTGTACTGAAAGTGATATTGAATCATGTTGGTGTACTAAACTGACACAGATATTGAATTACATCTCTGTGTACTAAACTGACATACACACTGATATCAAATGGTGAATGTACATAGTAGTGGGATACACTCTGATATCAAATAGTGAATGCACATACTAATGGGATACACATTGATATCAAATGATGAATGTACATACTGATGGGATACACACTGATATTAAATAGTGAATGCACATACTAATGGGATACACATTGATATCAAATGATGAATGTACATACTGATGGGATACACAGTGATATCAAATGGTGAATGTACATATTAATGGGATACACAGTGATATTGAACTATGACTATGCTGATGGGACAGTGATTTTGAACAATGACAGTGTAGGCCCAGCTCTATCATTGCATAATTTTAAGCAAACTGGATAGAACATCACTTGTCAACTAGCTGTGTAATCACCTATCAAGGTTTACATTAGTTTATGATTTTGTTTCTTGTTGTCTTGCTGCATTTATTTATTTTTCATGTTTTAAGAAAGCATTGCAATTGTGATCATTAGACATGCATCCACATTTGCAATTTGCATGTGTAATGCTATACATTGTCTCTTAGTTTCTTATAGATAATTAACACATGATATGTTTTGAGCAGTTGTAGAGGTTCACAATTGTTTTGAAATTGCAATCTGCTGCAGGGGAATGTGGAAGCAGGAGAGGGGGAAAGGGTTAGGAGTGTCTTGGTGGCAAGAAAATAATTAACATTATGGAGAAAAAGATCCTGGGGACACATTGCTTTCTTCGCAGATTTCATGTTTTCTTTTGTTGGACGCTATGATTGATACATTTTTTTTTTTGTCCAGTCATCAATACTCTGCACGGTAAGGTCTCCACATCTTCATCCAAGTGGTGTAGGACATGGTTATTGTGTATTTCCATGCATCTCTTCTGCAAGTGGAAACAAAAAATAGATACAATATAGTTTGCAAATTTTATGAGAAGGATACAACACCAAAATTGTGTTACCAAGAGCAGTATTTGCTCAAATTTGATGTCACTAACATGCTGAATTGACTGTTTTCAAACATGCTGAATTGACTGTATTCAAACATGCTGAATTGATTGTTGCTGAAAATGTTAGGATACTAAAGTATTATGATGGAAAATATTTTGGCAGTGTTTCTTGTAATCAGGGAGTTATACATGACCTTGAGACCAAAGGATTGAAATCAAGGTCAAAACAACTTCAGCTAGTATAGGTGGCATCAGATGTAAGCAAAAGCATGCAGGAATCAGATCAAAGATATAATGGTATATTTGGATTTAACCTCTCATGAGATTTAAAAGTGTATTTTTAGAAACAAGCTGTAATTTCTTGTGGAATATGCAACAAAAGTGTTTTCCAATAATATCATAGGAAGACGTTGCTGCAGAGCTGCAAGGACGAAATAATACATTCATTGACATACAAGGCACAGAGTGCTACTTATTTATATTGGTTTTAATATGAAGGACAATTAAAATGCTCCAATGTTTATACACCTGCTGAAAGGCAGAGCATATAATGCTATGACATCCATCCATCCATTCATCTCCGTTACCATTTTGGTTTCTTTGCAATTGCTTTAGTTTTTACACAATGTTCCTCTTTCTGACTTTGCAGATGGCTTGTCCTTGGGGCAATTAAGAAGTGTATTGATATGAAGGTTAAAAGGTCAGAGGTCAGACTCACTGTGAATAAAAGAAGAAAATAGTTTCAACACAGTAACATTTGTTCTATATCACAGACCTGGATGAAACTTTATGGATGGCTCACAGCAGGAGGAGAAAAAAAGCCTATCAATTTTGAGGCCAAAAAACCCTAAACACTTATGGTCAAAATTACTATGACTGAAAGAAGAAATATGTTGCTTTGCACAATAACTCTCTCTCCAGTTTTACCAATCTAGGTCTGAAAATTAAGTCTGAACTTTGAGTATTTAATTAGTCGATTTTAAATAAGACTAGGTTTAATTTAAGTTCTTTTGTTGAAATTTAGGCTTGTAATTGGTAAAAGGAAGAAGCTTATTAATTTGGGGGTAAGAAGATCGGAGGTCAATGCCACAATACCTGAAATAAGTGAAATATGGTTTCTACAAAAAAAATTCTTATCTCAACCATGTACCTTTAGAAAAGAATTTGTGCATGGCTTCCACTTTGGGTAATATAAAACCTTTTGAGTTGGAGTCAAAAGGTCAATAGTCATAGTCAATTTTGTGAAAGAAGAAAAATGCTTTTGCTTAATAACTGTCATTCTAGAAAACATTCATTAACATTAGTTCATGTAGGGCTTGCACTTAAGGTAAGAAAGAGGCCAGTTTTGTGGGGGCTTAAAACATGAAAGGTCAGGGTCATTGTGACTTAACAAAATATGGGCTTTGTATAGTAATTTGTTTCTTTATTAACCATCTGAAAGTTAGAAAGAAACCTATAAATTGTTTGGGTTGGAAGGTCAAAGGTCAAGATCAAGGTAAGTCTGATAAGAAAATAATGGTTTCAGTAAAATAAGTTTAGTTCCAAACTGCATACTTTGATCAGTGATCATGGTCATTATGACCTGTTGGCCAATAAACTTAATAGTCAACCATCCCTACTAGAGTCTGCACAAGTGTTGAACATGGGGCAATACTATAATGTACTCTTTTATGGTACTTTGGTTAAAGCATGATTTAAGACTATTTCAAAATAAAGTTTAACCAATCACATGCATCATTTTCCAATCTGCTAAAGGTCTAGGTTCACTTTACCATCAAAAAGACCCTAAAATCTGGGAAGAAATAAATTTTCATGGATAATTAGATTTATCTTCCTCATAAAATGTTACCGTCTCCATAAAAGTTCAAGTGGGTAAAGCATTGACTTCATATGCACATGCCAATAGGATGATATCATGTAATGAAATGATAGTGGAATAACATTTTAGCATTTAAATTGCATTCAGACCTCACCAAAGGCCTGGTGGTTAGAGCGTCTGCTTCTGAAGCGGGAGGTCATGGGTTTGAATTCCAGCCGATTCATACCAAAGACTTACAAAAATGGTGCTAACAGATGCCTCGCTAAGCTCTCAGCATTCAGAGGTTAGTGTTAAGACTGGTCGGCCTGGTGTCAGGATAATGTGACTGGATGGGACATCATGCTACATGTCTGTGGCATGATGCCCCAGTGCTAGACATAACTATAAATTGCCATACTGCAGACATCATAGTGATGTGACGGAAAAATTGTTAAAGCTACGTTAAAAGTCCTAATCACACACACACACGCACACACACTTTATCCAAAGATACCATATATACTCACTTATAAGTCAAGTCAAACTGACAACAACAAAGATCCTGATCTGCCATAGCATAATGTGCCTTCAGATTAGGGTCAGTTTTGTTTGTTCCACTGATTGCTCCTACCAATCTGCACAGGCCCAGAGATTGTCCAAAATATTTAGAAATACAAAAGCTAAAAACTTTTAATAAGATATCCATGTGCAAGAATACATTGTAAGCTGTGAATGGGTAGTTGTAAGAGATACATACCAGACTTTCATTAAATATCTCAGTTTTGTCTAACAACAGTATCTAAATGGTGTACATACATGTTTAATCTTTAAGCTAGTTATATTAGTCCAAAAAGAGAGAATAGACCAATGTGATAGTCAATATTCACATGAAAATGTTAATTTGGTCCAAGAAAGGAGAGTGGATCAAACTTACATTTGGGAAAACAGAAAAGTAATGATGAAAAGTAAAGCCATCTGATCCATATATATGGTTGGTACAGTGTTTACATTATCCACAACTCAACGGGTGTTATAAGTGTTAAACAGTACCGACCTGTCAATCAGTGGGGATGACACACATCTCAAAGGGTGTCATGAGTGTTAGCACTGACTTGTCAATCAGTGGGGTTGACACACAAAGGGTGTCATGAGTGTTAAACACTACCAGCCTGTCAATCAATGGGGATGACACACAACTCAACGGGAGTCATGAGTGTTAAACAGTACCGACCTGTCAATCAGTGGGGTAGACACACAACTCAAAGGGTGTCATGAGTGTTAAACAGTACCGACTTGTCAATCAATAGGGTTGACACACAACTCAAAGGGTGTCATGAGTGTTAAACAGTACTGACCTGTCAATGAATGGGGTTGACACACAACACAAAGGGTGTCATGAGTGTTAAACAGTACTGACCTGTCAATGAATGGGGTTGACACACAACTCAAACGGTGTCATGAGTGTTAAGCAGTACCGACCTGTCAATCAGTGGGGTTGACACACAACTCAAAGGGTGTCATGAGTGTTAAACAGTACTGACCTGTCAATGAATGGGGTTGACACACAACTCAAAGAGAGTCATGAGCGTTAAACAGTACTGACCTGTCAATCAGTTGGGTTGACACACAGCTCAAAGGGTGTCATGAGTGTTAAACAGTTATGACCTGTCAATCAGTGGGGTTGACACACAACTCAAAGTGTGTAATTAGCATTAAACAGTACTGACCTATCAATCAGTGAGGTTGACACACAACTCAAAGTGTGTCATTAGCATTAAACAGTACTGACCTATCAATCAATGGGGTTGACACACAACTCAAAGTGTGTCATTAGCATTAAACAGTACTGACCTATCAATCAATGGGGTTGACACACAACTCAAAGTATGTCATTAGCATTAGAGAGTACTGACCTATCAATCAATGGGGTTGATACACAACTCAAAGTATGTCATTAGCATTAAACAGTACTGACCTATCAATCAATGGGGTTGTACTGCAGAAAACTTGCTACTTTACATTACTGAGATAAGTCTTTTAAATAAATTAAATGCTTTCATCAATTAATTATCAGCATCTGATGCTGGTCCTAATGAATATGAGAATCTACATCATACTGAAGAAAAATATTGGAACATAATAAACACATATATAAATCAGTATCTACAGAAAAATGGAGCAGGAATTTGATCCTCTTGTGTGTCTGTATATACACTATATTGCTCAACCAAAACAGATCTCTAGTATCATTTTGTGATAAAAACACTATAAGGTCTAATACCCATATTGAAAACAAAAGTATTAAATGAAACACCAGTATAAAATCTCATATATGGTTGATTTTCGTAAAAAGTGAACCTTTTCCTTTAAGAGCCTTACACATACTAGTGACTCTCTGTGACTTGATATGTAGTGTAAAAATGTCTTGCCATCATACCATTTTATTATCATTTCATTATTTGCAGCATGTATTCATTTCATTTGCCTGAAGCTTGAAATACTCTTGCCCTGTACCATCTATATGCTCACTTATAAGTCAAGTCAAACTGCAGACAACAAAGGTCTGCTGTAGCAGAATGGGCCTGCAGATAAGGCCTATGCTGTTTGTTAAGATAAGGCCTATGCTGTTTGTTAAGATAAGGCCTATGCTGTTTGTTCTACTGATTACTCCTCCTGGCAGGTCTGGTTCTGTGCAGTTTGCAGTTGAATTCATCTTGTAAACAAGTACATATAGTATGTACATGAATGAGGCTTACATATGCTAATCATAATAATAATAAATTGTTATTAATTTGTCTGCTTTGTGGACTCTCATTAATGTTTCTTTTCTTGGTAAATTGTACCTTGCATTTTTATGCCCCTTACTGTTTGCAGAAGGAATATCTTGATTTGGTCCTGTCCTTCCATCTGTCTGACTTGAGAAGCTTGTTACAATGAACATGCAAAAAAATACTCAGTGTAGACAAACAAAAATTTAGTTTTTTTATGCATATATAAATGAACTGATTAGATTTTGTAGGTCATAAAACAGTCTTTAAAGTCTTACTCAATTTTAGTACATCTGACTATAAAACCAAGTAAGCATATGGAATGGCACTGTATCTGCATCCATCACCATCCATCAACATTTCCCTGTTAAGATTTTGTATGCCAGGCTTTTGATCTGATTTTGATTAAACTTGGTACGAAAGTTTATATCATCAATATCTAGGACAAACTCAGACATAAGCAAGGTATATGCATATTAATGAGGTGATTTTGCTTCTGATTGGCTGAGCTTGCTACCACTCTGTAGGTCATTATTCTGATCTGATTTTGATCAAACTTGGAATATACATGTGTGTTTTTGTATCTCACGGTCTTGGACAAGTTTAATAATTAATGAGATCCACGCATATTGATGATGTGATGATGTATGAGTTTCTTACCACTCTGGAGGCAGTATAACTGAACCAGTATCCAACCTGAAATAATGGGCTTATATTATCCAGATATCAGCTGAGTTGGAAAATGAACAGGATCCAGATGTAATAATGTGGTAATCTTGCATCAGATTGGCTGAGTATGTTACCAGTTTAGAGGCCTTATTGCAGATTTGATTTTGATCAAACTTGGAATATTTGCTAACATCATCATGATCTTGGGCAAGTTTGAAATTGAGCAAGATCTATGCATATTAATGAGGTGATCTTACATGATTAGCAGGACTTGTTACCATTTAAGTGGCCATATTTCTGATCCACTTTTGATCAGTGCTTTAGGCTTTACCTTTAAGAGCTTAAAGAACTTATAATATGAAGAAAATCATGCATATTAATGATGTGATATTATGTCTAAAAGTTGATCTTGTTACCACATTAGAGGTCATTATTTCTCATCCAATTTTGATCTGATTTGAGGCAGAGGCTTATATCAGCAAGATCTTGTACAGGTTTGATAATGAGCAAGAGCCATGCATATTAATGTGGTGATCTTACATCTGATTGGATGAACTTGTTTGATTTTTACATTTTCTTGCAAAACAATACAGTATTGTACCCTGTTTAATTGTACAGTTTTGCCTTTTTCATATTAAATCAAGTCTTCTTGGATTGTACCATAATAGCAGAGATATCAAAGTTATATGATTACAGTTTTTGTCTTTAATAATTTTAATTATTGTTGCTAATCTTGATGAATACATTAATTTTTAAGTGCTGCATTTTCTGTCATTTTCTGTGCATTCCTGTATCCTTAACAAGATGTTTTCTGGAAGATGGATATTTTATCAACATGCATGTATATATCTTCCATGAAAAATTGCAAATTGCAGTCTTTTAGTACTGGATTAGCCTTTGTATATCACTGTTGTCAATTTGACCAAAGTTTTTCAGAGCTTTGAGTATCATTAGTTATCTTCTTTGCATTATAAATTCCTGAGTATCATTTGCTTCAAATTGTTAATCCTGTGGCAAAAAAGGTCTTTTTGTTATAATTTTCTTTCTTCGAAGATACTGCATCCATTTGTATGATTAGTCCAATAAATCAACTTGTAAACAAGTATTAGTATGTTATTTGGTTTGGAGTCCAGTCTTACCTTATCAACACCACAGGAGTGCACATGTTAATCCTTTTTAGACACCTACCTTTATCTCTTGCAGCTCTTGAGTTATGTGTGTAATGGACAATTCTGTCTGCAATAAATTTGCAGATTTTTTGGGGATAGGTGAGATCACACCCCAAACCACACAACATGACCATACATAATTGGGAGCTGATTTATTAGACAATGTTTAATTTGGTTTATTTTGCATTCATTATTATTTAAATATATTTGTTTCCCCCCCCCCAATTTCATTAACCTTTTATTAATTTTTGCTTATTGTATTAGACTTGTGCAAATGCTGTTGCTTTCTAAAAAATAATGTCCATATTTTAATGAAGCTTTTAAAGTCTAGAATAAATTATTTGTTTCTTGTTTTGTGTTTCAAAAGTACAGATTTTTATTTTATTTTGTTCATCCATCTTGATAATGTAGGTTTGTTCACCATATTACTTTGATAGACTTAAATGTCTGGATCTGAAGGTATATTAAGTGCCTTAATATTTTCATTTCATCAAAATTCAAGATCACAAGTGAACATGAATTTAATGTTTGTTCTGAATCTGCACATGTTAAAATGATGCATGATAAACATGTACATCATCAATAGAAATCAATAGAACATACAGCAAAACTTCTTTTGAAAGACCACCCCTTCTGACAAAATATCATGGTCTCTTATGACAAGTGGTCTTTAATGACAGATCATAATGCTATATAATCAATACACATATAATAAATACACATGTGCATTGTGAATCTGGTCTCCTGAGACAGATGGTCTCTCATAACAATGGTCTTTTAAAACAGTTTTAACTGTATTCCAAAAATCTTCTTGTTACTGTCTTCTGAATCTAGATCACAATTAAGTCAGTGGTGATTCATTTTTTCATGGGGATTTTTTTTTACCAGAGAGCATGTCATGGCTTTAATTAAAACTCATATCTTCAAAAAATCAAGTTTATGAGGACTCATTTTTTTAATGAAATTTAGACAGTTAATAGGATATCTTCTGTATTTTGTAGACCCTTGTGAGTGATACCTTGAAAACATTATCCAGGAATTTTTTAAAGTTTCATTTGAAATAGGCACAAATGTAAGATTCTAGGAATAACATGACAAAAATTATGTGAAATTTTCTTCAGTGAATTCCATGTAGAGGTGACTACTGTGTAATTTTATGTTTTTATTACTATGATTTCAACTGGCATGATGTCCTTATTGGACATTATTTCTGTCTATACTCACTATTAAGTAAAGTCAAACTGCAAACAACAAAGACCCTGCTGGCATATTATGCACTGACAGATAAGGATTTATGTTTGTTCCACTGATTACTCTTTGAAAACTGTATAAACTCTGATCTGCTGGCACATGATGTGGTGGTAGATCTGGTTCTATGCATTTTGCATTTGGACTTGGTTTATGAGTGAATATATATATATATATATATATATATATATATATATATATATATATATATATATATATATATATATATATATATATATATATATATATATATATATATATAAAATCAGTATTAACAAGTTATTGAACTGTTGCATCAGTGACATGAATTAATACTCAGGTAATATCATAACATTTATCATTGCTAGTTACATCACCATTTTTCTTTGTCCCGTCATAAGTAATGAATATTACGTTTTGGTACTGTTCATCTTTCCATCCATCTGTAAGTTCTTTATCATTTGCTTGTCAGCCCTGTGATGGAGATATTTTTAAAACTTTCCACCATTATTCATCAATTTTTTTGGGCCTGTTTGTCTCCTTTTACACCCAAATCCCAAAGTTATCCAAGTTTTAAGTTCATCTGTTACCCCATCTCCTGAAAGATAAAACCATAGACTGACCATTTTTCTAACCTTGAATTTTCAGGAATTTTGATAATCATGATGTGATCATATGTGAAACATTAAAAAATATGGGATAAAATTTATTTAAAAAGGATGACATAAAAATATTAGAACCAAAAGGATTATTATTTATAAATGCTTGAATTTATATGGATTTTGCCATATTCATCACAAAAACTTTCTGAGCATCAATTTTCTGGGGTGTAAATTTTTCATTAACATTTTATTCATGTTGTGAGAAACAGTATTTGTTGTATATTGCACATAATTCTGACGAACAAATTAAAGAAATTCTGTTTTTATAAAATGTAGATTTATATCTAAAATAAGGACACAGATTTAACCAGAGAGATTAGAGATCTAACAGCACTCACTTGTGAGCTGCCATGCATCAACCTTCTAATTCACTTAGTCCTTTTGTCATCGCCACAAAGAATAGAACAAGGTTGAGGAAAGGGTTCAAAAAGCAAAGGAACCAGCTTTCTTGGCAAGCAGAGATTAATAATCATCTAAACGTAAAAATTCACTGGATTTCTATTTAGAAATGTAATATACATAAAATTATAATTACAAATTGATATCTGTGTACCCAATACAGAAGAAGTAGCTTATTTCTTGATCCCATGTTACATGTATGATAGGTCATACAAATTACATTTACTTAGAATGAAATGGGTTAAGGAGTTATAATTTCTTTGCATCTTCACAGGTGGCATAACCTGACTATCGTCCATGAGAAAAGGTTCATCTATGTCTACCTGGATGGACGGGAATTGTTACGCAGTTTCACAAGAGAAAATTATCACCTTGGTCTGGATCCAAAGGTGTACATTGGAGGGGGAGATAACTTTGTGGTAACCAGAGGTACAGTGCTGAAATGTTGAATTTGCATAACCTTTCTATTAATTAGACAGATTTTGTTATTTTATGTAGTATGTGGCTCAGAAGATTGAATTTTCCAAAAAACACACATGGAACATATTTGCATTGCCAAATAGAAGTGTGAACTCTGGGACCTAGCATTCCACGCCAAGTGCTTTATCAATGGATTGTCTGGCTAATCCACAAAAAGCAGCACTTGAATTATATCAAAAAATGCAGGGACAATAGCTCAGACCAGCAACCATTATGATGTTATGATCATAGATGGTAGAACATATTTTCTTTCTTTCTGTTTTTTTTTTAGGACATATTGGATCCATATTTTATCAGACTCAAGATTATTCTTTGTTTGCTTTTTTTCAAGACAAAATTATGTGCCATTTTTTTTCATGTCTCATTTGGAGAAAGGGGAATGAATATTGGCATTATTATCAAACCAAGGAAATTACAGTACATACATGGTTTTAAACTGGCCCAATTGCAAACAGCATTGACATTGATCAGCAATCACATAATGCTTAGACCTGTCAACTTGTGTGGGTTACCTGTAATTTGCAATTATTTTTTTTTTCAGTGTACGGCCATACAACCATTTTGTACATTTTTTCTTATAAAATTTTACGTTTTAAAAAAAAACATTTACAATTTATTATGTAAATCCCAGACATAATTTTTTTTTTACAATTGAGCATGATCCAGATTCTTTTTAGCTTTGCACAAGCAAGGTGGGGATAACTCTAATATGCTTTGGAAAATAAACATTTGGCCCAGAGATCAAAATACTTTTTTTGTACCATACCCTGTCTTAAAGTGATAATGTCTTGCACAGAATTATTGGTTTTTATGTCACGTAAAACCACAGATCTTGCAATTATGTGGCCTTTTTAAACAAAATTTAATATGAGTAAAGGCACGACAAAATATTTAAATTGCATTTTATCCTTTTATTCTGCCAAAGACGCACTCTATCACTACACATACACATACATATTTAGAAAGAGCAACAATTTAATGAATTTTTATAAGGTATTTTGGAAATTTGTTTAGCTGATGCATGTTGCCTATAATTAAATTTTGAATTAGTGGGTCAGATTTGTAATTCAAACAGTAGGATGCAATGTCAGCATGAAGGGAGTAGTACAGATACTTAGTGATGCCATTCTCATGGCTAAAAAATATGTTAAACTGCAAATTTGTATTAACTTTTTTACCATATAGAAAATTCATAACTTTTCAAACACAAGATATGCAATTTTAATAGAAATGATCACCAGCTTGTGAGGCATGAACTTCTGGACTGCAACTTTGGTGATTTTTTAATTTTTAGATTTCAGTTTTTTAACAGCTTCTTGCATAATATCTTAGGGTTTATGGGGAAAAAATATAAATATTTAATAATGAGACCATGACAAATCTAAAGAAGTTAATATTACACCTTGAAAACGTGTTTTTCAAAATACCTTGCACATAGCTTTTTATTTACTAGAAGCATAAAATAAGCAGTGTAATATAAACAATGACGCCTGCTGCATAGACTTTAAACTCCTGATTACATTTTGAAAAGTGCAAAGGTTGCATGTGTTGCATATAATATGTTTGTGTTACAAAACACTCAAAATCAAAAGAATAAAATAAAATAAAGTTTCAGTGATGTAAATAATTATGAAAATGTTTGTAAAATTAGTTAGTGTGTGGTATTTGTAGATTTAAAACTGTTGATCTTGTATAATGTATGAATACATTTTTTCATGTAAGTTTTTTTTGGTCTTGTAAAGTTTTTATTGGTCTAGCATACAGGTTTTCATCTCAAGGGGTTGACAGGTATGCATAATGTGCATGCAGATCAGGGTCTATTATTTTTGTTTTGATGGTTACTCCTAAGAAACTGCAATGATATAAGCATACATGCCAACCATAATAATAATAATAATAATAATAATAACAACAACAATAATAATAGTAATAATAATGCTTTATTTATAGAGGGTGACTCATTAGTCCAGGACTATTCTCCTTTGAGGCCCTCTAAGGAGAGTATAACAATGCACAATATATGAAGATAGCAATAATTACTGTTTATTTTAACATGTTTGGTATTAAAATACTAAATTCCATTATCTATTAGAAGCACATAAATGCTCATGATATCTCTTCTTAAATACTCTGATATTTTCAGCAGATTTTACATGTAATGGAAGCTTGTTCCACATAACTGTACCAGAGTATTGAAAACTCTTTTTAAATTGTTCTGTCCTTGGTTTTGGTGCTAGAAGGTTTCACTGTGATATTATTCTTTTAGTGTAATCATTACACTTTTTTTCACCTAATTATGTCTTCCACTTGCCTTTTTTATGGATTATGCTTATTTGGTACATTAAAATAGAAACTAAAAATAAAGAAAGAAAAAGTTGAATGTTTATTTTTATTATCATCTCTTTAATCATATCCATTTGAGAATATTCTCAAAAAGAAGACTCCTGCATAAGAGTGGCATACAAGTATATTTGCCCATCCTAGACTTACATGTGGTTTCCTAATTTTCTATTTATAACAAACTGTATATGACACTATTACAAAAAAAACAGACTGGTTTCTTGATTTTGAAAGTTTGCCTCACAGTCATGAAAGTAGCAATGTATTTAGTTAGTGGACCAGTCTATACTTTGAAAGAAAATGGTGCCAGATGTTATGCAAAGAGGCTTTATTGATGTGGCTAATGGATGTTATATAAATGAAAAATGTTACATTAGATGGATCTTTTAAACTTAAAAACATGTCAGATCAGAAAAAGGACAAATCCTTTGCGCTTTGCAAATTTTAAAATAAGAATATGAGAGTCATTTAATAGTGCTCTGACTGAGCACATTGTCATGCATGTAGAATTTATGGACTTGATTTTATGATAATTTAGTGAAAGTTAGACATGTAGACTAGTTAAAGTGAGTGTCAGATATAAATAACTTGCCAGTATGTTTTGTGTTTGTATTATGGAACTAATCCACAAGAACAAGAATTTTAACTAGCGGCAGATCCAGGTTAGTAGCAAAATAAATGTACATTTTTCATAGTGCTTTGTGTTTTAATGGCATGTAATATATAGATTAAACTTTTTCTGCTCAGATAACACAATTGTACCACTTAAATGAGCAATAATTATTCTTGTATACTAGGGGATTGGCATGTACATGTAACCATATTACATAATTTGAATAATGCATCATTTCTGGTTGAAAAGATTCCAGTGCATAAATTCTTGATATATAATGACAGTATCATGGTGGGTAATGAAAATGGCAACAAAATGCTGAACATACTGTACAAAAATTACATCAGATTAACTGGGTGCCTAGGCATTGTAATTCAGGTTGAATTTTTACATCTAAATTAGAAATTGTTTGACAATGGCATAAGCTAACTTTTGAAAAGAAACAGCAGAATTATCCTAACTTATTTTATTTAATGACCTGATTTACTGTCTGGGAATGTTTCATTTTCACCTGTAAGCCTTGCTGAGGGTATATTTTTGAAAACAAATAACAAAATATGAAACTCAAAAACAAGAACTCAAGTCGAAAAATCTATGGTTTTGATATGTATACTTCAGCCTCAACCATAGTTTTAGAGTCATTAGTCATTAGAGTCATTAGTCATTAGAGACAAAAAAAAGTTAAAATGAGCAGTGGCAAATCTCTTCCAGGTTTGCAGGTGACTAAAAACTTTGTTGGCTGCCTGAGGAATGTATATATCAATGATGTGTCTGTATTGTATGCCCTGTCGGATAAAGATAGAAGAGCCCAATACCATGGGGGAAGGGCAGGTACCCCTCACTACACCTGTGAGGAGGTGATCAACATTCCTATATCTTTCCCAGAAGCGACTGCAATGCTCCTCCTTAATGTAGAAACACAATACACGCTTGATGTTGAGTTTGACTTCCGTACAGTTCGCCATGATGCCATCCTGTTCTATGCTGAACTTTTAGATAGAGACATTACAAATGGATACGACTATGGCTACGTAGAGGTAAGTTTGTAAACGATAGCGTTTATGCTTTAATGTTTTAGAAACAGCAGATCTGGGTCTCTGTGGTTTGCAGTTTGACTCATCTTATAAGTGAATGTATACAGTAAATATTGCCCTTGTTAGAACATGCAGGTAAATGATAAATGTAATCAAATCACACACAGTATAAAAGGAGCTCAGACAAAATTTCTGCAGTAGAAAAATAGTAGATCATTTATTCATAATTTGAACATTTAAATGTCTGTTTGTTTGATGACCTGTTATCCATTATCTGTCCATTAGCACAAGTTTGTTATTGGTATTTCTTCTAGACTGCTTAAAGGATTGCAATGAAATGTTATGCACACTGTTATGTAATTCTGTATTGTATGTTTAACTTTTATCCATTACTGTAGATTGTAAGTGTCATTTGTAAACAAAATATTTTGTTAGGTGTTAAGGCTCTAATAAACAGCAAAAAAAGAAAGAGTGAAAACAACAGACTTTGAAAAAATTAACAAATAACTTATTTCCCTGGAAAAACATTATAAAAAATGAAAAAATAAGAACTTACGGTTTTAAGAATCAAATCCAAAAATAATCCAAGAATAATCCACAAATTAAAATATTGAAGTCCTAGCAATGAAATGTTCTAATGAATTAAAGTTTGAGTCCCGAGAAAAAAATCCAAAATGGAAGACGATGATGTATACTAGAGCTGATGTTTACACTCCTTTGTGAACCAAAGAAAATAATATTCCATTGTTTGAATTCTGAATAAAATTTAAATAAATGTCTTTGTCCAAGAATTCTGTATGAGCACTCAAATATTTCCAGGAAAAAGAATTAATCTTTTGGAATCCAAATAATTTGAATAAAAATTAAATTGTAACTCCAACTGACACAGCAGACACTTTCCAGTGTAAAGAAAAAGCCCCGACTGAGAAACATCTCGATTATACAGTAACTTGAAATGCAAATCAGATTCCCGGATGAGGAACAACTCTCCCGAATCTTCAAGAAGTATTTATGTCTAAAAGAATGTAGTCCCAGTATGACTTGACAAAAGCCAATCATTTTACTCTAAGAATAAGATAAAAATAAAAAGTTGTTTACTTGTCTCAGTGATTTTTGAATTAAGGTCAGCAACTAGGTCAGCTTTAGGTGTTTACAACTGAAGAGTCAAGGTCAAACTAGTTTCTGAAAAAAATATCGAGTTCCTAGTAAACAAAACTACATTATTTTGACATGTATTGAAATTATAAATAAAAAGATTTTAAAACTTACAAATAGTTAAATAAATCAAATATACATAACAAAAACATTATGAAGCTAACATTTTCCATCATTGTGGATTGTACTTTAAGACAATGTAAACATGTTAACATGCCTTTTGACCTTAGAAGGTTCTAGAAGGCATGCATGCTTCTTATCTTATTTGTAAGTTATAAGTAAGTTGTTTACTGATATTTGAGTTCAAGGTTCAGCCTTAGAATGTTCTAGAAGAAAACTTGTGTACAAATTTGACGAGTAAACATGACACACATCCTGGTCATCTTATTATATAAGTTTGAAGTAAATAGAATAATTTCAGTTCAGAAATCATTGTTAATTGTATTCAGATATAATTTGAGAGGAATGGTTAGAAATTATTGATTGGAATTTCTAAGTGCACATTAACATTTTGGACTAAACCATTATTTTGGGATTATTGGGAATTCATTCAAGGATATTCTCAATTGTGTCACTGAGATACATCAAGATTGTTGGCACATCAGCTCATTCAAGACTATTGGCACATCAGCACATTCAATACTTGAATTCGGAACACTCTTTACTTTTGGGCTATTGATAGAACTTTTAGAATTATTTGAAATTTAATTCACAATAATGTTAGTTCCTTTTAAATTTTCACTTTGTATTCAAGGAAAATAAATTATTTGTTGAATTTTACTGATCTTATTGGCTTCACTTTTTTTCTGTTACTTTGTTTAAGACCAGAGTCATAACTACATATTAAACCCAGGATCTAGTTGGTCCTAAATGAAAATGATACTGCTTCCAAAGTGGTAAACTCAAAAATATTATTGCTGCTTCTTCTCAGTGGATGGACAGTCAGCCAGGGATTTTCTCAAAAGAATAGTGATGTCTAGTTCATTCTAATTAAAATGTTGTTTACTGTATAAGTTGGGACACCATAAATTAATTTAGAAAGTGCACTATACACCTCTCCCTCAAAAACTCGCACACAATGGTATCCGCAAACATTGACTGCACTTTAAGCGAGGGAGAAAGTTACCAAGGGACCTCCAAAAATTTAAAAACATCTGCTTGAATATTAAGAAAACTGTGAGGGGGGAGTTAGGGGACTGGGCTGTTGAATGACTGAATCCTCATTTTACAATCATGTTGATATTAATTGTTAATAATACACTTTTTCTAATGAAGTTGTTCATTATTAGACAGTAACATTTATTTTCAAAATGTCCAACATGTGATGTGAAAGATTGCTCCAGCTGGTTTCAACAACCATCATATGTATACAAAAACATCTGTGTATTATGTCACTGCTTTTTGTTTTGTTGATTAGTCTGGTTCCCGGAGTGGTGTTTAATAGTATCCTGCCAAATCAGGAGTCTGTTAGCAAGGAACTAGACTAACTGTTGATACATTGCCAAACAAAATTCCTTTTTCTCAAAAACAAGCAACATTCGAAACTCAATTTTTGATTTGTTCAGTTAGTACATTATTGATGTCATGATTTCATTGGAAGTAATAGTGAAACTTCTTACCATCCTTGAGGACATCTCTTAGTGCCAGTTCATGAATTCTCTGAAACTCACTGAAGCAAGCTCTTTATTTTATGAAGTATTCTTTTAGCTTTGGTTCCTTGCTATCTTTGATCACATTTATGAATGAGTCTGTTAATTTAAGGTAGTTTATGTTACATACACAATACTATTTTTAACAGTGTTTGATTGATCCGTGAAGTGAGTTCACCTGACATATAACCGGGGCTGCTAGATTTTAAGTATGTAGGATTTGCATGCCTTTTGACTTTTCTTTTAATCCACCTCCTTTATTTGATTCAAAAGACATAATTAACATGATAATACAAAGGAGGCTTGCTTTTAATGCAGTGCAACACTACAACAAATACTTCCGTCAGTCAGTTATCCAAACAGTCGGCACTAAATCAGGTTCTAAGAGAAATGCTTGCAGACATAGCTGTTATGGTAGATTGACACGTTTTATGGCTAAATACACTTTGCATTTATGATGATTATACTTAAGAGGATCTAAAAGATAGAATTAAAACAAAAATTTCACTTAACAAAAATTATTTGTATCTAGGTATTAATCTACTGCCTACACTAGGCCTGACATTTTAATTGATTTAAATTTCCTTGAATATCTTTAATGATGGTGTATAAAGAATCTTATTAAAAGTTGATAATTTTAAAATGTTGATTAAAATTTTGAGGTTCTATCTACCGTTTTTGACTATAAAACAAGCAATATATCAACGTTTTAGTTACCAATTTTGATCCTGCTTCTATTCAAGTTTTAAGAAATAGGGATCACTTTTTTTCTTTCTGGTTTTAAAAAATGGGATTCACACCTGACCCCATATTATAAGCAGGTTTGCGAGTTATCAGGGCGTGAGTTATTGAGGGAGTGGTGTATGTTCTTGAACAGATCGTGGTTTTTGAGTCATAAGTTTTGGGACACTTTTTCAATCATAATATTGATGCTTAGCTGGCATAATGGTTAATAAGAGTATTACCTGTAATATATAAAAATGAAATATTTTTAAAATTTCATCTCTGAGAATGCATTAACACTAATAAAATTAAAAAACTTCAGTGTTTTTCACACCCTTCTTCCTAACTGCGTACATTTGAAGAACAAACTTTTGTAAATCTAGGAGTACTATTAGAAACAGATATTTGCAGTATGTACAAACTATTTTAAAATTAAACATTTTGTATGTTACTATGTCCCTATTCCCATCAAGAAATGGATTTTGACCATAGTATGCACAGCATTTAATTATGGTATTCATTACACAATACTAATATCTATGATTATCTGGATTTTAATAATTTAAAATATTAAAATTAATATTATTTGCGGCATCATGGAGTGTTCATCAATGTTGTTTACCCTCGGTCGTTTACTAGTAAGTATATTGCTTCCATTTTTGTGCAAGTCAGAACAATTCGTATTTGTATTATATTTTGTGTTTTGCTGTGTTTGATGCAATTAAAATTCTGATTTGATTTATATTTGCCTTTTTAGTAAGTCCAGTCTGATTCCCAAGTAGTATTTCCTTTGTTATCTGCCAGCACAAAGCCCTTAGCTTGTTATGGCAGCACTTGCTTTGTTTTCTCAGCCCTTTGACTGAGCAGTGAATTTGATACTAGTTCAGTGCTAATTAGTCCTATATTCTTTTAATAGTTTATTTGAACTTCCTGTGATCATGCTGCAAAACCTATTCATTTGTGGCATATGCTTTAGTAGAATTCACAGAATGTATGGTGACAGTGTCACTTACAGTCCAACTTTTCCATTGGTTCAATTTTATTGTCTAAATTCCTGTGAATACTGGTAAAAAGAAAAAAAGAAAAATATGGTTGGCTTCCCTAAGTCAGCATACTTTGTATATAAAATATTGGCATATTTTAAAGATATATAAAGTGAGCAATTGATAGCCCAAGTTGAAACAATAGGTTTATTTCTCTCTACCAGGATTTTCTTAGTCACCACCCAAGCTTTTATTGTTTACCACCTTGTTATCATAATTGATATAAGCAGGCATTGATGTCTGCTTTGTACAAAAGCATGCACAGCATTATCTTTAAGAATACTTTTGTAACCCATACTAGCAAAAGTATTGTCTTATGTATTTAATAACTTTTATCATGAAGTATTGTTATATTGTTAACCTAGATATAATATACTCTTGGTTATTTTGCACCATACACCATTTCATGTGTGAATTTCAGGTGCTGTGAAAGCAATTGTTTTATTCTCCGTCCCTTTCCCTGGTCTTGTATGTGATTTTGTTGGATCGAGTTTTCAGTTTGTTAACATGTTGAAACACTTGAGGAGAACCAAACACAATTTTTTTGTAAATTGTCACATCAATAAACAACATGTCAATGTTTTTACTCAATATAAATGATAGACACTATGGATGTACATGCTTCATCACAGTGTAGGATTTAGGCTACTGGTTTCTTTTGCACATATATTGCATATGAAAAACAAAATCTTAAAATAAATAAGGCTGGTTTCTTTCAGTGTGTTATCAAATAAGCATTCTATTTACCTACTTTATTCTAACATGTTGGAGCAGGGAGAGTCAAATTCAACACAATTTGTTCGTGTCCATAAGCTCTGGGAAATATGATTGATCTTGGTAACAAAAGGTAAGGAAATAAATCATGTTATCTTGTCCCATGATAAAACAGTAAATATGGTATGTGACATCCATTATAACTCCTATGTAAGCCATCATAAAAATAATGATATTGCTGAACAGAGAGACATATCAACATGGAGCTTTCATCAGATGGCTTCTTAAGATGTCCTGTGGGTCTTGAATGAAAATGTTGCTGATCTGTCATTCAATATGGCCACCACCATCTTTAAAATCTTGTTATTGCTTCTCATTCTGAATGAATGGTCATATCAACGTGAAGTTTTCACAAAATACTTTTCATGATGTCTAGTTGATCCTACATGAAAATCACGTGTTCAATATGGCCACCATGACAGCCATCTTGATTTTATTGTTTTTATCACTCAAGAATATCAGAAGTGGTTTCAACATTCAACAGTAAAAAAGAAGAAACAGTATTCTCTTGTGATCTTGCAAATTCCTTTCAGACATTTGAGTGTCAGTCCCCTCAAGGGACTCTTGCATTGTTTAACATGTTTCAGAATTCAAATATAGTTTACATTTATTTTCTGCACATTACGACTGAGTAATTCAAGGTTACCCTGCAGAAATATGAGCTACTCCATGTTACTGTATGTAAAATGATCCACATGTGTACTTTTTTTTTAATTACAAAAATTAGATTAATTATTTTTCACAACGTAAAATATTTGCATAATTTTATCAAACTTGAAATGCTCAAAGGAACAGAGTACCCTTGTAAATATTTATGACTGTTATGATGATTTTTTTTTTGCAGGTGTGGGTTTATCAGGGCCGTCCCATGTTATTGTTTGTGCCTTCCACCAAGACAAGTGACAAAAATGAGAATCTAACCATTCCTTGCTATGTTAACAACAATGACTGGCACTCCCTCCAAGTCACCTTCAAATACAGGTGAATTTTTACATATTACTTTAATTGTTTACACAATGACAGAATAAGAGATCTTCATTTTTTTGAGTTATGTATATAATTTTCTTTGTATATCCCAACTCCCATATTCTATGGAAAGTTTTTCTCCATATCCATTTGTTTCATTATATTACATACAGCTCTATTCATCTGTCCATTACAAAATCACAAAAAGATTGTTTTAGCTTATTGACATATATTCTATCCTTGTATATAAGCATGCATGCATGTGTGCCTTACATGTGTGCATGCATGCATGCATGTGTGCATGTGTGTGTGTGTTTGTGTGCTTAAGCATTTTCTGATGTGTCTATTTTAGACTTGCAACTTTGCCCATTGAATTTTGAAAAAAAACTTTCTTTAATTGTTTCATATTTGCAGGGTCATCAATATCCATATCCTGTCAGTCATACATCCTTTGTCATCGCTTGTTTGCCATATATATATATATATATACACTCACACATATACACATGTATATATATCTTTAAAATTAAAATCTCATCCCAATTTTCTTATATCTGGAAAGGGACCAACCATTTATCAGAGATGTGTCAGGTTTTGACACCGAGGTATTCTTTTCCATGTCTATCTGATTTTTGAAGTTATTATTTTTTTTTAGGTTTTTAAAAAATAAAAGTACAATACTCTTCTTGTGTTATAAAGTTCATTTTGCTCTCTCTCTCTCTGTCTCAGTCTGTCTCTCAACACTCAAGTTGAAAAGGAAATGGACAGTAATGTGAAATGTGACCTGGGAGTCTAATAATCAAGACCTTCACACAAGAGCTGAACTTTCAACATAGTGAAAATCTTTCTTTTTCTTTTTGTTTTCTCATCAGTTTCATTTCATTTTGTTTCCTTTTTACAGAGCAAGTTTCAGAGGTAGGAAAATGAACATATAAAGCTTGTTCTTTTTTGTTTTTCTCAAACATTTGATAATGCAGAAGTTATATAGTATGTTAAGATTGTTGCTGAGTAATCTATTTTATTTAAAATATTTTTGGCACTTTGCAATTACAGTGTACTAATTATCATTGAAAACCTCACAACTATTGCTCTACAATTTATAATCAATGAGAAATAATTATGTTAATTTTTGGTAATAATGACTTTCAGGCCTCTTAAATATACAGCTCCACTCAAAACAATACTTGACAACCAATGCCACTATCATACATGTGTACTGGACACAAAAGCTTCCGTCCAGTGTTGCAAACTCGCATCAGAGTTCATACTGTTGTTTATTTCTGCCTCACTTGGAGGTAAAGATCAAACAGCTAATTTGGCGTGGTAACACATTGGCATTTCTCAGCTGATGTTTCATATGTAATCAAAAAATAGTACACTACTACGTCTAGAGAAGACCCAAACCAGTGACTGATAATATTGCTTTCCCTGATGATATTACATCTGTTTGGTAGGTCATTGACAGTTGTGCTCAAACTAGTTGAACATTAGAAGATGTATTAAAAGTAAGATTTTTAAACAACTTGAGTTGTTGTTGTTTCGTTGTTGTTGTTTTGGGGCTTAACACCATTTTTCAGCACACGATAGGTTATACATGGCGGCCAGTGTTAATGGTGGAGGAAGAACCTGGGAAAACCCTGGAAAGAACCACCGACCCATGAGAAGCTACTGGCAAGCTTTCTCACATACCCACATTGGCTGAATCCTAGACTCGAACCGCCGCAGACAGAGGTGAGATGGCAGTGATCCGTAACGGAGAGCGCTTTAGACCACTCGGCCACTTGGGGCCCCTACTTGAGTTGTAAAGAAAGATATTTGAAAAATAGAAGTTCTGTCATATATTAAAGAAGGCGTTAATTGTAAAAGCTATTAAAAAAAATCAAAGACATAATGTATCCCATACTATTAATGTACATTCAGTTTGCATGTTTATAGATAGTAAAGGAAAGTTAAGACATACATAAGATTTAAAAGTGAAGGTGGCAAAAATAAAATTTTATGTACCGGTATTACGATTCTAGAAATAACTCTACAAGTCGTTAAATCCATAAATGAAATCCTAATGTTATCAACCATATATTTTATTTTGAAAGAAAAATTTATGTTCATTCATTTTACATGGTGTGATGAAAAAATAGAACCCACTGCAGTCAATGACAAACCTGCAGATGGATTTTTGTGTCAGTTATTACATTTGTCACATGTATCAAGATACTTGTATTTGTCAAATTTATTATTGCAAGCAACAGTAATTGCTTCTAGATGTTTACATAAAAATCAGTAAGACATCTGCCTTCCAAAAATTTCAAATGAGAAAACTAGTTGTCCGTTAATTTGACTTCATTACATAAACAGTATTCTCTTCACCCTAAAACATGACCAATATAATTGTTCTACATCATGACAATTAGTATTTTACCTTCGTAATTAAAACAGCTCCATAACATTGATTTCTTTTAAAAAAATGAATGCTGTATTTAGTTGGAGAAAAGATTCTGCCAACAATATTATTTTAAAAAGCCTTTTAATCCTTTCAAACACTAACATTACTTTTTGGTTGCTATGCCAACCAAAGTAAATCTATAATTATGTATAATTTTCAGTATGATTAGTTTTGCTTCCTTATCAATGAACTATATGTGATTAGACTTATATTTTAAATGGAGAAAATTTGTGAATAATAACACTGCATAAATATTGCATCATCCAAATAATTTTTGCAACATACCGAAATTTAGAGACATGTTTGAAAATTTTAATTATCTAGAATAGGCCTTATTATGATAAACAGTCGGTCCCTTTCCAGCTTGTACAGTTCTACATTATGATATGTAGACAAAAATTATCTTCGAATTTTTGTCACAAAATACTTTTCCACCCTTTTTCTCTATTTGGTATCTTTGATTCAAGACAATATATAGAGCTAAAGCCCTTTATTTGTATCTTTGAGGTAAGACAATATATAGAGCTAAAGCCCTTTATTTGTATCTTTGAGGTAAGGCAGTATATAGAATTAAGGCCCTTTATTTGTATCTTTGAGGTAAGACAATATATAGCATTAAGGCCCTTTATTTGTATCTTTGAGGCAAGGCAGTATATAGAATTAAGGCCCTTTATTTGTATCTTTGAGGTAAGACAATATATAGAGTTAAAGCCCTTTATTTGTATCTTTGATTCAAGACAATATATAGAGTTAAAGCCCTTTATCTGTATCTTTGAGGCAAGGCAGTATATAGAGTTAAGGCCCTTTATCTGTATCTTTGAGGCAAGGCTGTATATAGAGTTAAGGCTCTTTATCTTTATCTTTGAGAAAAGGTAATATTTAGAAAGATTCTTCAGAGAACACCTAAAGGTCAATATTAGTGTCTGGCTTGATGCTGAAACAGGTAATTATTGACGTTTCTGTCACACCACTCTAAGTATACCATTAATAGTAACCTTATGCTTTTTTAACTTATTTTTTAATTTGCATGAACTAAACCCTTCACTTTTTGTCATGTTACAGCATTAATTCCCCACTCAATATATTTCTGCTGTTAATTTCTATAAAAAAGACAAAATAATGACTGCTTGGCAATCTAAAATTTGCATTGACCACTACAATTTTCAGGTAGGTTACCCTGTGGCTGCTAAAGCTGCATAGGTACTTGGAGCACTGATGAGTACTCTGTTCATCTTAAATAAAATTTATGAAACTAGTTGAAGAATTTCCCTCTTTTGCTATCCTTGCATGAATTAAACTCATTCATTGTGTTTGATAAACTTTAATTGAGCTGAGTACACATTTACTCTCAGTCTTTTGAAAATTGCATTATTTTAGCTAGAAATTCAATCAATCATTTCTAGTGTTACCTATTGCAACATCACATTATGATGTATTTACCTAAAATGACATTCCTGGCTTACATTCCATGCTTATGGAATATTTGTAAGGGAGAATGTGCCTCCATTTTCAGTAGAATTTTCCAAAATTTACAGAAAATTTAACAGGAAATTCTTGATTAGCTTCAAGGAGATTTACAGTTATTCAGACTTTGTTTTGCCAAATGTTAGAGTCTGAATCAGAGAGACTCCTAATGAATCTAGGAGATATCATGTGTCTAATCCTGCAGTGTTTTGCATTTTTTTATATACCAGTATGCTAATTGGTATTAGGACAAGCTGACCAGTTGACCAGTAGGCCAACTTGTATTGAAAAAGTCATCATTTAAAAAACCTGTATAATTCCAGAGAAGCCAGCCTGAAAGTAGATGGGATGACAGTGGCTACTCCACAGTACCACAGAAATTTAGAGATCTTTGGAAAAATTGTTATCGGCTCCAGCCTAAGACGTAACAGATTTAAAGCCTGGACAGGTATTTAAAAACTGCACCAGTTTTTGGGCAGTTCATACTAGATCTTGTAATAGAGAATCTGTAATTCTGATAGGAAGGTAAAATTTACTCTTCCATGTCATCAGAAAATATGGCTATCAAGAAAATGAATTAATGCTCAAGTTAAAGGTGTGAAATTATGAGAAAATTAGATTTTTTCATTTTAATTGATATGAAAGTTAGAGTGTAATTTGTGATTGAAAATTGTAAAGAAAACTTGTTCTTCTCATCTCAGAAGACTACATCAGTTACACTCATCAGTTGCTAATACAGCTTACATGCCCTGCTACATTTTCTAATGGGCTACCAATGCCACTAGTAAAAAGAGTTATGTAGTACCCAGTACTTTTCCTATGGATTAGTAGAACTATTATTTATACTGCCCAGTTAATGCTGTGTACGCATTGTGCAGATTGTAACAGATATCTGTCATTGATGTTGTGCGTAATTGTATGATTTTGTCTGCAATGGGCTAGTTACCTGATCATTTGATTGAAATGAACATTAGTGAACAGTTAAAGTAATGTTCAAGACATTTATATCTTTCAATTCCATTTTGGTTAAAATACAATAATTCACCAAGATCTTTAAAAAGCAAAGATAACTAGATGTAATCTAGGATGGCAGCATAGCTTTAAATGATGTTCACCTTCCCACATGATGTAAAACTCAGTCTCAAAAACAGAAGAAGAAACATGTACACTGTGTACCAATGTAGAGAAAGTAGGTGGATGAAAAATAAACATGTACACTGTGTACCAATGTAGAGAAAGTAGGTGGATGAAAAATAAAGAGTCACAAAATAAAAAGAGTTGCATGTATAGGATTTAAAAGCATATCAGCACAATCATGGCTATACAGTGCAGAGTAAGTTTAGGTATGCAAAAAATGACAAGTAGAACAAAGTTCGAGCTAAAAATGAGTAAAAGTCTTTTGTATTATAAACTGAACTCCTTTTTAAAAATCCAAGAATTTTGTAGATGGAACATCAAGGTTGCATTCAAATTTCTTCTCATGAAAGAATCAAGAAAGGTGTGTTTCTTTCTTTATTGTGTGTGCAGCTATGTACTTTGCATGTAATTATGCAGATAATAGTAGGTCCACAAGGAGGATTTGTTCCATGCAAATAGTTGTGTCACCCTCATTAAAGAAAGTCTTTATTGTTATTATCATTATTGTTATTATTATTATTATATTATTATTGACTGCTCTTACTACATGCAGAAGAGCATTGTGTTAGGCTTATTCTAAAGTCTAGAGTCTGCAGGCATTTGTGATACTGTTATATCAATTAGCCTTGCCTTCTTCTGTATATGCTTATAATAATAATAATAATAATAATAATAATAATAATAATAATAATGATGATGATAATAATAATGATAATAACAATAGTAATAATAATAATAATAATACCTTTGCTTTGATATCTCTTTTAATTATTTAATTTCCCCTTAACCATTTCAGGAGGTTGTATTTAAAATTATCATTTATGTAATATTTTATTAAAATACTTTGCATAAGAAACCTAAATAATTATTCTCTCTTATAGTGATTTGCATGTTGATCAGCTTGAAACATCTTTTAACTTTACCTCTACAGCTCAAACAATTTCCCTGTTTTCTTAAATTAGAGATGCAAGATAAACCTGTACCTTTTTATTTATCTGTGCAGGACATTCCAGTACAGTGGTCTCTTGTTATAATGCTCCCTTAGTGTTGTGCCCCACCCTCTTGTAACTTGGGCATTGTTCTGAGTCTCATTCATTCGATTTGGTTAAATTTTGTTTTATTGCTAGTTAATTTATACCATTTTATTTTGTTGTACTTGGATAATGAGGACCAATTATAATGTAAGTTCAAATTGTTCAAAACCCAATTTTTGCATTTGTATGCATTGTTTTCTTGCAACATTTGTAGAATACATCTCATTAGACAGCATCTACACAGGGCTGGCAAGAGGTGGGGGCAACCAGGATATATCCCCAGGGCCTGAGGCATGTAAGGGGGCCTTGGTCAAATAACACTTTTTAATTTTATAAGAGAATTTTTTTTTAAAAACAAGAACTAGGAGAGGCCCGGGTGTTTCTTACCTCAGGGCCTGTGATTGCTCTCTACAGCCCTTCATCTACACATATTCCATGGGTAAAATATTTGATTTCTGTGTACAGCTTGATAAGGAGGAAGTAGTATATTTTATATTTTGTTCCTAATTTTGTATAGAACACATGCAAATATAATAAGAAGCCATGTTTAATTGATAGCTGAAGGATTTGTTGGGTGCATTAGAGGACTTGTGGTTCAGAAACAGGCTCAGGATCCACTTGATATGATGGAATCTGAAGGAGTTAATGGACTGAAGTTAGACGGCTGCCATATTGTGAACTACTGTGAGGAAAATGATATGTGTGAACATGGTGGTCGATGTCTGTCTGACTGGAATGGAGTTACTTGTGACTGCACAAATACGCCGTACACGGGGAAAGCATGTCATTTTCGTAAGTTCACTCATAGCATGTCAGGTGATTGAAAAGCCTCATAGACAGTCTTTTATTTATAGTTTGAAGGATAAAGTCAGTAAAGACTCATGAATTGCTCTGTGGAGCTACTGCACATAATGAATTTTGGTTCAACTTGGGATAACATTTAAAGAATTGTGAATCAAGATCCATAGAAGAATTGTTAAGTTGTAACAAAATCACTCCTGCAACTACTTGTACAAGGTATTTTATAATTGTAAAAGTGCAGAATGTAATTAAATTGTCCATTTTAGCTCACCTAGCTGAAAGGTCACCTGAGCTTATCGCATTTCCCATTGCCATCATGCATCATCCATTGTCTGCGCATGCTTACATCAACAATTGCTAAGTTACACTTTTTAAACACACGAAAAATTTTGACCAAATTTGGTATTCTTGTCCAAAGATCATTTCAGTAATAGTTAGTACTTTAACAAGATAAAGAGAACAAATAGAGAATGAATCTGAAGGTTCATTTCGGTGTGTTGAATATATTACATACCGGTGGTGCTCCTATTTTAATGGACACTATACTCCATAATGACTTATGTAGATATGTTACTTTGTAGCATGTGCATAGAATTAAAAACCCCACTCCTTGCCTCTGTGCTTTTCTCAAAGTAAAACTATGTCAACCTGGACTTATGAAATTTGTTTTTGTTGGGCTTTGCTGACATCATATTGCTTACTGAATTGCCTTCAGAAATTATTCAAACCTGAACTCTGTTCCAGCAGGTGAAAAAATCATGCTTTGCTTTTTATATATGGAGTAAAATTCAACTTCAAAGAAACATTGCCACTGTTTACAAACTTGTAAATAATCTTTACTATCAGTACATATGGCTTAAACATTCTCATTCGAAGCAGTGATATGTAATAACTTTTGTTTTTCAACACACTTCTTGCACTGCTTTGATGTACATATAATTTAAAATGAATTGGGTTGTTCAACTTTTTTAAATATACCTATGCAGATTAGCACAATGGGGTCCCCAACAGTAATCTTCAAAGGAATTAACACACCACCCTAACTATTGTCAGTCAGTTAAGTAAGACATGAAATGGTGTTTTTTTTTATACCTTGCCTTTCTATTGTTGTATACGCTACCTCCAGGGTAGTTTTACATGAGCTCTAATCAGGACTTTTTACTGTTTATATGCTACATGTTATGGCATAGACTAAAGTGATGATTTGTTTTCTGTTATAATTACTAAAAATCATGTTCTTTGAAACAAGACCATGTCAGTTGTTGTGGGCAAAAAAAATCATGTTTTCATGACAGTGTGTGTTATGGCAGGTATGCATCTCGTGTTTGCTGATGATTGTTCCCTGAATGCCAAATCCAAGTCTACAAAAGAGTATGGAAAACAGCCTCATCTTGTGACAATTTTGGTCCCACAATCAGTATCAAGAAGACAGAGGACATGCACCAACCTGCATGGTGAATGGTCAGACTCTCCTGCCAGTGGACAAGTTCACCTACCTCAGCAGTACACTGTTGCATGCAGCCCACATCGCTAACAAATCCAATGTCAGAATTGCAAAAGCAAGTGGGCCCTTTGGCAGACTACACACAAATGTGTATGAGCACAGAGGCATCAGTGCGCCAAAAAAAAAAAGGTCTTCAAAGCCTTGGTGTCACTGACTCTGTTATATGTATGTGAAACCTGGATGGCTTGCAGGTGACAAGAAGCTGAACCATTTTTACATGGGCTGCCTGAGGAACTAATGAGGACAAAATGGCAGGACAAGGTCCCAGACAGTGAGGTTCTTACATGGGCAATCATTCCAACCACAAGCTGCTGATAAATCACAGATGAGATAGACAGACCATATCATCAGGATGCCAGATGACTGATTACCCAATGAGATTTTCTGTGGCAAGCTGAAGGAAGGAACATTATCTCAGGAAGGTCATAAGAATCACTTCAAGGACTCTGGGTCAAGTCAACCATGAACCACTTCAGCAGTGACCTTGAGTCATGGGAAGATCTTGCACAGGATTGTTACACCTGGACATACTGGAGCTACATTGTTAACTGAGGAGAATTACATAGGGATGAGTAGGAATAATCTCAGAATTGCAGTACATTCTTGGTTGATCAAGCATCCCCAAGTTGTTTCACCTGTCCAAAGGTGTCACAGACAGTTCTGAGCACAAATTGGTCTGATCAGCCATTTACAATCTCACACAAACAACCAATTTTTCTTAATTTAAATTAAATCTCTTTTGGAAATAGATTATTAAATGTATACACGGCATGAGAGACGGTGAATGTCAGGGAAGGGGACCAACACTTGGCATTTATAGAACAGGTTTTGTTGACATTTACATTTATTAGAACAAGAAATAGGAAAAAATAAAAAGTTGACCCAAAGAACTAAATTGACTATAATTTCATGTTTAATATACATAAATATATTAGAGCAACATGTAACTGTTTTGGTGATCTCTGTTTTGCACTGCTGTCCGACAGCATCTTTACACCTTAATCTTGGTCTCAATATGCTCCTAGTATGGTAGGCAGGTAGAACCATAATGGTCTGATTAAAGAACGAGAAAAGGGTTTGTTAATGATTGGGAAAAGAGAGTTATAATCATGGTAACCTGTGTATATTCCCAAAAATATTCTTAGCTTTTTACCATATAAATCAGTACAACACTTGATGCCTCTTTTTTTCAGCCAAATATAGACAATCTTGTGAAGATTACTTTCAAGCTGGAGTTAATCAGTCGGGAGTGAGACTAATTGACCTTGATGGCAGTGGACCAATTAAACCTGCATATGTGGAGTGCATCATGGGATATGAATATAATGAGGAGAAATATGGGAGAACAATGATCACACATAATTTAGAACTAAACACAACAGTTCGAGGGTATATGCTACAAGATATGAGAAAAGTCATTGAATACAGGTTAGAACCAAGGACGTCAACTGAGGCAGCTTAAGGGTGTTTTATGTCTGCACCTAATTGGGGCAGCTAGTGTGGTATTATCTGCCACAGCTTTTTTTGGCAATTATTTTTAATACAAGGATAATAATATTTTGAAAGAGAGCACAAGGGCAGAATATACCAAAATGCCAATATTTAACAGCAAAATATTATATTCTTGTGAGCATTCATTAAGTTCACCAGACCCTATCTACTTGATCACCTTACCATCAAAGTAGCAGCCTCACAAACATTTTTATTTGATAAGTTTATCTGTTGGCACAGTGTGACCCTGCTATAGCATGCTCTGTTATAACACGAATCTGATATAACACGACTGGGGCATGGCTTGTGAAATTTCATATGCATGAATTTTTCTTGTGCACTAAAAAAAATTCTTTCTTAAAAGAACGTAAAATAACAAGAGAAAAGTTTATTATCATTTTGGGGAAGAGATCGTGTATGAGACAATTGTGGCATGGTTCATGAAATTTCATATACATGTATTTTTCTCTTACATGAAAAAAATGTTCATCTTAAAAGTACAAAAAATACAGTTTAAAATGTTTATTCAGGGATCATGCTAGGCTTTGCCAATGTCACAAACTGCAGTTTATTTTCCTTATTGGTGACAAAATATACCATCTGGTGATTTTTTGGGGTGACATTGTTGGCTGTTTAAGCTTGTATAATGGGTTTGTAGTGGAGAAATTCAGAGGCGCGTGAAAGGAAGCTGCAAATTTGATATAAAATGCACTGGAATCTATCTCCTTGTTACATAAGCAAATCCTTTGTTCATTTCAACAAGCAATCTTAATAGTGAATTGTTATGTCATAATCCGCTTACATCTGGCTTGAGTACTGTATGCCGTGATACTCTCCAATAGTCATCCTACCAGAACTAGTTACATTCAACTAACCTTTGAAGGCAGGAACAGCAACTGCCACAGTTGACTAAACATGACTAATTCCCTTTTTCTTTAAAAGTTTACCAAGAAAAAATAGTTTTGCTGAAAGTTCAAAACAAAACTGACTACATTTGAAGCACCAATCATTCTGTACAAAAACTAAGCAAATGAGAAAAAAATCAGTCTCAGTCAATGTTCTGCAATTATTTGATGTTGACACCACAATAAGAAACAGGCATTTGTTTGGTCTTCCAAAGTTATCCTTTAATGATAACTTCAATAACACTTGCACTCTTCATCAAAGAAATCTGACTACAATCTTCAATAAAAACAAAGAACCTTTCATCAAAGGAAGTCAGCACCAAACTTGAATAAAAGCAATAAAATCTGATGGATTGTTGCATTTTCCAGTGTGACTAGAAAATGTTTATTGTGCCGTGAAAGTTTCCTTTTCGCAGACAAAAAGTTTATGCTTACCATCATTTTACCAATGGTGGCATAAATGAAAATAAAATTTCCAAAAATCTTTTTAAACCTTAGATATCTGGCCATCAAGTTAATTGAAGATTGGATATCTCGCAAAGATTTTTTAAATTTTTTTTAATTTGTTTACATGTTTTCATTTTCCTATGAATAGCCTCATCCTCTGGGTAGCCTTGGCAAGATGATAGCTGTCTCCAACTGACCAAAATCTAGACCAATTTAAGTACATCTATGCGGGGCATATAAGCAACTATAGGCATGTGCTACTGGTGACAATATGATAGTGATTTGTTTTGTGTCAATTGGATATAGATCAAACAAGGACTCCCATTTTATATATGTGTTATTTGTGTTTCCTAACTGGATGTCACTGATACATGAATTTTATCATGTGTGGCCTTACTTATATGCATGTACTTAAGGGGTTATGGACTGTACTACACAAATGTAAGTTCTCAGTGTACAAGTGCATTTTATATTTGTGTGTCATCATTTAATCTAAAGCATGTATTATTTTGCCAGCTTTTATTACCCTCCCCTCTACCACATGGGGCCTCTTTTGGGTACCTGCATCATTTTCTTCAGCTAAGTGACTTCATTGGTTATAACATGGTTTGGCTGACATCACAGTCAAGTTCTGTGGACCCCAACCACCATGTCATCCTGGGTCATACTGTGCTAACTCACATAGTTTCTCATTAGCTAGCTTGTTGAGACTGAGATGCATGACATCTTTTTACTGTCCTTTTGTCATGATTTGAGAGTGAATGCATGACAACGTTTTACTGTCATTTTGTCAAGATTTGAGAGTGAGATGCATGACAACTTTTTACTGTCCTTTTGTCAAGATTTGAGATTGAGATGGATGACAACTTTTTACTGTCATTTTGTCAAGATTTGAGAGTGAGATGCATGACAACTTTTTACTGTCCTTTTGTCAAGATTTGAGATTGAGATGGATGACAACTTTTTACTGTCCTTTTGTCAAGATTTGAGAGTGAGATACATGACAACATTTTACTGTCCTTTAGTCAAGATTTGAGATTGATATGCATGACAACTTTTTACTGTCATTTTTTGTCAAGATTTGAGAGTGAGATACATGACAACTTTTTACTGTTCTTTTTGTCAAGACTTTAGAGTGAGATACATGACAACATTTTCTGTCCTTTTGTCAAGATTTCAGAGTGAGATACAAAGAGGTTTTGGAGCTTAGAGAGATGACATTTAGTCATCACAGAATTTGAAATTTTGTCAAGTGTCATATATACTCACAAGTCAAGTCAAACTCAGAACAACAAAGACCCTAATCTGTCATAGCATAACACACCTGCAGACCAGGGTCTATGTTCTACTGATTACATCTAGCAAACTGCACAGACCCAGATCTGCCAGTGCATTATATGATGGTAGATCTTGGTCTGTTGCCATTTGCAGTTCAATTCTTCTTATAAGTGAGTAGTAAATGAAGTTCTATAATGAATCTTTTGCTTCTGATAAACTTTTGAAAGCTAGAAGGATTTAAGTGTGACTGATAAACTTTTTTGAGAGGATAGTATAATCAAACCAGCTTTTATCAACAAATAAAATAAATCTTGACAAGATTGATTTACATAAATGGAAAGAAATAGCTACTTAAATTGTATTCAGAAGAAATTGTTATTATTGAAAGCTATGATTAATATAAGGTAATAATAATAATAATAATAATAATAATAATAATAATAATTAATAATAATAATTAATAATGAATAATTAACAATATATTATGGAGTTGTGCAGCTTATATTCAATTTGTAAACTTTTTATCCTTGATTTTATCTTAATTGTGAGATTTCTTGTACCCAGTTTTGTCTTTTGTTACTTTTTGCTATTGTTATTCAACCATAGTATTTTTGTATAATTAAAGAGGTATGGATCGTGAGCAGCTGGTTAAACTGACACAGATTTCAGGCTGGTGTGAACAGTACTTGCAGTATGACTGTAAAAAGGCACCAATCAGGCAAGTTTACCAAGAGTTGTCATGGCTGACATTTTTTACATCCCATTTCTTATGCAGCAAGTGAATTTCACAATATCTTGATGTCAGACTATTTTGCAGCAATTACATTTTTAGATCTACTGCTCATAGTTCTTAAAAAACTAAATGATAAATTTGCAGCTACTAAATTTTACAAATAGATTCTGTTGTAAATTCTGCACACAAAAAGACTGCATGCAGATAAAGTAGTTCACAGTATCTCAGAAGAAAACAAACAAACCTAGCACAAAGGCGGCCAAGTTGCAATTTGGCTAGAAAAGGCAGCTATTTTGAAGTTATTTCCAAGATTATGCACAAACTGTTTATTATAAAGCATTCTTTCCTAAATGTGAATTCATATGATCCAGGAAAGGTACAGGCAGATTTTAGCATGAAATAAATTTTTTTAAAATATTGCAATTGGTCCTAATCATGATGATGGACATGGGTAATGCCATGTTGTGACAAGTGTAATGGCATACGGATGCATAGTTTCTGGCTTTAAAATCTATTTTCAAAATAAAATTAGAATTAAGTTAGGTTCCACTTTCCAGCATTTATTATTTCAAATTAATTTAGTCCTAATTGTCACCATTTGTGGACAAGGAATTGGCACATTACTTGGATCATGTAGACTTTGGTGTTCTTAAAAGTTAAAGGGAGGGTTTCAAAATGATACGAGTTTCATTAGTGTTAATCTTTGTACTCATTAGAGACTGGAAGATACCATAATTCAAATTTTCTCTAAGATCTTGTTAAATTTTTTTGAGTAAGTACAATAATCATTCTGCATCTGTGTTGCAATGGTCACACTAGTTATCATATCAAAGTATGGTATTCATGGTGGTACATGACAATTGTGTTTCAGTACTTAGCCTCTGGTTATTGCTTGTTACTACTCTGGAGTACATATTTCTGATCCAGATTTTATTATACTTGGAAAATGTGCTCAGTTATGGTATCAAAATCTAGGACTGGTTCAATAATAAGCAAGGTCCATGCATATTAATGAGGTTATCTTGCTTCAGATTGGCTGAGATTGTTACCAATTGGAACATCACATGCCTGATCCATTTTATCAAACATGAAATGTGCTTATACACGTGTAATGAGTGAGATCCGTGCATACTAATGAGGTGATCTTACATCTGGCTTGTACAGACAGCTGCCTCGCTAGGCACTCAGTGTGATTAGTGTTCAGACTGGTCAACCTGGTGTTAGAATAATGTGACTGGGTGGGACATCATGTTACATGTCTGTGGCATGATGACTCAGTGCTAGACATCACTATAAACTGCCACACTGCAGACATCATAGCAGTATGACTGAAAAATTGTTAAAGGTACATTAAAAATCCAAATCACACACACACACACAAATCTGGTTACCACACTGAACGTCATATTTCTCATTCAATTTTGATCTGATGTGGAATTTATGCTTATGTCACCAAGATCTTGTTCAAGTTTAGAGATCCGTTGCATACTAATGGAGTGATATTGTATCTGTTTGAGATTTCTACTTATTCAGAAGCCATATTTCTGCACAGGTTGCATTTGATTGGCTTAGATTTTTTCCACTTTGGAGGCTATATTTCTGATCAGATTTTGATCAGACATGGAATATTGGCTTATCTTGTCAAGATCTTTTATGAATTCAGTAATGAGCAGTAAATGTGCATTAACTGTGCATTTTAAGTGGATAATCATTCACATGATTGGTTGAGCTTGTTACCTCTCTGGAAGCAGTATTTCTAATCTGATTTTGTTCCGACTTGAAATATATGCTTGTATCATCAAGATCTAGGGTAATTTTGATAATGTGTGAGATCCATTTATATTTTGACCAACTGACTGGTTGAGCTTGTTACAATTGTCAAAAACATAATTCTTATTTGATTTTGATCAAAGTTGGAATAAGGTCTTATATCTTCAAAATCTTGGAAGAGTTTGATAATAATCAAGATCTGTACATATTGATAAGGTGATTTTGCATATTATTGGCAGAGCTTTTTTCCACCTGAAATACTTTTCTTTCTGACCTAGTTTTATTTAGACATCATGATTTCTATTATGATCAAAACTATAAATATTTATAAGGTGAGCTTTAATTTTTTTTTCCTCCATTTTCAATATAAAAAAATTCACAGCATTTTGATCAAACTTGGTAAATAGGTCTGTACCATCAAGATCTTGGTTGAATGTGATTATGAATAAAATTGACAAATATTATTGGCATGACCTTGCATCTGATTGTCTGAGCTTGTTAGTTTGCTAGCAGTATAACTGTCATCAGAATTGATCATTCTTGTTAAATAGTCCTTTATTATCTAGATGTTAGATGAGTTTGATTGCGAGTAAGATTCATGTATATTAATGGGATAATCTTGCATCAGATTGGCTAAACTTGCCACCACTCTGGAGACTGAATTCCAATCAGATTTTTCTCTAACTTCGTAAATAAGCTTATATTAATTTTGCCATTGACAGGTTCTGTAATAAATTAAATTTGCACAAATTGTGATGAGATACCTTGCATTGGATTGGTTGAGCTTGTTACCCTTCTAGGCCTAGAGACTATATTTCTCATCTGATTTCAATAAAACTTTGTAAATGTGTTTATATCATTGAGATAGTGGATGAGTTTAGTTATGAGCAAGAGACTGTGCATATTAATTATTCTTTTATCATAGTAAATAAATCTATCAGACTATAGTTAAATAGGTCAAATTTACATGATATAAAGTTTGGGAGATAGTTTAAATAGGTTGCGTTCTTACAACCCTACATGAGACTGATTAGTGAAATAGTCACATGTTAAGTTTATCTGTAAGCTCCAGGAGTGATATTACTCCCACTGTGGTCTCTTGTTTTAGATATGTCTAAATTATTCTGTCTTCAACAGCTGCTTTGTGAACAAAATACCTGTGAAAAAGTATTAGAACCCTTGAAAAGTATGGGTGTAAACTAGGAAATTGCCACAGCACGGTATAAATTTACATCAGACACAAGAGCCCCAAGTGTCTGACACAAAATTCTGTTCCCTTTGAATGGAATTTTCTTATCCAACTCCAATGCATAATGCATGATTATTTTTCTCACATTCCTGAAGAAGAAAAAAATGTTGTTGCAGTCACCTTGGCTTTATGCGAATAACTATAACTTTAAAACAGAAAAAAAGCATCCATTGAAGTTTCCATTGTAAAAAGTTATGGTTATGCTGAAACTTTAAACTTCAAATAATCTTTAAATTCACATGAATATTCAAAGAACAACAGTTGAGACTGTTGAGTTAATGGCAATACAAAATACAGAATCCAGATTGTGTACTGCAGATAACTTGTAAGAAATCATGTCCTCTGTCATCCTTAAAATTAAACGAAACAAAAAAGAATAATATATTGGTAGTCCTCAATTGATCATTAATCCTTTCATAAATAATAGTGAGAAGAATTTAACATAATAATTACAATAACAACAATGTCTTTTTCGACTTGGAAGTTGAGAATCTACTCCAGCTGTAGCTCAGGGAATCAATCCCAAAAAATCCTGTTTGGGGGACATTAACTTCAATTACTGAATATTTAAGTATGTAAATAATTTGCAGTTCATGTTTATCTTTATTTTTGTGAATGAATCTTCAAGTGGTGATGGTAACTTGGTTATTTCCAGTTTGTTCAGTAAATTGCAGTAGAAGATAATGTGATGACAAACAGCAGTCACATGATAAAGGATATAGCTCTTTCCCACTGTACACTGGAAAACAAACATACGCTTGTTGGAACGTGAGAAATGGTAATACTTAATTGAAGAAATCTTTATTTTCAAGATATATTTTTAATAAAAATAATAGATGTATATTTTTATTATTTTTAGACTTGGTACCCTTACTTGGTTCAAGGCTGCCAATGGCGAGATAGTGGAATATTTAGGAACCAGTGACAAGCATGGCGGCCACTGCATTTGTTCATTGTCTAATGCCTGTCAAAAATGTAACTGTGATGCAGGTAAAGTAGACAAGTATTATGGCATGTCAGAGTACCTATCATCATTATTTTCTGTTTCTCTATTTCAGTATAGTTGTTAAAACTTGTTATTTAGGAGTCTCTATAATTGAAATCAGAGTACCTATCATCATTATTCTCTGTTTCTCTGTTTCAGTATAGTTGTTAAAACTTGTTATTTAGGAGTCCCTGTAATTGAAATCAGAGTGTTTATAATATATTTGTTTCTTTCAGCATCATTTGATTTGTGTAATTTGATGTCTTTGTAGAAGAATTTTCAATCAGAACATCTTACTTATTTGGTTGTAGGATAAAACAGTTCATCCTAAACCCAGATTCTTATTAAATGTTTCCTGATAATTTTGTCATGAAAAGAAATGTTTCGTTACATTGAGTTGACAGATTATTTTACCCGCTTTGGTTTACAGGACTATAAAATCTGATATTTACAGAAACTTTAACAATGATATGACTTTATTTGCAACCATCTTCCATCTCATAATACACTGGCGGATCTGGATCTGTGTTGTTTGTTTGGAGTAATCAGTAGAACAAATTGCATAGACCTGATCTGCAAGCATTTTATGTGCTGGCAGATGAAAATCTGTGTTGTTTTTGATTGGACTTTATGTATAAGCAAGTAGAGATGATACCATGGTAAATTAGTGATGCTAGTTTTAAGTGAAGTGCACTTAATTTATCATCATTGGCCACAGATGTTTCATTTGTTTGGCTGCAAAATACCAAAATTATCTATGGAATGGCCTCACTTATATACTAACAACACCAATAAGAATGGATCATTTCTCACTAGTTCAGTCTTTTCTATGCTGTATTATGAAAATATTTTGCACAATAGAATCCAAATATGCAGGAATGAAAAGAGCATATTTTTAAGTATCCTTGTATGAAGTAACTAAAATATTACATATTTTTCATGAAGCTACCACCTCTTTACCCTAACCATTCATATAAAGGACATTGTACTTGAGCAGAAAATGTTAAGTGGTATTTCTCACATAACAGTTTTGGTACATATTAGTGAGTGTTTTTTCTATATGAAAGTGTACTGTTTCAGTTAGCACCCAAAAGAGAAATTTGTATACGTTTAAAGTATATCAGTTTTTCAGAAGCTCTTTGATGAGTACATGTAAAATAGAAATATAATTAAAATATCTTCTTTGAAAAGGGATGAATTTGGTCTTTAATAGATAGTTCACTGTGTTTACTGACATGCATGCTAACTGTACTTAATGTTCTCAACAGAAAGGTACCATTGTGCTGAATGTCCTCAAGAGACAGATCATGTCATATTGACTTATCAGCAGACATGACAGACTCTTACTTGACAGATTTTAATGTATTTACTGTTTTCAGGAGTCAGATTGTGTCGTATTGACTTGTCATTAGACATGACAGATTCATACTTGATTGTCCTCATTAGACAGGTTTTAATGTATTTACTGTTGTAATGAGTCAGATTGTGTTGTATTGACTTGTCAGTAGACATGACAGACTATACTTTGTTGTCCTCATTAGACAGGTTTTATGTATTTACTGTCATCATGAGTCAGATTGTGTTGTATTGACTTGTCAGTAGACATGACAGACTCATACTTGGTTGTCTCCATTTTCCAATACAGGTTCCACTATTTACCATCCTTTCTAGAAGGTTTTACTGTATTGAAAAGGTGTAATTTTATAATGACTTTCCCCTATAAAGCAGTATAACTGTATAGCCTGTATGGACTGTCCTTGATAGACAGATATCACTGTATAGAGTGTCCTTGATATACAGTTCATGTTGTATATGCCTTGTGAATTACAGATAAGGATGAATGGCAGAGGGATGAGGGTTTCAACAGGATCAATCGCCAACTGCCCCTCACTGAGATGACAATCAAACAGAACCCCAACCCCCTTGAACCAGGGCGTGCCTTCTTCACCCTGGGGCCACTTTACTGCTGGGGAAAAAGTGAGTAAACTTGTAGTTACACTCTCTCATCACATCTGCTGCATGATTGAAAGAGAGCTTACATTTGGTCTAAACATTTGAATTGCTGAACAGATGAATCTTCAACCCACCTCAACAAAGAGGTAAGCTGTTGTACCAACCCTGGTGTGGGCATCTGTACAGATAAAACATTTGCACATGAACACCTCATTGAGTGTCAGCCATTCTTTCTTCCTAGGTCCTAGGCAACAGTTTAGAGTGGGTTTCATAGAACATACCCCCAGGGGATGGGGCTGAGGGGGCTAAATTGATACAAACATGTACATTAGTTGTTCATTCATGGTTTAGATTTTGGGTTTCGTTTGGGTTTCTTTTGCACACTCATCACTAAAGTAGGTCACTAACTAATATTTCTTGCTTCACTGCTATGGTTTAGTCTTATTAGCACTGTTTATGCTAGAATTATCAAATATGATAATTGTATGCATCATTATTATTACCACACTTTTATCACAAGAGATCATCCTCACTTCATTTAACAATTTACTGGCTTATATTTATGCATCTAATTGATGACCACATTGCTGTTTTATCTACAGTATCATATTGCTATTACCAGGAATAATGAAATATGGCAAGAGGGTACATCTTGATAAGTACTGCACTCTCATCTTAAAAGTAAGTCAATATGACCCTTATTTCACATTTCAATGACTTTGGCTCGATTGGACATTTTAACTGTTATTGCTGTACATGTTAAACTAGGTGATTTTATATAGCTCTCTTAGTACTACACCAATACCAAGAAAAGGTTAATGTGACCTATATTACACATTTTACTGGATTAGTTGTTGCATTTAGCTCATGTCACAACCTATTTTTGGCATGCATACTATAAAACTCATGAAAATTGGTCTCTCAGTTCAATAGTAGGTCAGCAACTTATGCTTCACTGACTTTGTTAAATTGTGTGTTTTGTGTTAATTTGTTGGGATTTTTCATGCCATAATTATGAAATTAATGATGATATGCATCCCTGTCAGTGTCACACTTCTAAAACAAAAGAGATTTATTTTGCCTGATGTTTTGTTTTTAGTGATTTGGGTTAATTTCTTACATTTAGCTTAGGACCACACAAGTTTTTTGGCATATTATATGGATACTATTCTATCTAATATCATGAATTTGGTGTGGATGCAGCTTGATAAGTTTTACTACTTTTTTGCCAAAAGAATTGTCTGTGACCTATATTTTATGCTTCATGACTATGTTCAAATTTTGTGTTTAAAGTTAATTTTTTGAGTGCTGTTTATGTACCAGTCATGAAACTTTATTATCGAATGCATCTCTTTTACTACATTGCCCTTAAAACCAAATAAGGTCACTGTGACCTACCTTTTATGCTATACTAACCTGGGCTAAGTATTTGTGTTTATGTTCACACTGATTCATCTGTGCTAGACCTATATACATCCTACCCTATTCAGAAGGCCCTTTCTGACCAAGGCAGTTCAAAGTAGGAATAATAATAATGATAATAATAATAATAATAATAATAATAATAATAATAATATTTTATAGAAGGTGGCTCATTTTGTCAAGGACTATTCTCCATTGTGGCCTTCTTAAGAAAAGAATAACAATCTGCATCATACAAAAAGATAATAGTAATTACTATTTATTTTAATATGTCTTCAGTATGTAGAGACAAAATTGTATAATGTGTTCATTCAATGGTAAATTTTCCATATTAATGTCTATACATAATGATGATATATTACCTGTAACAGGTTCACTAATGAGTAGGCTGCATGTGACATATTTTGCATACAGGCCTCACCTGTAGTGGTTAATCAATGTAATGATTAATACATGAACTCTTTTGACTGTCACTCCAAGGTTGCTTAACCCTGGTAGTGCAGAAGCCATATATTTATGGATAACATCACCTGGCTGTGTATGCAGGAACCATTTATTTATGGTCAAACGTCACCTAGCTCTGTGTGCGGATACCATATTTTTATGGCACAGGTCAGTGATGTCTACGGATGCCCAATCTAGGCCAATCATAATTCGTGTGCTAATAATAACTGGGAGATAGCATATGTAGTTGTCTCGAAGATCACTGCTCTGCATCACTGTAACAGAACATCAGTGAAACAAATATTCAAACAGATTTATTTGCCCATGAAAGTCTATTGTCAACAGTGGACATTGATGTCAACAATATGGTGGCTGTTAAGTAGTTACAGTCTGGCAGCTGTCCCATACCCAGGTGGTGCTGATTACTGTATATATGTATGGGATAGTCCAAATTAGAATAAAGTTTGTTAGGGCTTTGTGTGGAGGAATAAATAGCAATACACAGAGTTTTCCAAATTTTTAGAATTAATTTTCTGCAGGAATACACCATGTGTTGATATGAAAGTGCTGACACTATTGCGTGTTGATGTATAAGTGCTATGACAAGGCCATCCCATTCATTAACAACTTTAAAGTTACACTAAATCGAGCTTAAACTATATAGTAGCTAAGTTTGTCAATGAGTCTGTCATATACAGAGCCTTTACTTATACTGGGTGATACATTGTATCATAAGGAGTGAGAACTGCACGAGCTTGAAAGGGACCAACCATTCATTTTATGGGTGTATGTGTGTGTCAAGTGTCAACTCCAACATATCCCTTCATTGCCTATCATTTTTATTAAAAAAACTCACAATATTTCTATTGCATTATAAACTTCATTTTGCTCTGCTTCTCTATCTGTCTCTCTCTCTTTCTCTCTCAACAATCAAGTTGAAAAAGAAATGGACAAGAGAGAGAGAGAGAGAGAGAGAGAGAGAGAGAGAGAGAGAGAGAGAGAGAGAGAGAGATTCACTTCTTAATTTATCCCACTCTTACAACAGCAATGTGGAATGCGACATTGGAATCTAATAATCAAGACCTTCATCCCATAAGTGAACTTTCGACCCGATAGAAATCTTTTTTTTTTTCTTCATCAATTCGTCTTGTTTCATTTTAACAGAGCTAGTTTCCGAGGTAGGCCAATGAATATAAAAAGCTTGATCTCTTATATATTTTTTCCTCAAATGTTTGTCAATGCAGAAGTTATGATCTGTTAAGATTGTTGCTAAGAAATTTTATTTCAAATATTTTTGGCAAGTTGCAATTATTAATTATCATTGAAAACCTCACAACTCTTGCTCTATAATTTATAATCAATGAGAAATGATTGTTGATTTTCGGTAATAATGACTTTCAGGCCTCTCAGATGTGCAGATCCACTCAAAAGAATACCTGATAACCATTATTACTATCATACATGTGTACCGGACACAAGAGCTCCCCAGTGTTTCAAACTTCATCTCTGTGTTCATACTGTTGTTTATTTCTGCCTCACTTGGCGGTAAAGATCAAAGAACTAACTTGGCAGCACAGGTGGCTGTTTCATTACGATATATAACCGAAAATTGGTACACTACTCTATTGTATTGTGAGAAGACCCAAACTAATGGCTGTGATAATATTGCTCTATCTGATGATATTGTATTCAAATAATTCAGATGTAGACACCACTTGAATATAAAAGAATTAATTACATCTGTTTGCTAGGCCACTGACAGTTGTGGAAAATGAATAATTTTAATTAAAAAAAGAAGATCCGAAAGGACCTAAAACATACAATAGAAAAAATAAAAATAAATACAATATGAGAAAGTGCTCAGGCATAACTAGTACAAACCACTCTGATGGCCTAGTGGTTAGAGTGTCCACCTTGGATGTGGGAGGTCGTGGGTTCGATCCCTGGCCGAGTCATACCAGAGACTTACAAAAATGGTACTAACAGCTGCCTCGCTTGGTGTTCAGCATTAAGAGGCTATTGTTAGAACTGGTTGGCCTGATATCAGGATAATGTGACTGGGTGGTACATCATGCTACATGTCTGCAGCATGATGCCCCAGTGCTAGACATCACTATAAACTGCCACATTGCAGACATCATAGCGATATGACTGAAAAATTGTTAAAGCTACGTTAAAAATCAAAATCACATCATATCACATCACAACCTATACAAGTTACCCCCCAAACTACTTAATTAAAGAAAACAAACAAAAATATACAATATGAGAAAGCGCACAGGCACAACCCATACAAGCTATCCAAGAAAATAATTAAAGAAAACAAACAAAAATTAAAAACTGTAATGAATAGCATTTACCTTAAACAAATACATTAAGCCTATGGGTACAACTACAGTTAGGAAGGTGGGTCAAACTCTAATGGTCTAAAAGATCAGAAGAGGGATGCCCCCCAAAAACAAAAACAAAAAAGACAAAAAACTAGCTGAACATTATAAGAAGAGAATTTAAAACAACTTGAGTTATAAAGAAAGTTATTCACAAACTATATTTGCTGTCATATCTTAAAGAATGCATTAATTATAAAAGCTATTAAAGAAATCAATTTAGAGTCTGCTTGTTAATAGATAGTAAATGAAAGTTATGATGGACATAAGATTTAGTAATGGAGCTGGCAAAAAGAAGTTTATGTAGTACGAGTCTAGAAATAACCCTAAAAGTCATTTAATAATTCCATGTGTGAAATCCTAACTTTTTTAACAGTATTTTTTATTTTGAAAGAAAAATTTATATTTGTTTCAATTACATGATGTGATTAACTAATAGAGTCCACTGCAGTCAATAACAATCGTGCAGATGGATTTTGTGTCAGTTATTACATTTGTCGCATGTTATCAAGATACTTGTATGTGTCAAATTTATTCTTGCAACCAACAGTAATTGCTTCTAGATGTTTACATAAAAATCAGTAAGACATCTGCCTTCCAACAATTTCAAATGAGATAACTAGTTTTCCATTAATTTGACTTCACCCTCATAATTAAAACAACTTGATAACATTGAGTTCTTTGAACAATGAATGCTGTATTTAGTTGGATTAAAGATTCTGCCAACAATATTATTTTAAACAGTCTTTTAAGCCTTTCAAACACTAACATTACTTTTTGGTTGCTATGGCAACCAAAGTAAATTTATAATTATCATTTTCAGTATGATTAGTATTTGTTCCTTATCAATGAACTATATAAGTGAACAGAATTATGTTTTATGTGGTGAAAATTTGTGAATACTAACTACATAAATATTGCACCATCTAAATATTGTACCATACTGAAATTTAGAAACATGTTTGAAAGTAAAGTTTTAATTATCTAGCATATGCCTAAAAGTAATGAACTGAGGATATGTAATATGTAGAAACAAATTAACTATCCATGAACACATTCAGAATGACTATATTTGATGGAAAAGTATACAATACATTTGATTTTTCTTTGGTCAAAAATTACTTTTCCACCCATTTTCTCTATTTGGTTGCAATGGTAACCATGAACACACATCAATTTCACCGACATTTTCAGTGTTTGCAATCTGCATGCATATATGCATCACTTTGTACAATTTCACAGCAATCTGATTATCAATACTAGTTTTGTAGTTGTTATATGGATTTGGCCCAAAAAGTCTATTGTTCTGAAACAATTCAGCATACCCAGAGAGGGCAGTTAGAAACAAATCAGCACTGGTTTCAAGGTCATCCCAAAACAACACAGCACTACCAGGGTTAAAACCTGTGACTTTCAGCCAGTAATATCTGGCTTGTAGAGATGCAGCAGATTTTAAGAATAATAATTTATAGAAATTAATGCAGAAAATAACACTAATTTCTTTGTTATCAACTTTTTTACCTCTATATTTGATAAAAATGTTGTTTTTTTAATCTTGGATGTCTTTTATGTTCTGTCACACAGTAGGTTGGTGGGTGGGTGGGCAGGGACTTTGCAGTACAGAAACTTTGCCTTGTCAAGATAATTTTCTTAGTCCATCTAGTACCAAAGTTTCATCAATCAGTAGGTGGTTTGACAATATATATCAACACAATACTGGTGATATAGTTCAGTTTAAAAGTTCAATTTTGAAATTTAAAAGTTCAAATATGTGATACAAGATTGCCAAAAAAATGTGTTGATGGAAAAGGGGCCAAGCTAGTCACCTTTGGTTCAAAGTTATTCTCTATATGGTAATGTTTATGATTGATACTGGAGTGAATGTAGAGTTGAGCCATATAATCACTGATTAAACTTTGTTTTTTTTTACAGTCAAGCAGTAATATCACATGAATCTAAGTTGTGTTTTACCAGTTAGTAATTCTGCTTCAGCAGTACAGAAACTTTGTCTTGTCAAGATAATTTTCTGAGTACATCTACTACCAAACTTTCATCAATCAGCTGATCTAAGAGTCATGGTTGACTCAGGTCACGATTTCTTCAGGGTGACTGTCCAAAATTAACATCATATATTTTCTTACAAAGACATTACTTTGAACCCAATAGGAAATGAGAGGGCAGAGCATGCTGTTACATTCAAAAGTGAGAAAGGTTATCTGTTAAGCCATCCTTGGAGATCTGACAGTCTGAGAATTGGATTCAAGACCCACAGTCAGCATGCCACTCTGCTTTACCACATGGGAACTGAAGACAATCCCAACTACTTCATTGTTAAAATCACATCAGGTAAGCCATGTTATTACAAGTTCAATCAATCAGTTATGGTCAGGTAAGATAGTAATGTTGCAGTGCAGTGCTGGGAGGTGGGGAGCTGGGAAATCACAGTAGTACCATACAGGGTTGAAAGACAACTCCAACTATTTCTTATATATCACAAAACTTTAACATAAGATACTTTATTATAATTAGAGATAGAGCTTACGACTCTGCTGTCAGGCTTAGACACTTACATGTACAGAGCAAATGGGGAATTAATTGCATTTTACACTGTGTTGAACACTTGAAATGAATAAAGCAACTCCCCGAGATACATAAGGGTTACATTCCTTGGACCTAACTCTACATAAGTAAGTTTTTATGCAAGTTGGGTTTTACTATCGTTCTTATGCTTTGATGCCATGGTAAAAGGTAACTTCACCAAAACACAATCAAAATCCATAAAATTTAGAAAAAATGTAAGAAAAATGATTTACACATGTACAGAGAAGATGAACTACACTGTGGGTGTACTCGATTCGAAGATCGCAAAAACAGCAAGCCTATATGAGGCTAGTATTTAAGTAAAATGTCACAGAAAATAAATCAGTGTACTACATTACAATTGCACAATTAAGAGTCTTTAAATAGTCCCTACCTCATTATTGAGGACTTAGTTGTATGGCTGGAAAAATTACATGAAGGATAACATGTACTTGCAGAGTGAGAATATTTAATTACAAACTTAATACGACTTGTATGTCAGGTGATGTTTGATTAAAATTCCATTGTACATGAGGGATTACAGGTGATGATGTAGCACATCACATGACAGTCATTCTTCAGAAGGGTGTACTTAGGGTTAAACCTGGAAGAGCAGAAGCTGCAAAAACATTTGAGAGAGATAAGTAGAGAGGGCCTGTGATTACTCAGATGTATAGATGCAGTAGAATTGTAATCAAACATTGCCCAGCTGGCAAGTCTTATTTAGTTCTTCAAATTCCATTGCCATCAAAGCCCATGAAGTCAGAGCAGTTGCTGCATTTTCAGCCTATATATGAATTATTCTTTAGATGGTGCCATGAAAGTCACCTTCTCGGGATCTTACTCCACATTCTCATTGTTTTGCTTTTGATTAATTTCATACCAGAGTGAGGGCATTGAGTAATGTTGCATCAGTGAGGACATTGGTTAATATTGCATAGTGAGGACATTGGTTAATGTTGCATCAGAGTGAGGACATTGATTAATGTTGCATAGTGAGGACATGGATTAATGTTGCATAGTGAGGACGTTGATTAATGTTGCATAGTGAGGACATTGATTAATGTTGCATCAAAGTGAAGGCATTGATCAGTGTTGCATCAGAGTGAGGACATGGATTAATGTTACATCAGAGTGAGGACATGGGCTAATGTTGTATCAGAGTATGGGGACAGCTTATTGTATGCCATCAGCCTTCCATCAAGCTGTCAAATCCAGCAAAGAAGAATTAATAGGTATTGCATTACTGCTATTAAAATGTACTTTTGGGGGAAGGTATTGAGCATGTCATACTTCCCTGCTAATATTGCTCAGTTCTTTTCTCATTCCCCACTCTGATATCCTTTCAGTCCAAGTCAAAGCAGGATAATATTCTTATTGTCAGAAGTGGTATATAGCAGGGGTGCACAACCTTTTTCAGTCAAGGGCCAGATTGCATTTTCTAAGACTACTTGAGGGCCACAAACATGACACTACATGTTCTATACAACATCGACATGGTAAACAAAATTAATGTTAATAAATGTTGTAATAAACTACTGCTTGACATGAAGGTTTTATATAATTTTATTTTTAATAGTTCAGTGGATTTCTAATTCCTTTAATATAATTACTGTTCACAGCCAGATTTCTATGTTGTTTTAATTTGCCCTGAGGGTCAGACAGAACATGTTCGCGGGCCAGAATCAGCCCGTGAGCCACAGGTTGTGCACCCCTGGTATACAGCATCAGAATTCTAGACTTCTAGTTACTAGTTGGAGGAGAGAATAATGTCCTTGGACTTAACAATTAGTAGCAGGAAAAGATATATCTATGCAGTAATAGCAAGTAAATAATACATAATTAAAATTAGTTACTCTCCCCTAAAGAAAAATTCATCAGAAATTTTTCTTTTCAGCCAACAAGATTGGTTTTTTCTTCAGCTGGGGCAAGGAGCAGCTTGACATAGAGATTTTGACGTCAGTCAGTGATGGAAATTGGCACCAGATCATTATGGAATATGACCAATACAACATACGCTGCATTGTAGACATGCATGAGGAGGTAGCCAATATTCCAGAAGGAGTGGACAAAGTCCTGGATTTTGATGGAGCTTTGTATATTGGGGGCATCAATTCACAGTATGTGTGGCAAGCCTTATGTATGTGGAACTGTTGCCTAGATTTGAGCCACTGACCTTAATTGTTGCATTATAATATGTTTCAGGAATCTGAGAGTTTGATTGCTTTGTTCATTTCACTTGCCTATATTTTGTGTTTTGAATAATTACTTTATATAGTCATCTAAACTTAAATACAGTATCAAAGTAACAAATTTCATAGATAAAGATATAAATGAATAGTCATTATTCTAGATATAAATGAATGGTCATTATTCTAGATATAAATGAATGGTCATTATTCTAGATATAAATGAATGGTCATTATTCTAGATATTGCATGTACAGAATTACAGAAGTAATGACCATCAACTGGACATTAAAGTGACCACAGAAGTTTGTCCTTTGTGGGTAGGTGTACTTTACGTAAAGGCTTAATGTGAAAGTGACATTGTGAAAAAAAGAATTGTTAAATGTCCTTATTAAAAGTGTCTGCTAAGATAGGTTGAATATCATGATTATAAATGTTACAAAATCATGACCATATGCCTGGTATAACAGATGATAATAAGTGTTATAAAACTAAAATTTCAGGTGCACAAGTTATTTTTTACAGTCATCAAAAGGCTTTTGAGCAGAAATCAGCTACTTAACATAGATGAAACTTAATGTTTACCAGTAAATTAGAGAAAATATTTGGTCACTTGATGGAATAATATGTAATATCAGTAATGATTTAGACACTTGACAGAATAATATGTAATATCAGTAATTTATTTAGACACTTAACAGAATAATATGTGATATCAGTATTAATTTAGCCACTTGATGGAATAATATGTAATATTAGTGATTTATTTAGACACTTGACAGAATAATATGTAATATCAGTATTAATTTAGCCACTTTATGGAATAATATGTAATTTTAGCGATTTATTTAGACACTTGACAGAATAATATGTAATATCAGTATTAATTCAGCCACTTGATGGAATAATATTTAATACCAGTATTAATTTATCCGCTTCTCCCGCGCCACTTCAATCCGATGTATTTCATGTATAATTTGCACAGATGAATCCAGTCCAAAATCACAAACTTTCGTCGAATCGAAACAAAACACCTAAATATATTCACTCCAGATCAGATGGAAAAGTCGTTGCAATGCCCAGTCATTCACAATATGACTGCAAATTTCAATTTTAACTAGACATGCAATTTTCTTTTGAAAGTTATGTCGACCGCGCGACTAAGTTCAAATTTATCTGGGTGGAGCTATGTGCGCATTAATAATGACATCATTTTGTAATGTCAAATCTGCGCTTGTGTATTTAGTTTGGAATACGGCATTCATTCATTTATGTTGTTTCTTGTAGTGTATTTTGTTTACATAATTAAACCTTTTAGGTTGAATAAAAAAAATTAGCATATAATAAAAAGATTACTGCATTTGTATGGGAAAATATGAACTCGTTTTGTCGGAAGGATATACTGCACTCACAAGTTCATGCAGTATTCATTCTGAAAAACTTGTTCCTATTTTCCCATACAAATGTAGTAACCTATAAATTTAAAGCACTCCACCAACTGCATTTGGTGACATTGTACACAACATGCATTTGGTGACATTGTACATGGCATGCATTTGGTGACATTGCACACGACATGCATTTGGTGACATTGCACACGACATGCATTTGGTGACATTGTACATGACATGCATTTGGTGACATTGCACACAACATGCATTTGGTGACATTGTACACGACATGCATTTGGTGACATTGCACACGACATGCATTTGGTGACATTGTACACGACATGCATTTGGTGACATTGCCCACAACATGCATTTGGTGACATTGTACATGACATGCATTTGGTGACATTGCACACGACATGCATTTGGTGACATTGCACACAACATGCATTTGGTGACATTGCACACAACATGCATTTGGTGACATTGTACATGACATGCATTTGGTGACATTGTACATGACATGCATTTGGTGACATTGCACATGACATGCATTTGGTGACATTGCACATGACATGCATTTGGTGACATTGCACAAAAGCACACATGTCATTTTTTGTATTCAGTGGTAATATCTCAGCTTTTTCATGCAGTTTTTATGCATATGACATATTTCTATTGTAAGAACACATGTTTACTGGCACTCTGCTAATAATGAAGATAAATAGCTGTAAGTTTTATCCTTATTCATTTAAAGTTTTTTTTATCAACACATTTGTTGAAATGTACTATAATAGGGGTCTTTTCATTGATGCTTTCCTTTATAAGATCTGCACCTCTTAAAAATTGCACATCCCCCACTGTTTGAAAATCCTGGATAAATCACTGATACTTTTATCCAGTGAATCTTCTGCTGTTGTATTTTGTATTTCATAGCTTACATAATTAAGCTACATACCTGATGGCCCTTGTTGCAGCACTGAGAATTTTGAATATCATTCTATGTCTAACACTTAAGTGACACTTTTCTTTGTTTAATTTGACAATAAATGTGGTCATTTTAAAGTAAATGAACAATCTTAATAAACAAAAAAGATGCAAGAATATATTTTTTGGAAGTAGGCATAAGCTATTGTACTATCCCTAGCATTGGTGTCTGCACAGATTAAAGCATATACAAATATACATCAACGATAAATGTCAACCATTTTTTCTTCCTTGGTGTTCAGTAACAGTTTGGAATGAGCTTCTAATTACTTGCCCCTGGGGTGTGGGTGAGGGACTACCTTGTACATCTGTGTAAATTATTTATAAATTCTTGGTTAAGATTTTTTATTTAGCTCAGGATTTTTGCATATTGTTTAATACAGGTAGATGGGATACATGCTGTGTACTACACCCACATCACAAAAGTAGATTACTATGACTTATATTTGATGCTTTGATTCTGAATAAGAGCATTAATTATGTCTTGTCTTTGAAAGATCTTGGATGAGTTGGATTTTGAGAAAGAGTATTTATTATGTCTTTCCTTTGGAAGTAGTTTGTATTAGACTGTCACAGAATAGTTTAAAATTTACATGTTATAAAGTTTGGAAGATAATTTAAATAGGTTGTATTCTTGCAGTATCACGTAAGCTTACTTAGTGAGATGGGCAGCTGTCAAGTTATGCTAGGCAGGTGAGTGATATTAGTCCCAATTGGACTTCTTGTTTTAATTCAGTATTAGTCCCAATTGGACTTCTTGTTTTAATTCAGAGTTACCAGTGCAGAAAACAGCAGAATGGCTTCAGGACTGGTTGGATGCATGAGGGGACTGGTTTACAATGGGGTTGAGACTCCTCTCAATCGTCTCATAGACTCCAGGTAAAGAAATTGACACAAAATACCTATATATAGTAACTAAATTAATTATTTGTACTCTATTCATCCAGAATTTACAGCTACAAGCATGTGACTGACAGATATTCCTGATTTACCATATACAATGATGTTTTATCGTGTATGATTTCATTTTCATGATTGGTTTGTATTTACAAAACCATACATCTGCTTGCAATGATCATGTGACAATTGCTGAGTAAAATTTTTTTTTATATACATATTATGAACAATTGAATAATGTGATTATATTGTTTGATTATTTCATTGCTTTAGGGTTGTGGTAAAATGTAATGCTGTGGTATAATTCCAAGTTGTCAAGGGCAATGTAAGCTCAGAAGTGAAAATAAAACCAACAAATCGATGTTTTAATATTTAAAAATGTGTCTGATATTTTGAATATAGGATATTTTTGTTGTACTTTAAATGAATAACTGTCTGATTTGTTACATTCTGGACCTGTCAGAAATGGGTGGCATCTGTGTGAGAAATATGACATGTAAATCTCCCACATGACAGTAAAATTTATTTATGATGTTTTTTGCACTGATGTTCTTTATCAAAAGTAGAAAAGTTGTTAATAAAACTAAATAGCATAAAATAATTTTCAAAATATTTTATCTCTTCAATGTGGATGAGGAAAGTATGTTAGCTGCTTGCTGGAAGTACATTGTTAGCTACCGGTGTACAAATATTTGTGAATTCTAGATTCAGCAACATTTTTTAAGCCAATCAAATTACAGTACCAACATATGAATCTATTTCAGTACTCAGGATGTGACTCCACAGTGCATGACCTCATGCTGGCCCAATCCCTGTAAGAATGGGGCAGAGTGTGTTGAGAAATGGGGATCACACCAGTGTATCTGCATCAACAAATGGGCTCACTATGGGGAGGACTGTGAAATAGGTACCGTTAGGTGGATTTTTGTGGACATAAAATTTGGTGAATTAGTTAGATAAATGTATGCTAAACATTAAATGTTTTTATCCCAATCCAGCAGTCATATCAATAATTTAAAAAAAAAAAAATTATGCAGCAATCAGCTTGTTTCTCTTATGGTTTTCATTTAATATCTGGTTGAGGAATCATGTTTTTTTCCAAAATACAAAATATTTTTCTGACATTTGTGTAAAATTGTATACATGATCCTTGGGGAATTTTCCTCTTTTTTATGGTTAAACAACAAAATTACTTTGCCAAATAACATTGTTTTATTAATTTGAGACCTCTCTCAAGTTGGGTGTATTATTATATTATATGATGCATTAATCTTTTAACATTTGCTTTATAATGGTTGGAGAGATTTGAATGAAACTTTGCCTAATTATATATCATGAGAAGACAGCATGTCATGTACCATGGCCATGCCCCTGCCTCAAGCTCATGGTAAATGAGAGGGGAAATGTAATTGTATCGTTACCCATGGTATACCTTTTGAACATACACTAAAGATATTTCCATGAAACTTTGGTCATTTACATATCATGGTCATACCTCCTGCCTCAAGATCAAGGTCATGGCAAGGTTATGTAATTTTGCAAACAAGGTCATGGCATCTTGTATCCTTGTTCAGAGTGTAACCTTTGAATCAGTGAATGAAACTATTACCAGTTATATCTCATGTATAGAGGGTGTGTCACACGTTATAGCTACACCCTTGCCATGAAATCAAGGTCCAGACCTGCCAGTCCTTATGATTTTACCATAAAGCTTCCTGAAGTGATCCTTCAATGACAGACTTTTTGTTCAGTAGCAAAAAATATGAAAATGCAATTATTGTATTCAAAATCAGGTATTGGCTTGCATGGGTTCAGTTTGGATCTGAGATATTGTATTATGTAAAGTGGTATTGGTCAAGGAACAATATTATCTTCACTACCTTAATCTGTCCATGCTTACGCAAAACACCTGTGTGACCAAGCTTCCACTTTTATATTATTGTACTGCCTGGAAATCTTGCACAAGAAATGAAACATGATGAAGCTGAAGATGACATGCAGGCTCTTAAAAAGTCCAAACAATTGGCACAGAAGTATGAAAAGAATATTTAGATTCCAGGCCATGCTGGAAAAATAAGGTAGGAAAGGCAACTTTTGTATTCATTGAATACCAAAATGCTTTGAAAATTGCTCTGGCAGGAGAGATGATTGCCATCACCATGTGAACTCACAGTGTGGTTTGAGATTGCAGTGTTTGAAACTTAATTGGAGATCATTAGATCTGATGCATTATAAATAACTTATTAGTTGAACATTAGACTGCACTTTGAAACTTGTCAGTGTTATGTTTTCTGAGTCAATATTTGTGTAAAAAATATTTTCTTACACCTTACTTAAAACTGGTTGAAGTTAATGGGGAAAAAAATTCTGCAGGATTGGCAGGTGTGTAATTCTTTGACTTGGATCAAGTCTGGAGTATAACTTTTGAACTACTGAAAATATTTTAAGGAAACTTGATTAGTTATAAATCAGTATAAATGGCTGACTGCATACTGTAGCTACAACCTCTACCTCAAGGTGAAGGTCTAAGCAAGAAAAAAAGTATCTTCAACTTTTATCCTTGTCTAGACTAAAATATTTTAACCATTGAAGATATTTTGATGAAACTTTAACTAATTATATAGCTTGAGCAGACATTGTGTCCTTTACCATAATCATGTGTCAAGGTCAAGGTCATGAGGAGTGAAAATATAAATTATCAACCTTTATGTATGTCTACAAAAAAAACTTTGAAACCAATAAATATATATAGATGAAACTTCAGCCTTTTATAGAGCTTGACCTGTCAGTGTCTCGATTATTCACAGTGATCCTCCTTGCATCAGGGGTCACATCAAGAGATTGTGTTATTCAGTGGCCTTTTCCCTTATCCAGGCTGTTACTTTTTACCCCTACAAAAATGATTTTATGATAATGTACCCAGATCCACAATTTCAAGTCCCTGAAGTAGCCCATCATAAAAACATAGGGAACATTTGAAGTAGCCCACCATGAAAATCATAGAGGACATTTGAAGTAGCCCACCATGAAAATCATAGAGAACATTTGAAGTAACCCACCATGAAAGTCATAGAGAACATTTGAAGTAGTCTACCATAAAAAGAGAGAATGTCTGGTTTAAGAACAGCCAATAATACATGAAGTTGTCAAGTATGACCTACAGAAGGGAAACCTGAAAACAGCCAGGTTGCAATTCTGAGAAATTTTCATGGCTTTTTGAAAAATATTTCTATATAGCACCTGAGATATACCTAAATTAAAAAAATAAAAAACATTTTAAATAAATCGGTCTGATATCTTTGTAGTTAACCTGGAAGCAACACATTAACAGATGATGTTACAGACCTGTATATTGTACAATTAATGCTTTATTTCATTGCATTAGTTGTTGTGTAGGCTGTCACTGTCACATGTGCCAAAACTGTAATGTGCATTGTGCTATATATGGAACACACCTAAATGGTGAATAGACCTGCCAGGAAAATTTAGTAGTATATAACTTCAGTCTAAATTTTAACCATTTTACCCCATTTTGTACATATTTGTTATTTGTAGAGAGGTTTAAGACTAAATTCTGATCTTTATGGCTGTATAAACATTTTTCACCAAAGAATTTTGCCATCTTTTAAAAATTTGAGACAATTCATTCACTGTCATGCCATCGAAGTAGTGCAACCAACCAAAGCTAATATTTTTCAACATCTAAATCAACCAGTTCTTGGGCTAGCCTTCATGCTCCTAATTCTAGTCATCCAAATTCCAGACGATGCTAAACAATATATGTGGCCTCCATTTTGGATAAGAGAGAATGGGTTTCTAATAGGTGATTTTCTTCAAAGGTGGCATTATGAACACCAGTTTAAAATGGCCAGTGTTTACTCTGGGCATCAAAATGTACTTTTGTGCAGATAGTGCACAGTTGTTCAAATGCACTTATATGTGAATTGAATCGAGACTTAAAAATGTGCCTCCATTGAAATGTAGTAGAGGCATCCATAGGTGTTTAGGATTAAAAGTAAAAGAGTTGACTTTCAAGGATAATGATCATGTACTATATTTTAGATATCAATGTTGATGCAGTGACCTTTACTGGGGCTGAGACATCCTATCTGCTATTCAAAGAACCTCCATCTTCGAACCTTCTGGACTCCAGCATCATCTTCAGTTTCCGCACCTTCCAGCAGAATACACTCCTACTATACCTTCACGACAACCTCAACAACTTTGTACAGGTGGAACTGACAGATGAGGGGAATGGGAGCTATATAGTTGTCAAATTCAACAGATTTAACAATATTATCAAGCTAGCTAAACCTACATCAGGTAGAAATCACAAGTGTACATTCAAAACTTTGTACTGTTTTTAGCTGTCATCTTATATGTTTTATGAAGAATTTTTTAACCGAGTAGTTTTTTTGTGGGGGATAGTGATTTTTTAAAATCCTTGGAAATTACTGTATTGAAAAAAAATAATTTAGTTGTATTAAGGTCTGAAAAGTTTTTGTCTTCTCTCATGACACATTGACATATATCAATGCAAGCTCTCAGGTTGAGGTTAAAAATAATTTAAGGATATTTATATCTACTGGCCATAGACCTGCAGAGCTGTCATTTGTTACACAAATTTATTATTGCTACTCCTCGTAAACTACTTGGAGGATTGCCTTGAAGCTATACACAGGCATTCATCCCATGATCTAGTTGGTCCTAGATGTCCTTAACGAACCGAGTAATCAGCTAGGATTCCTGTCATAGATGTCCTTAACGAACCGTGTAATTGGCTAGGACTTCGGTCTCTTGCTAAATAAAGTATAAATAACATTCAATCTCTAAAAACATCAATTAATAAATAACTTAAAGAGGTAATATCTAAAAACTTATAAATAACATAACGTAGGAAACACACCCTAAACACCTCGACTAGTAATACCATAATAATCTTGAAAATCTCTCTTCATACATGATATCTACTAAGAACCTCTGTAAACAGCATAGAACATCCCCCCTCCTTTTAGAACATTTTGAAGAAGAAAAAAAAAAAATCTCAAAAAAAAAAAAAAAAGAATAAAAATCTCAAAAAAAAAAAAAAAAATTAAAAATCTCAAAAAAAAAAAAGAAAAAAAAGGCAAATGCAACAAGAAACCAGCGATGTAAAGCAAGCAGGACCGTTCCCGAGCTCTCCTTCCCACTAATGACAGCCAACCATTCAACTGTAGGGACCTTTATGGACCCACAGATTGAGGCCAAACTATCAGGGTTCCTTGAATCCATAAAAGCCTGGGGGAGGTGGCACCATCCCCTTCTCAAGAAACAACTAGCAGGCTGCGGTGCAGTCAGAAAAAAGTGGCACATGCACAATTGTGCAAAAGCTACTATAATTAAACTCAACAACAAAAATCTAGTTCGTTTTGAATGAGAATGGAGCTGTTGGATATCCAATATGTCTGTCACAGTGGCCATTTTCAAATCATTGCTACTTCTGCTGAAAGGATGGTTGTATTAACATGGCATTTTCACAAAAAGACTTCTTATGATGTCTAGTTGGTCCTAAATGAAAATAGTGCCAATCTGATGTCCAGCATGGCCACCATGGCAGCCATTTTAAAATTTTTGCTATTGTTAGTCCTTCATCATTGATGACTATATCAATATTGGTTTTCTCTACAGGTTCTAAAGAAAATCGTGCCAGTCATACATCTTATATGGCTTCTGTGACAACTGTCTTAAAAGTTTTGTTGTCATTACTCCCTTAGATCATAATGACACGAAGTTTTCACCAAACAACTTCTAATGATGTCTACTTTATCCTGAATGAAAATGGTGCCAAGCTGACATCCGGTATGTGTAGCACAGCATCTAATTTGAAAATCTTGTTATCATTGAACAATATCAGAGATGGTTTCAAAATTTAACATTTATAATGAAGAAATGGTTGTATCTTGAGTTCCTGGAAATTCCTTTTGCCCAGTAGAGCATCAGTCTCTTCAAGGGACTCTTCTTTCATTTTTAACCATTGTTTTATTTTATACACATTGTATGGAATGTTGACATCTTTACAAATTTTTAAAAATTATTTCATGTTTATCATTATTTGGAATTGATTATCTTTCTGAAGCTTTTTGTGGAATTCTTTCTTTCTAGATTTCTAGGCGGGCTGGTCTATGCAACTTTCAGTGAAACATGGGAATTATAATTTTTCCAGCATGAAAATTTCTGTGATAGCTTTTTAATATTATTGGATATTGGATCTTAAGCAGCAAGTTAAAGTTCATAAATTGATGAATTTAAATTAAGTTGACATGCACACCTCACAGATTCTGAGTTGCAGCTGTCTCAGTAGCAAAGTACGTGCAACCATCATAAGCAAACACTGATAAACTAAAGCTTAGAATATATATTTGTTATAAAAAATCAGGGTCCCAGAGTGGTTGAGTGGTCTAAAGCGCTCACCATTACAGATCATTGCCATCTCACCTCTGTCTGTGTGGGTTTGAGTCTCAGTTTTGGCCAGTGTGGGTATGTGAGAAAGCTTGCCAGTAGCTTCTCATGGGTCGGTGGTTCTTTCTGGGGGTTTTCTGGGTTCTTCCTCCACCATTTATACTGGCTGCCATGTATAGCCTATCTTGTGCTGAAAACTGGCATTAAACCCTACAACAACAACAACAAATCATATAGAAATGTATGGACATTAAAATGTTTTTGCATTAACCACTGCTTTTGACAACAAAATAAGCATTATATTGAGCTTTATTTTGATCAAAGATTTTGTTAGACAAACTGGAGACTGTTTTTTGCCTTTTCTTAAAGAAAAAGTGAGATCTTCATCTAACTCCACATTATGAGATGGTTTGCAAGTTAGATGGGTGCACAAAAACAAAGGAGTGATGTTATGTACAGCCTCACTATATAAGCCCTTTTTTTCCTTCAGGGTCCTAGGCAATAGTTTGGAGTAGCTTTCATGGCACCTACCCCTTGGGAGGTAGCCAAAGGTGCTTGCATTATATATACATATTCATTATTTCTATACATTCTTTGTTAAAAATTTGCATTTAGCCCATTATGAAACAGCTTTTTGCACACTGTATAGATACTGTTACCTGGAGTGATGAAGCCTAGTGAATGGATACAACTTAATGAATACTACACCCTCCACTCAAAAGCAGGTCACTTTCACCCATATTTCATGCTTCACTGACCTTGATAAATTGGTGTTGTATGTTTATTTATAATGCTGTGTTCATTCAAGAACCATTAAATTAGATGATCATATGTTTCTAGTAGTATTGCACCCTTACAACAAAAGAAGGTTTTTGCATCCTATACTTAACATTGTACTGATATATGTTAAACTGTTATGTTTAGGTGAGGATCATGTTTTTTTGCATATTGTGTACATTCTGTCCTATGATGAAAATTGGTGAGAGATTGCATCTTGACAAGTATTACAACCTTATTACAAAAGTAGGTTATTATTGCCAATATTTTATGTTTCAGTGACTTTGGTTACATTTCATGTTTGAACTTATTTCTGAAGCAGTATCTATGCTAGAAAGATGAAACTTAATGATGGTATTCATCTCTGTGAGTACCATACATACTTAAAATAAAAGAGGTTACTGCAAGTATATATGGTAATAGAATAGCACAGGGAGGATAATATGTCTTAGTGAGACATTTGAACTTGAAAGAACATTTGTATCTTGCAAAGACATATAAAGAGACACCAGATTTTATTTTCTATTCAAGGGAGGCTATCACCATCAACATACAAATTCAGATGTTTCTGCTTCCCCCACTGAAAGGGTTTTGCCTTGGACACCCAGTGTGCAGAACAGCCCTTTGCAGCCCCATTCAAATTTTTCCATCTATTTAGAACAGCACTTTTGCAGCCCTATCCAATTTTTTCCATCTATGTACATGGGTTTTGCATACATTTCTGCCTTGAATCGTTAAACATGGTGAAAGGGAGCATCTTCATAAGCATGACACCCTTATTGCAAGAAGAGGTCCCTGTGACTTATTTATTGTGCTTCATTAACCTTTTTGAGATTTTATGTTTAAAGTTCATTTCTTGGGCATTGTTTATCTCAGAGTCAAGAAACTTAAGTATCTTAATGAATCCCTGTTAGTACTACACACATACAAGCAATGATCATAGTGACCTACAGTACAAGCTATACTAACATAGATTAAGTACTTGTGTTAAGTTTGTGATGGCATGAATTTTTGCATGCTGTATACAAGCTGGTCTTTACAAGAGGCCGTTACTGACCAGTGCAAGTAGGAAGCAATATTTGTATTCAAAGGGAAACATTCCATATGAATGACTATAGATTGTATATTGTGATATATGTTACACTCAGCAGGCTAACTGCATACCGTATATTTGAATGAGTTGATATTGGAAGCGGATTGTATGGGTTTCTGGTTAGGCCTTAGCTGCAGTGACTAACTAATCAAGATGATTATTGATGCATGAGTTGTGTTTGTAAAATTAGTCACACTCCATGGTTACAAAAAAACTGTGACTTCCAGCCAATAAAATCTTATTTTTTGGTATGGAGAATAATGATAGCTCATGAGGCATATTTTTGTAAACAGTGATTGTTTGAAGAAAAGCGTTACTCTTTGTTTTTAATCAACTCGTTTTAGTACCTCTGCTTGATATCATAGAAAAGAGTGATTCCTTTCTTTTATTTCATGCTTTTTATGCCTCATAAGAAGGAACAACAGTTTATAGGAAAAAGTTTGGTTTGAAATTTTGCATGTCTAAAACGTCTACTTGAAACTACTGAAACATGATAGAGGTGAGTTTTGTCATTGGTGATTCCATTTTTGGATTTTGATATTTTGCTTACAAATGCTAAGAATGTAATGAGATTAGAAAACCCAGTAATGGTTGTTCCATTTAATCATACCTGGTACCCAGGGAAGTCAGTTTTGTACAAATATATGCTAGGGTACTTTGATTTCGCCAAGTTCATATTAAAATGATAAGAAAATTCTCAATTGCATCTATGGCTGAGTACCCCACATTAAAAGTGCCTTCTCTGGGTCCAAGGTATGTTTTACTGGAAGAGCCTAAGATAATTAATAATAATAATAATAGTAATAATGAATATTTAATAAAATTATTATTATATTAAAATTCTTTTTAAATCAATATGAATTTTATCTTTATTAGGGCTAGGAGATGGTCAGTGGCACCAGGTGGCAATAGTCAACACGGATGGTTATATCAAGATTTTTTTGGACACAGATAAAGTTTTTAATGGCAGTACCTACCAGAAACAGAAGCTGACCAAGTACACAGACAAACCATTTCCAGCTACAGGTTTGATTCTAAAATTGTGCAAAAGACTTATGACTTGTACTCTGAGACAGTCATTGGTACTCTGAGACTCTTTCTGCACAAGAAAAGTTGCTTATTCCTGGCTCCAGTTCAGGTTCATTACTGCATCAAACTATGTTAGAAATCCTTCCTTTACCATGCAGATTTGGCCCTTCCTAATGAAAAGAAAATTTACTTTGTCTTTTGCATTGTTTTAGCAAAAAAATGCTGAAATTTGATCTGCTTACTGAGACAGAAATCAGAGTGAAGTGGTCTCCCCTTGAGTAGAGGGATTGGTGCCAAATCTCATCATTAACACATTAACCCCTGGAAGTTTTTGTCGTTTTCACCTGAAATTTGAGGAGGAAACACATTTTGAAAGCTATTTCTGAATACATCCTAATACATCAACTTCCAGGTGATTTTCCAATAACCTAATGCCTACTTATGTTAGAAACATCATTTTTCATTGGCTATTTTGCTCGCGCACGAGCAGAAGGGTAAAAGTTTTTTTTTTTTTTTTTGGGGCTTAAGGGACCCGTCATTTTCATATCGAGACCACTCTTTATTCCAAATACACATCTTATCCTACTTTTTGCAAAGGTTCATCTGTCTGTTTGCAATTCATACTGGTCTCTTTTAAATCTGAGACCAAAAAGTCTAAAATCCATACATAAAATCGAATTCCGAACACAGGCAAATTTTGGGTGAAAAAAATGTGGTCCAAAAAATGAGGTTTTTCCCTCTCTATTTTGTAGTGCAACTCGAACTTCCAGATTATTTGGTATCATTGTAGAGCTACATCTGTCTACCTTTCTATAATACCACCCACTTTAGTGTATCATACATGACCTTGATGCAACAGAGCTTGGAAGTAGGCTACTCCTTCCTGCCACGTAAAATCATTGCATGGGGTTAATGAGTTAATCAGTTATTACAGCACACTCAAGGGCCTGGTAAATACTTTCCATTCAGTGCCTTTCTCAATTTTGATTGATCCAAGGTGTTTTCTCTTGATAGGGAAGTATACTCCATAAATTTTCTCACCAAACTTCACTATATGCTCAAAGTAGACAAATATTTTGTAATAAACTGTCTCTTTCTTGTTTATGTGAAAAAGTACTTACCCAAAACTCAGTACTCAAACTTATTGAATTTTATTTTAAGTTGATGATCATTTATTCCCAGTAACACATCATATTTTGATCACCTAGCCATTAAGGCTATATAAGCTTGGTCCATTGTTAATTGTGTGTCATTTGTATCATGTGGTCTGATTGCAGTTACTGTTTAAATTCTTCTAAAGAACTGGTGAACAGAATTTGACCCGATTTGATAGAGAGCTAGCTGGCATGAAGCAATTTACAATTTGTTTAAATTTATGTCACTACATAATCACATATAGCTGTCATTAGTACAAGCAGAATACCTTTGAATGACTTCTCAAAAACTGCACAATGGAATTTTTTATTTGTTCAAATGATGCTGATCCATCATCAAATATGGCCACGAATACTAATAATAGAAAAACATTTAAACAATTTCTCACAAATGCTCAACATAATTTAAACAAATTTGACATAAAGTATACTGGCACAGATGGCTTTAAATTTTGATTGATCTGCTTTGGTAAGGTGTTAAATGGCAAAATAACACGTGTAAGACATTCAGTGCTGAGGCTGTTGAAGTAAAGTGCCCTGCCCAAGGACATACAATATTACTGACCCAGGCTGGTCTGATGATGGGATTCAAATGATCCTCAGTTAAATTTGACCATCCTGCAGCATAAGGGCTTTTAGATTTGTAAAAATGATGCTAATCCACCATCAGATATGGCTCCCATTACTTAAAATAAACTAAGCATTAAAAATGGCTGCAGTTGTAATCCTTGAATATTTTGAAGCAAGTGTGATAGAATTTGACATTGTTTAGTATTGCCATATTAAAGTACATGAAACATTTGGGTTCTGAGGTTTGGCCAGTGTATGTGTGTGAAATAGCTTGCAAGTAGCTTTTTATGGATTGGTGGTTTTCGCTGTGGCTTTCCTGTGTTCTTCCTACACCATTTATACTGTCTGTCATGTATTGCCTGTTATTGCGGCTCTATGGTCTTAAACTAAGTAATAGAAAAGAGTGAAAACCAATAAATAAAAGAGTGAACTTAAACAAATAACTTATTTCCCAAGAATACAAAAAAATAAAAATTTGCAAATAAAATTCCAAATAGTCCAAAAATTTCTACCATCAGTCCTAACAAATAAAGTTCTTATTAAATTCCAGTTGTGTTCAAAATAAGATCCCATGCTGAAGGTGTTGATGTGCCTGTAGTCTTGAAATTACTAATGTACCATTGGTCCAAAGTGTGATGGTATGCTAACAGTCTTTCAATTAATCACAACAATGTAATCCAAGATGTCCTTGTCTGAATTCATTATAATTCCAAATTAATGTTTCTTTCCAAGAAGTTATTGTAAAGCACTTTGTATTTCCAGTGAAAAATAATTCAAATAAATAATTCCAACCAAGTCAAATACCCAACACAGCAAATTTTCTGCTAAAAATGTTAAAGCAAGAATGGATAATGTTTCAAGCAAATAAGATTATATAAAAAAACTAAGACACAAAAGTAGAGCCAGGATGCATGTCCAAAGTTCATTTCTAAAATATTCTAAGTTGTAAACAGCTAAAATCTGTTACTAAAATTATAATAAAGAATGTGGTAAACATCAGGTGCAACAATATATTCTATGGGGAATACCAATATTCTAGATCAAGACCCGAACCAACATGTTAATCTTTATTGATAATAATCCTAATATTTAACACACACTCCTAGAGAAATATTGTCTCAGTATTATTTGTTTACAGAATAAAACAACAACATCTCTAGTCAGTTACACCATGAACTTGATTTTGGACAAGGTCAAGTCCAAAATACAATTATACATAACCTATAATCATGGAGGAAAAAAACTAACAAATACAAATTAAATATACATAGCAGTTATCTTGCACTGAGAAATGGCAATAGACCCTAAAACAACAACAACCTTTTGAATAGCCCCCTCTCCCCCCTTTTACCATCTGCTTTATATAGCCAGAATCACTTAGCAGCAACAAACTTTTGTTCAAAAGTACCCCTCTATAATGGCTATGTCTTAAACATGACTGGTGGCTCTAGTGCCTGATATATTAGTGCAAAAACTAAAATTCATCTCTCGAGTGACCACAATGGGTTTTACAGATAGAAATCAAGGGCATATAAATGTATTGATTTATAAATATAAAATGTTGACATTTGTACCAACACACTGATATAAAAAAAGTATTTATCTTTAGTACATACAAAGAGGTAGGTAATCTGGTTATCACAACAAATGGCAAATGACATCAGCTGAAGTCAGCATGAGACCTGGTTGCCATAAAGTATAAATGGTATGTTAGCCCTAGTGACTTCTCTGTCTTAAATTACAAAATATATTTTAAAGGATGCCAAACTAAAACCAGTCAGTCATTTGAAAAACTCACATCCTTGGTAAACAATGAGCATTTTGTGTAATAATTACAAATTGTCAGTGAAGGAATAATTGTTGTGAAAAGTGCAAAATGTGAGATATTCTCATTGCAGATGGCAATTTGACTATACAAAAAGAACATAAATCCTTTGATCACATTTAAAAATTAATTATGCCATTCATACTTTACATGTAATTATTTCTGATATGTGTGATTCCCTTCTCCTAAGACCATTTTCCTGTGGCAGAATGTGTGGCCTTGTAAGAGGTGAACCAGTATTATAAAGACACAGGTGCTATCAATTGCTATAGGCCCCAGGACTGGATTTGGTGATATATCCCTGTCCCTAACTTCCAATCCCAGCTTTTCATATGTGCAGGGAAAATCATTTTTGCATGGTCTTATTTCATTTAGAAATGTTCTAATAAATGCTCTGGAATTATGCTTTGCCCTTGAATTTCCCATGTAGCCTCCAATTTGGCTCCACAGAAGCACTGACATGTTTATTTGGTTTTCCATTTAATGGCTGCACTAATGAAAGTTTCTGTTCCAGATCTTGTACTCATTTAAATGATAATTCCTCTCTCTCTCTCTCTCTCTCTGTTCTTTTCAAGGCCATAAATCATTGATTTAATGCAAAATCATATATTTTTGCCAGTTTCCGAGTCAGAAATTTAGTTCTCTTGTCAATCTTGAAAATATGTTTCACTAACTGCTGGTAGGAGCTTTACAGTGGGCTTAGAACATAGCATTACATATCTGGAAATGTTGATCTCCAGATTTGTTTGTTTTAATTAAAATGGGTTGTCATCTGATATATTTTATGTCCTTTTGCAATTTTACAATCACTGATGCAAACCAAGCTTATCTGATCAGAATATGATATTAGATGTAACCCTGGACTTGAATCTTCTAGTACTGTAGTTTGCAGCATGGAAGGAAGAGCTATCAATGCCTTTATCTTAGTTGAGAAGTAAAAATCTGTGTCCATGTCTAGTACAGACTCTCGATGAGTTATTTCTGCATTACGATACTTCTGTGTCAAAATGACTGGTTTTTATTGAAACAGCTGATCTCATAAACCTTTTTCTTAAAGATGCAAGTTCTTTTAAATTGATTCCTTCAAAATGAGTGAGCTTTTATCTTTCTGGGACATCAGATTCCCTCTATTCAAGAAATGAGAAGGGCTTGGTTTCTTTAGGAGCAGTCCATGCACAGCAACAACCTGGAGACGAATGTCATAGTGAATACCTTTCATTCATGGCAGGAGACACTACCAGGAAAAGATATTCTGATTCATTCTGACAGTTCTGCTATCATTTGCATCTGATTCTGATTAATTTTTAGAAAAATATATTTGATTCTTGTGATTGCTGGTTTGGGACACATTATTAGATGGCTAATAATACACAACATCATAATTGTAATTCTAGTGAATGTTGTTGACAACAAAAAAGATTTCAAAGTATGGAATAATAGAAAATGGCTTTAATTGTCTTTAGTGGAGCAAGTACTTTATATAATATCTTTAAAGGAAAATTAAATTTGATATTTTTATCAATAAGAATCTATTTTATATCCTAGGTTATAAGTCAAGTCCAACTGCAAAACAACATAGGCCCTGATATGCCAAAGCATATGGTGCCAGCAGATCTGGGTCTCTGTTGTTTGTGTTGCACTGATTACTTTACAAACTACGTAATCCCAGATCTGCCGCTACACTGCTGGTCTTCGTGTATCACCTAATTGTATTGACTTGATACAACTGAGGTACGTTTTGCCCAAAAGTTTTTAACAATTTTAGTTCATTAAATGAATTTTATTTTTGTTCTATTGCAGGGAAGTGTATTATTATTAACTTGTGATGAAAATAGGACAAACAAATTAAACCCAAACAACACTCTCACATGTTTTGCAGATGAGACTGTGATCCCTAAAAGACCTGCAAACCAACCAGAGGATCTAATACATCTATATGTTGGAGGGGTCACGCCCAATATGACAAACCTTCCCCCATTGTATGGTTGCATCAGAGGTTTGAAAATTGGCGACACAGTATTTGAAATGCAGAAGGCTGCTGAAAAATATAAATGTAATTTAAACATGCTTCATTTTATTTTTTTGCTAATTTTGTCAGAATTGTTCCTATCTGTGAAATAATAACATTGAACAGCCAAAGATATTTATAGCACAAAAATGTAATTTTTATACTCTGTTGATTTGGTAATATCACAAGAATAATAACATATCCTGTATGTTTTATGATTAATTTTGTGCATAACACTTGCTGTATCTGTGTTCACTATTATCTGACCTGGCTGTAAGGCCAAATGAGCATACTGTATGGCCCTGCATATGTCATGCATTGTACATCAACAATTGCTATTTTAAACTTTTTATAAACTATTATAGCAAATTTTACAAATTTTGTCAGAAAGCATCTTGACATGAAAGACCTTAAATTTATAAAAATAGTGCCAGTCCATCATCAAATATGGCCACTGTTATCACAAATAGAAAAACCTTTCAGCATCACAACTTCTAAAACCATTGAAACAAATTTTTCTTAACTGAAAAAGATCATCCTGGCATGAAGACCTTTCAAACTGTACAAATTATGCTGATCTGTCCTCAAATTTAGCCTTAAATGCTATAAACAGAAAATCCAGTCTGTCAGGCTTCAACAGTTTCTTTTTTCAACTTTTCAGAAATCACTAATTTCAAACAAACTTTGCACAGAACATCCTGGCATAAAAGCCTTTAAAAATTTTGCAAATGATGGTGATCTGTTATTAAATATGGACACCATTTCTAAAAATAGAAAAACCTTTTAGTGACTTGATCTCTAAAACTATTGGACAAAATTGTTTGAAATTTGACAGTAAGCATCCTGGCAAGAAGGCCTTTCAGATTTCTCCACCAAATACAATTCCAGATTACATTAACATTAGGTAATAAACTCTGTTACCTCTCAAATCCAGACCTTCCAGAAAGAGGACAATATATAATTAAATGACTACAATTCAACCAGATGTTTACCAGTTTAAACTTTCACTTGATATGATCAGTAATACTTTGTACAGAATCTTCAAATTCAGAAAAACCTGTTTTTTTTCTCTACCCATCCATCTAGAAAGTTGGTAGACTGTTTCTATAGACTGTATTTGCCCTGTGTTGATATCATTATTTTTATTTTTGATTAGTAATAATGTGAGTGTTTTACAATCTGAATGTCTGTTAGTTTGATACAAATGATTCCATTCTCCAATTAGATGTAACTGTCATAGTTAAAAGTAGAAGAACATTTTAAGAACTTTATCTCAAAAAGCTGCTAAACAGAATTTGGGCAACTTAACAGAAAGTGTCCTGGGAGAGGGCCATTTCAATATTGTATGTGCAGTGAGATCTGAAGATGCAAAAACTAGGAAAACCATGCAGGAATTGTTTTCATAAGATATGCAATCCATGAAACTGGAAGACTTTTTTCAATAGAAAGCATTCTACTGACCCAGATTTCTTGGCCAGCTGTCAGTTTATTTGGCAATTAGGCAGGCCTGTTGTTTTGTATTGTGTCAAAAATTGCATACTAAACCTGCACTAAATTGATTATACACAGACAGTCTACAACAGTTGCAAATGGAACCCATTACTGCATGGTGATTACCGATTGTTTATTAGCTGTACTGGTCATGGACCAGAAGAGCTTGCGAGATGGCCAGTGAAGCATCAGGCACTTCTAAGGACTCACAACATTATCTTAGTTATAATGATAAAATGTACCTTACATTAAGTGATACTTTTATCCTCTGCTGTATTACAATACACATTATACTGCACAAGTTAAGAATGGTTTTCTGTTGTAACTAGTGCAGATCTTCTACGTTTTTACCACATTCTAGTAAAGTTTTTAGCACATTAAGTATGTGTTTTTCCCTCAAACTGAGGACATTAAAATGCAAGATACCTTGTCATTTATGTTTGGTTGATGCCTAAACTTCTTAATTATAGAATACAATTATCAAGGTAAAAACATTTTTTACAAAAAGAGCTTTAAGGCAGAAAAAGAAGAGAAAACCTTCACACTTGGTTGAATGATTTAAGTTAATTAAGATTTTGCCACAATATGATGTAATTCAGCTGTCCATATATGGAGAACATTTTGAAATCAGCCTTCAAAATAATTCAGTTTTGTAGTTTTAAAATGTAATTGATGAATCTGTTTTATGTCTGTTTCAGCTCTGTCGGCTGCTTGTGACAGTGGCTGCTCCCCCAACCCATGTCTTAACAAGGGAATCTGCATGGATCTTTGGCAGAATAAGAAATACAAGTGTAACTGTTCACTCATTGCCTTTGCAGGGGAAAGATGCCATCAAGGTAAGAATGTACATTCATCTTAAGGAGAATATCAAGGAATGTCTTCAGGTCCTTTCAACCACCACACGCTTTGATCTTTTACAGGGAAACCCATTTACTGTATAATGGTGACTATTTAAAAAAAAATTTATTCATGATTTGACATGAACTGAGGTAAGAATTTTGTTTTGAAAATACAAGCATATTTGATAATAACTGGCAGGCCCTAATTAAAAAAAAACATAGATTTAATGGCACTGAAAGGAAATGATTCCCTTATTATAATGCTTTGGGACACTGTATAGAATCATCATTACAGCCCTAGAAAAGTCTTGGAGCTCATTGGGTTTTTTTTGCCAAAGGGAATTAATTCAGAGATTGTCTAATTATGAAGCACATAGTCTTCTTACAAGTGGGAATTTTTATATGGTCAGATGATTAGAATGGCTATTTGAGTGATTTTAATGATCACAGACATTGTTTGAATATTTTGAATAGTACATATACTAAAATAGGTTAAAAGTAATTACCTAAGATAATTATGGCATGGTTGATGTGTCTTTAACAGAAGCCTCAGGACATTTTGGCGGAGAGACTATTGTGCAGTACAAATTCAGTCCTCCTCCCTTGTTTGCGGCAGTAATGGAAAAGTTGGATCTGGTCTTTAAGGTGGAGTCCACAACTACTGATGTGATGATACTCACATTTATATACAGTGAAAGGTATTTTTATTAAAAAAATTCTAAAGCTAATCAGGAATCTGTTGATTATAAATTCAAACTTAAGAAGTTTTATGCTTAAAAAGATTTAGTTGTAAGTCATACACTCCTTTTATTTGGCTTGTTTTGAAAGTATAAAAAAATCACATTTCATTTTGTATATTGGTGTTATTATGAAAGAATTCCATTGTATTTTGTTTTCAGAAAGAACACTTACTGTGAAACGTACTGTGAAAGAAAAGTACACAGCTTAAACTATACCTGTATATAACCTGTATATAACCTAAAATCATGATAATAGAAATAACATATCCATTGGGAAAATTCTGTTTTTGACTGCATATGATTTGCTTATCTGCCTAGGTTTACTTGAAGTCATGTGGTCTAACATGAAATGCTAAATACTTTTTTTCAAAAACTTGACTTTTAATGAACCAAATCATGTTCTTTCATATGATATTATATTTAATGCCTTTTTCATATGACATTCTATTTTATGCTTTTTTCATGTGACCTGTCTATTGGACGCTTTTCATATGACATTCAATTTTATGGTTTTTTCATGTGACCTTCTATTGGGTGCTTTTTTCATATGACATTCTATTTTATGCTTTTTTCATGTGACCTTCTATTCGATGCTTTTTCATATGACATTCTATTTTATGCTTTTTTCATGTGACCTTCTATTCGATGCTTTTTCATATGGCATTCTATTTTATACTTCTTTCATGTGACCTTCTATTCGATGCTTTTTCATATGGCATTCTATTTTATGCTTTTTTCATGTGACCTTCTATTCGATGCTTTTTTCATATACCATTCTAGTTGATGCTTATTCATATGACATTCTATTTCATACTTTTTTTAGACATTCTATTTGATGCTCTTTTATTGAAAAGGGAATATAGTTTGGGTTAGTGTTCGATATTCTAGTTTGTTAACTTGTGTCTCCTTCATAAATATGCTGCAAAAACTCCTGCAAAAATAAGAAAAGTTTAATTCAGTGTGAAACTACCTTAAAGTACTATCTATGATCACTGAGTGCTTTTATTCCAATAACACTTGTAAATAGCAAATAGAATTCTTATAATGCAGTCTAAAATTTGTATTAAACACATACACTCAGGTGTATAGTAAGAACTTGTATATAATTAAACAACAACTGCTACCACTACTACTACTGCTTCTACTACTACTGCTGCTACTAATATTTTGTAATTTTAACAATGTTGATGATATGCTAATTCGGCTAGTGTAATTTGAGAAATATGTTCGTATTTGATATGTCTGCTACAAGGTTGAAAATATAGTATAATATTGGCCATCTTTTCATTGGTCTATTACTAATTTCATTTTTAAAACAATAAATTAAGTATCCACAGGTGTAAAACATAATTGGATGGCTTGTACTTGGGGAAAGAAACAAGACTTGTGATCCAGGGTCAAAATATCAAAGGTCAACGTCACTGACTAAGGAAGAGAATAATGTTTTCTGCATAATGACATTAGTTCAAATCACATTTGTGGACCAAAGTTTGTGGATGCATTGTACTTGGGTTAACGAAAAATTCCATCAATTTCTGGGGTTTAAAAACCAATGGTCAGGACCAGTTTGAATGAATTGAATGAAAATGGTGCCTAGCTGACCTTCAACATGACACTATAGCAGCTATATCGCAAATCTTGTTATCATAAGTCCCTTTTTCATGACTGGTGGCATTGGCATGGAGTTTTTATTGAAGCACTTTTGCAGTATTTAATAGGCTGTGAATGAGAATGGAACTGCTCTGACCACTGTTATCCCTATGGGCTTAAGCTTTGTAACAAGAAAAGTTAAAACCAAACAAGCAATCAATTTTCTAATCCCAAAATATTTTTTTAATCCAAAAAGTCATTGAGTACTTTGTAATTTCAATGAATAACTTTGCAATAAATGATTTCTCTCTATAATTATATCTGAACACAACTTAAAATAATTCCACTGGCTGGTCTTAAGATAGGAATGAATAATATTTTGGCCACAACCTTATATTAAATCTATGACACAATAAAATAAACAGGATGTATGTCACAAGTTCGCTTGCAGAACATTCTTAGCTTGTAGATAAGGCTAGATCTTGAACTCATATATCAGTAAACAACTTAATTATAGCTTACAAACATAATAAAAAAATTAGAATTTTCAGGTTTGCTAAACCTCTACTCTCAATTACAGACAAAGGTCTTGCACACAAATACAAATTAAATATACATAACAGATGGTAGACTGCCTTTAGTTATACCACTTTAATAACTTAGTTGTCTTTTTTTTTCTTTTTTTCTTCCAAACCATATTAATCACAGATTCAATAATTTTCATTCTACGATATTGGGGGTCAAAGTGAAAGGTCAAAACAGAGAATTGTGGTTGAACAGGTGTATTGTGAAATATTTTTTTTACTAAATTTAGTTTCTTGGAGTTTCTCAAGAATATCAGAGATGGTTTCAGTACTTAGCAATTAGGAAAAATTAAGAAAAATAAAAGTCTGGAAGAAATAGACTTGTCTTGGATTCCTGTAAATTCATTTTGGTGATTAGAACATCAGCCCCTTCAGTGAACTCTTGTTGCAATAATTATATTTCCTCCTCCACATCGTGGCTTAATCATTAGCTTTCAATCCCTCTCAGGGGCCCCGACTGGTCTAAAGCACTCTCCATTACGGATCACATCCATCTCACCTCTGTCTGCATGGGTTCGAGTCTTGGATTCAGCCAATGTGGGTATGTGAGAAAGCTTGCCAGTAGCTTCTCGTGGGTTGGTGGTTCTTACCGGGGATTTCCCGGGTTCTTCCTCCACCATTAATACTGGCTGCCATGTATAGTCTATTGTGTGCTGAAAAATGGCTTAAACCCTACAACAACAACAACAACAAAAGCATCAATCCCTCTCCTGGCCAGCTTGAATCAGCCATTAGGGAATAGTTCAGTGTCTGATCTTAACATTAATAATGGTTTCTAATTAATCCATCATACTTTCTGGCTACTCCAAAATGATCATCTTTTTACAAGGGGATTCTTGTTTATTTGTAAATGCCTTGTTAGGATTTAAGCAAATGTTTGGGGGTAATAATAGGCAAAATAATTCATCACAAAGCGTTCAAGAAACAGAATATTATTTACCTATTGAAAAGTTGAAAGTATTGGTGAAATGGCTACAGAAAGGATGGAATTACTTAGTCATCATAAAATATTTGACTTTTGAACTAAATTGCTATTTTTTTTATTTCAGGCACTCTACACATGACTTTATAGTTGTTTACCTGGATCCAACCAGTGGAGTTTATGTACAGATTAACCAGGGTTATGCTATCCGTAAGTAGTCATAAACAGGCATCTGTGTCATTACTTTCAACCATATGTAACATGAAGATTATGTCCTTTTGTATTGAACACTAATGAAATTTGTATCTTGCCTTGTATTGTCAAAATATATGATTTTGTAGATGGGTGTAAAGAGACAAATTGTATAGCTTTTCTTACCATAGCATTGACAAGCCAATAGTATATAATTGTTTTGTCTCTCTTTCTGCATTAGTATTCACTGTTTAAGCTTCTGTACTTGTTCATACCAAAATTGCATCATCTTAAGATGAAGTTGTGTCCCACATGAAAAGTGGGTCACTGTGACTTACTTTTAGGAACATAATTTAGCACTGCATAAAATTTGTTTCAGTTCTTGAAATCCTTTTCCCCTTTCCACAAGCTTGTAGTGTATGTTAGTTTTGGGATGAGGATTTGTTGCACACCAAAACTGATTCACTGAGACCTATTAGGACTACTCAACCTTGTTTACAAATCATGTCCTGGCCTCCATTTCATGAACATAAGTCATTAAGTTAAGTCTGTGTTGAATACATATGATTGGTCAGTGTCAAACTAGATTTAAAATTTCAGCCAAATCAGATCACTGGATCCTCAGCTTAAGTTCTTTTGGTGAAATTCAGCCATGTCTGGCCTTTAACTTGTATTTTTCAGTGTAAGTGACCAAACTTGAAGTGTGTGTACATCTTTGGATGACTGCATGTTGCATATCAAAAGTGGAAGCTACATGTAACCTTCTCTCAATTCAACATTGCTTTAAACATGTTGTAGGGTACATATTGTAGTAGACATCAGTTTCCACCAAACTTTCATTGTGGTCATTTATCTTGAGACAATGTTTGATTTAACCCAACATCTGGTTAGGGTCATCCATATCCCGGGGCATAAGATAATTTCTTTCCTAGTCTGGCTTATGCAGCAGAAGCAGGGGTATCTTCTGAGCTTCTGCACAAAATCAGCTCTTGTGGGATTTTTTCTTCTTTCTTTTTGAAGTCTTATTTTATTAACAGATAAGTGATTTCTGCTCGCTGCTCAAATATTCTTTTGTGGTGCATAACAAAATTCAACAGTATTTCATTGAGAGTGGGTGACAGTAATCTTTATTCATGCATACCTTGTATTAGTTAACTGTTATTTTAAATTGGCTTTAGAGTAATGAAGTCATGACTGTTCCTGTAAAATATACTCAGGACCCAAGGAAGGCACTTTCATTTTGGAGTAGTCGTCCACGGCTGCAATTTATAATTGTAAAATTTTCAAAGGAAATCATTGAGTAATCAGAGTACCCTGGCATATATTTTTAAAAATCTGCCTTCCCTAGATATCATGTATATTTCAATTCAGTTTAAAATTCACCTTGCACACCCCCACACTCCAGTTTCCTCCATATATAATTGCAGGTACATTTATTAAATAAAAATACTTTCTCATTGTACATCTGTCTTTACCTAAGTAAACTTACTTAGGAAACTTCTTGCACCATGTTGTAACGCATGTAGCTCTTTTCTCAGTACATATCATCAATAAATGTAGATGTGTTTTTAAATGTTTAAATTTAAGTAAGATCATAGGAACACAAAATGTCTATTAGGAGAAAAAAAGAAAATATTTATTTTCATACTTTTTTGATTTCTCTTTCAATCTAGATGGTGTTGGCAAGCCAGGTAATTTTGCAAATGGAAAGCCACATCATTTGTTGTACAGACATTCAGAGAATGAGATGGTTCTGTCAGTAAGTATCTTGTGTTTATAATTCCATCCCATAATTCCATTCCATTGTTTTACTAGTTACTGTAAAAAAAACTCTGTTGAAATGATAAACAACTCAACCATATGTAATTGCTTATAAGTTGAGTCCAGCTGCAAACTGCACAGACCCAGATCTGTCATCACATAATGCGCGTGTAGACCTGTGTCTTTGCAGCTTGTTAGAAGTTTATCAGTAGAACAGACAACACAGACTGATCTGCCAGTATAATATGTGATAGCAGTCCAGGATCTCTGTTGTTTTTATTTTGCAGTTGGGCTCATATTATTTATAGTAACTTCATTGTAATGTCCACTTATCTAACCTTATTACTTGCATGTATTTCTTACACATCATGGCCTAAAAATAAATAAAACTTTTTTAACCTTTATTTAAAGTTTCAACCATGTGCAAAAATAGTTGCTTGCCATTAAAGAATGAGTTACTGATGATTGTATACAGTTAGATATTAGTGGATTTTATGTAGGCAGTGCTTACATAGCTCTTCAGTTTTATTCATTAGTGATATCAGCTTCTTTGAAATCCATGTATAATCTTCTTGTTTTTTAGTGATTGTAGATACATCTGTTCTTTTTGTAGCAATGCATTTAGAAAGGTCTAATACAATCCAAAACTGTCTAGATGTTTCGCTGATTGGTTTTGCATGGGTACTGTGTATGCTAGCTTACAAGTCCATTCCAACTGCAAAGAACATGGATCTCAAATCTGCCTGCACACTGTGTGATGGCAGATTTGGGTCTGTGCAGTTTGCAGCTGGGTTCGACTTAAGCAAGTATATACGGTAACTGCTGTATCATGCAGGTGGCGAGATGTATTCATGATGCTCTTCTCATTCCTTATATTTTATTTTTACAACTTTAATTCTATATAAACATGATTATCCCATAGCTTGTACAACCTTGAAAAATCCCTTGATTTCAGAGGTTTCCATGCACAGTCCTTGAATTTATTGAAACAGTTCATTGATTTTGGTCCAAAACCCCTTCATATTAGCTAAGGAATGCAAAATGTTAAAATTCAACGAAAATATTTGACTTGTTAAATTTAGAGGTTTTGTTATTTATTGTTAATTTTACATTTCTCCCCCCCAAAAAAATATTAATAATAAAACAATTGGATGAAATTCAGTCATTCAGATGTTCTGGTAGTTAACAAATAGAGTAGTGTCCCTTTGCTGAAATGGCACACTAATCACATTGTAAATTTATGACAAGTTCGGTTTCTGTAAGAAAAACTTCAAAACTTCAAAACATTTGGAAGTCCATTAAAACTTTTTTAAAAGACCTTGACAAAAACTCACCATGTGCTGTACAAACAATGTATCTCCATACATTAGCATCAGACTGCAGGGTGAAAATTCACCAAAGTTGGAAGTAAACTTTTGGATGTCATAACCTTGAGTATGAGGGGTACTGTTCTTGGGTCTTTGGGAGGTCAAAGGTCCAGTGTCCCAAAAAGAATTGAAGTTGCAATGACATTTTTAAATTATATTAAAAAGATAATAAAACTTTATTTGGTATTTGCATTTCTAGCAGGAAGATAGTTCTTGTATGTTACAGATTTTGGTTATGACCTTTGAGTCACTATTTTAGGGTGGGGATGAAGACTACCTTGAGTATGTGGAGTAACATGTAATAAAAACTGGGCATGTTCAAGATGGGGAGTCAATGACATTGCTCTGAGTTATATATTCCAAACATATGTAACTGGGTGGGAACAGTACTGAATACCTTCATGCCCTTTGACATAGAATAAGTCAATTTATTTTTAAAGAACAAAGTTTCCCATACTATCATTTTTTTAATTAAAAAAATGTAACAGACTGAAATATGGGCAGAAAATCATACCACCATGTTCAGTCATGTGATATTCATGTCCATTCCTATTATTATGAAAAATAAATCTATGCATATCTTGTTTTATCCAATTTAATAGAATATATCTTGATGCTTTATTCTAGATAAGGTCTCATTTTGTGTTGTTTGCTAAAAAGTTTGAAAAGGATGATTAAGTGAGTGTTGAATGAAATAAACAGTAATTTAATTACTGCTTTTAATAGTTTTTACCATAAAGATGTCACAAGTCTACATAGTGGTTCATAAATTAATTTATCTCTTGTAATGCTTGTCCCATGCTTTCATACTGTCTTTACCCGCTTATAAGTCTAGTCCAACTGCAAACTGCACAGACCCAGATCTGCTGATACATATTGTGCTGGCAGATCTGGGTCTGTGCAGTTTGTAAGAAATAATCAGTAGAAAAAACATAGACCCGGATCTGCAAATACATTATGCTACGGCAGATCAGGATCTTTGTTTTTTGCAGCTTGGCTCAACTTATAAGCGAGTAAATAAGGTACACATTGACAATTCATAGAAACAGACTGCCATCTGAACTTTATTGGATAGTATTGGTGCTTTCTTCATTTGCCAGAATTGTTTTTCTTTTTATATTTTCAAAACTCATTTGTTCCATATGTAGAAAATGTATTTCTATAAGAATTTCATTGTCATTGTTATATATACCATCATTAATGTAAATATCCCAACCCTTAATTTTTCCAGTCACTATAGTTTCAACTTTGTAATAATTTTTTGAATAATACATACAGTTTCTGGACATCAAGCATGATTCCTGAAACTGACAAATAAATAACAAATTTGTGTTGGAATATAAACTTGGGAATGTTCCACCCATAAGGTTTTCTTTACTCAAAAGCACTAGAGTTTAATGGATGACTATCAGATCACATTGTGTAGCCACTTAATGGATGACTATCAGATCACATTGTGTAACCACTTAATGGATGAATATTAGATCATATTGTGTAGCCACTTAATGGATGACTATCAGATCACATTGTGTAACCACTTAATTATCATGTGGATTAACTGAACTTGTTGTTATTGGTCACTTGAAATGCACCACAACTCATGATTATGTAGTTCCTTAAACAAGCGGCCAACATTGATTAGTTTCAAAAGATCTTGTAATCTCTATTTTATTCAATGGCAGATCTTCCCTTGATAACTTCATTTTAGACTTCTTCTGTTTGGTTTTGAGACCTATAGTAGCATTTTAAATAACCAAAATATCACTGTATTGTTGGATGGTTTCAGTCTTTTGTGAAAGAAAATGTAGTTTATCTTTAATTTGAATAGACTTGCATCAGTTTCTTGATATATTCAGTTATCACAATCTTGATATCATGAAACAGTCATGATATCAGAACTCACTTCAATCTGCAGTTGTGTACATTTTTGTAATCTGGGTCATGGCCACTGTTAGAGACAATTTTCTGGCAATTATTGAGACTTGTTTGGCTTTAATCAGCTGCTTTTGTTAATACTTTATTTTCACTCAACCAGATTCAGCAAATATCTGCCATGGTTCGTTAAGTTTCCCCAAGTTTACAGAAATTAAAGTAATGACATTACTGTGAACATTTGGGTAATGTGATTGGTTGTAATCAACAGCAATTCATGTACACAAACAGACTGTCATGACTTTACAAAGAAAAAGAAAAAAACCCACCAGAACTGAAACCAGAAATCATTATTGGTAAAAGAAAACACCCAAATATTATTCTGTAAGTGTTCTTTTTTGCCAGGCAAGGACATACTGCAACCTAGTTTCCCTAACCCACTTCTGAACTTATTGAACTTCCCAGGTATATCAACACACAAGCTTGAGAATAAAGATATTAATTTTCTGGACAAGATATTTGAGAATAATTGCAATATTCTAAATTGCATGTTTGAACAGAAGGAATATTTATTATTTTTAAATGTCGGGATATTTACATTTTTGACTATTTTTTTATATAACTGTTATGTATGACTTTGTATCAACAACAGGTTCGGAAAGAGGATCATCATAAATTTAGGAACACATCTTTGAGTGTAAGTAAATGCGCACTGCCAAGCGGCTTGTATAGAACTAGCAGAATACTATATAAAACTGCCTAATCAGATTAGTAATGCTATCCAACAGTTTTTCCTCTTATTGAATACCAGGCCCATGCAAAAAAATTTGACCACAAAATATATACTGGAGTATCAGGTTTCCAGTTGGTTCTGTGTTCAATGAATACTGGTATGTAACATACATGAAACTCTACTATTTCCTCTCACTACTTAATATATTTTATCCAAAAATGAAACTCTACTATTTCCTCTCACTACTTGATATATTTTATCCAAAAATGAAACTCTACTATATCCTTTCACTACTTGATACATTTTATCCAAAAATGGTCCCCATTTAAAATAATTTGATGGGAGAAATATTATGCCACATGGTGTTTGTAACAGTAGTCTGGAAATTGACTTAATTTGGTTCAATGTGGAGAAATAAAGTACCATATATACTCACTTATAATTTGAGTCCAACAACATAGTCCCTGATTTTATATCTTTTAATGTACCAGCAGATCAGGGTCCATCTTGTTTCTTCTACTGATTACTTATAACAAACTACATAGACCCAGATCTTCCAGCACATTATTTGACAGCAGATCTGGGTTGGTGCAATTTATAGTTAGACATGACTTATAAGTGAGTATATACAGTAAAGCAAATTTCATATCATCCTCACAAGAAATGACTGCTTGTATCAAAAGCAAAATGGAGAAAAGTTAAAAGTATTACAAGTAGATATTTTCTAGGCTGGATGTCGTGAATCTACCTGTTATCTGATACTTAAGTACATAATGTGGTCTTAAAAAAACATGGAAGGATAACTTTTATGATGTGTTATTAAAACAATGCAAATTAAAGTTTTATTGTCTTTTTCCATTCTTGTGGTTTTCCATCATTTCTTTCTCTTTATTCAAACCCCCATTTTCTTTCAGCCTGAATCAAATTTATCTTATAAATGCTATCCCATTGAATTGTAAACTTTACCTTTCTCATCGCTAATGTTGCAACTCTTATGTTGAAAAGAAAAATCAAAATCTGCAGAAATATTTGGAAATTGAATAATACTTACCAAGCTAAAGTTTGATGATAATTTCATTAAATCTGTAGTACCCTTAGGGATCACATGAGAGGATGCATAGGTCACATGACTGGTCTTTCTTTAGAGAATTCACAGAACACAAGATGAGAGACTGGGAGCTTGGTTGGGTATGTGATACCAAAGGATACTACAGGTTAAATGAAATTGTCATCAAACTTCAACTTGATAAGTATCATTTAATTTTTTTATTTCATTAACAATTCCATACCCTAAGAGACCTCACAGATGTTTAGAGTGTATCATGTGATAAAAGCATGGTAGGGTAAAAAAAAAACAAATCACTGCACATCATAAAATCATGAAAATTTTTTATAGAGACAAATTCAGCTGAACATGGTAAACGCATGTTATGAATTTACCGTCAATGGGTTGGAGCTGATTCAAACAGCATTTCAATGAATGTCAAGCCATATCAAATAGGTTTTGGATAATATTGAGTATCTGCTCCATCCAACCATGTTTACTGTTGTAGTCACAGGTACCTTCTCTGAAAAAGTAGCACTAGCAAAAGTCATTCTTATACTATGTACAGTAAAAATTCAGTATTGATGCCAGAAATGTGCAAGGTGGATTTTAATCATCTTAAAATAATGTCCCTGTTCACTTTCCAAAAAAGGGCCTTGAGACTTATGAATAGTTTGATTTCATTATTGGTAATACTTTTTGTCTAAACATCTACAAGAGTGACTGTACAAGTCATCTGTCTGGTGCAGATTTCACCCAGATGATTTTCCTGGACATGATTGCTTACAAAATCACCTATTATAAAGGTAACACTGTTCTCATTTACACTCAAATTTCTAAGATTTAAAAATGATGGGTTTGCCTTTTGTGCCAAGAAAACAATGCTAGAAGCATAATCAGTGCATGTGAGAGGAATTTCAAGGGAGGTATATGAACTAGTGAAAATGACTATAAGTATCTTAGCATAGTATTGACATCCCATGTGACTACATTCTTGGATAAATTATGTTTCTTGTTACCGCTCCGGTGGCTTAGTGGTTAGAACATCTGCCTTAGATGCGGGAGGTCATGGGTTCGATCCCCGACCGAGGCATTAAGAGGTTAGTGTTGGGACTGGTTGGCCTGATGTCAGGATAATGTGACTGGGTGGGATATCATGCTACTTGTCTGCGTCATGATGCCCCAGTTTTAAACATCACTATAAACTGCCACACTGCAGACATTATAGCAGTATGACTGAAAAATTGTTAAAGCTACATTAAAAATCCAAATCACACACACACACTCTTGTTAAATATACATGCCCTAAAACATTTGAGCAATGGGTGTTGAGAATAATGTGAACCATTTGACAAAACAAGAACTGTGCTAATAGCAGATTTGGCTGTACTGATGGCACTGTATCTTAATCCGTTATGATAAGCTAAATCATAGTTAACTCTACACCCCCCCTTATGTTAATATTATCACTATGAACCATGTGAAGCTTGGGAACAGAGACAGGCGATTGGTGAAATGCACATTTTAAATCCACCAATGAACAAGCTTGAGACCTTTGCTACTGAAAACCATGTGACTTTCAAAATAGTAATCCTTACGAAATTTCAAATTGTAGTTCTTCTCTGTGCCAAGGGCTCTGTAGCACAGGGGCATGTATGGCACTCCAGGGTCACTGGCAACCATATTTCCAATCAATCTAACTAACAAAATCCCAAAATGGGAAAGGAAAATGGCTTAGCAAGCACTGGCAATAAGATAGTGAACTGTCAGCCTTTTTGTGTAAGGCAAACAGTCTTGTAAATAAAATTAAGAATAAAGCCCCCAAACACAATAACTTGATTTAACAGATCACAGGATATCCACCAAATGCAGTGTCTTGTACATTTGTTACATGATCAGTGAATATGTCTGCCATTAATAAACTCATCAATGTACATTACATTACAATGGCCAGTATTGCACAAGCATGCAAAAATAGGCTTTAATAACTGTGTGAATACTTGAGGAGTAGTGGACAACCCATTTGGAAGGCAAGCGGATTCATGAACTGTGTTGTTGCAACAAAATCTTGTCTGTGCAAAGCATGAATATGAATAGAATAAACAGCAGAATCAAAATTTTCTTTCTCAATGATGTTTTTCTATGCATTGATTCAAATGTTTGCAGTCAAGAATCAATCTGTGCGTACCATCCTTCTTGAGTCTTAAAAAATGTGCCTAAGAGAAACATTTTTATTTTGGCAAGTTGGAATATGGACTGACAGCATTTGAGCATGAAAACTATTTTAAACTATTCAGTGCAGCGAAAATCCTATTACTGGGAGGTAAGGACAACTGATTACTAGAGAGGCTTTGTTGGAGATCAGCTTGTGGCTGTCACAACTGTTCATTTTCAGTGCACTGGTTATTTATCTGGTCTGTGTGTGATTATGTTTATGTCACATGACTCTTGTGACATTGCTAGAGTCAAAGAGGGCAAGAATAGCCTTGTTGAGCGATAAGACTGTCCCGCAGTTCTGTGATCCCCACCAGCATGCTGCACCTCAAGGTCATGAATGTTATCAGTACTAGATATAGTTGCAGTTGGAATCCTCAAGAATAAAACCCTTTGTTCTTCTCTCATGATGTCACTTGAGGCAAACAGGGCAATAGTAGCCCTGTTAACTGCTCCAACACTAACCCAACAATATGCTCAAGTTTGTTGTCATGAACGATATTATTACTTGATATAGTTGCAGTGGAAACCTTTTGTTCATCTGTAACCGTGAACAGTCAGCCATAGTTTCTTGCAAAAATCCATGTGCAACCAAGGGGGTGTTTTTAGTTTTGCTGGGAGTCCATAATCTGCTATAATGGTGGCAGCACCGACCATTAAAATTACTATAAGAATGAATTGCTGTAAATTAGGTACAATATAAAAGTAACAGTATGAACAAATCCAATGGTCTTTGACAGGAGCCTTGATAAACATGAAGAAAATCCCTGTTCTCATGGAAATACTTCAAAAACACAAACTGACCATCACTTTTGACTAACTCATGTGACCTATGCATCATGTTGTGGGATCCCTTAGGATACGGAAGTGTAATGAAATGGTTCTTTTATCATTATCCAATTCAAAAGCTAGCCAGGATTGCTATCAGAAGCCAAGAGCTAGAAATTATCCCCCGCTTGTTTTGCTTTTAATTATGGCTACTTTATTGATGTTAATGGGATTCTAACTTTTGTTTGGAAGGATTTATCTTCCTGAATATTTTTGCAGTTTGTATTATTTATGTTTCTACATACTCTCTACTGGACCAATGGGCAGATCCATTGAATCTGTTAAGTATTTATGTAACCATTAATCTGATTCGATGCAGCTAAAATATTTCCATTCGCAGAATCATAATGTTTATCCATACAGCTTATACCAATTTTTAAATATGGAGAGTGCTCAAGGGGAATAAACCTTACTGGAATACTTTCATAGGGAATTCCTTATAAAAAGTCAACACAGTGGATCAGCCACAGTAGTCTCATTCCATCTGCAAGAATGAGACAGTCCTTTTCTTTACTGATATGCCATTCAAATTTGTACTTACCCATATGCTTGTAATAGTGGTGATTATTTCTGGGAATGATTCACTTTCCAAATTGCAAGTGATTGACATTTCCCTGCAGGGCAATTTGTAATCAGATTATGGTTTCTTGTAATTATAGTTGTACAATCTAGAAGATATTGTGGTAAGAATGACTACTGTGAATTCATTTATTTTCATGGGTATAAATTCTTGTGGTTTTGCAACAAAAATATTTTTTTGCATAGCACTTCAGTTTATGATTTGAGGAAGGATACCCCTTCTTTCTACAGAAGCATCATTGTTCAGTGGGTCTTTGAATTTTCAGTGTTTAGAAGTTTATGAAAATTGGTACTCACAGAAAATAGTGAATTCACAGGTCTCTACATATGAAATCAATCTATATAATATTATCTGTTGTGATCACATTGACATTTTAATTTTAGTAGCTTTGTGAAAATATTGAAATGGAAAACTTCCAATACATTAGCTATCAAACATTTTGTAGAACATTTTTGTTAAATATAAGAGTATCACACAAAGTTTGTGCACTTCCTTGAAATTTTGTTTAATGTGCAGGATTTTTTCTTTTAAAGTTCAAGGCATTGAAATTCTTGAAAATTGACTCATGTTTGCTCTTTTTTAAATTATTTTGGACCATTTTATTGTTGTATGTTGGCTCCTGGAATATTTACATGATTGGTTCATTGATGATTTAAGATTGTTATGATAAACTTGTTTATTTCTTCTGTTGATTCCTTTTGGTTTTTACAACATCTTTGGGTCTCATGGTTGGTCAGCTGATTATGGGCAACTGGATTCAAAAGACATGTTGTGATATCCTTTATTCTGGCATACAGTAGTCCTTTGTTAACAGCTCCAAACAATTTAAAAATTGGTACTTTTTCTGTATGTTTCTTATCTATACCATTGATAAATGCCACAGGCAATGATACTATTGTGTAGTTTTTATTGGTAGATGTGTGATATTGACATCTTCCATGGTTGAAGGCATCAGGGTTTCTCCATCATTTTGTTTTGTGTGTTGACGTGTGGGGTGAATGCAGTATAATCAGTAAAGAGTGCCATAAAATGTAATTTGTGATGGAGTTCAACTAAATTGGAAGGACATCCAGCAGTTACAGAGGACATCCATTATCCTTAGTGGACACTTAACCCCTTGCCTCCCTTTGTACACATCCACTGTAATGAGAGTACAGTCCAAAAGTCACAATGCATATACTGTATTTGAGACCCTAGAAAGTCTTGGAAAAATCCATACATTTCACTTTGGTGGAAGTGTATAAATCTTATCACATGCGATCTATCAGAATCCTGGAAATTAGGTTTTTGTGGTCCTATGACCTTTAGTTAGACCAAGGATCCAGAAGACTCTTGGACTATCCAGTAGGTAATAATAATTTATATGCTAGTGGTTGTCTTAAACAACTATCCACTTTATCCTCTTACATGCACACAAACTGTAAATCTGTTCTCTGATGCATGCTTATTACCTCATTTTACTTTTTCACTTAATAATACCAAGACATGGTTTTCAATATTATGTGTGAGGCAGCACTTGCTAATACCAGTGTCACAGCACCATTTAAGCAAGTACACATTTATTATTTTATTTTTGTTCCATACTTGCAGTAAATGACAGTACAAAATGATTGTTACATTTCTTAGGTTTTTGGTGATTGTTCTTGATGTGATTGAGGTACCAACATTAGCAGTGCTTTCTATAAACAGTTATAAGATTGATATTCATCAGGTAACAATTTTCACTGACCGCATGCTTACCGCTGACCATAAATATAATGGCCAAGTTAACACTTGTCCATCTATGAATACAGTATAACTCTTCAACAATCCTCAAATTTCAGTACAGACAATAATGTAATATTTGGAAATCCATGAAAATTAATACCTACAAATATAAAAGAATTCACATTTCACGGTTTTGTTTTTTCATCATTTCAGTTGTTCTGAAATTCAAAACTATGGTTTAAAAAAAATTAGTTTGTCTCTTAGGGTAACTATTATTTGTATTTGGATGCATAGCTGTACATGAATTTATTGCATGAAAGAATCATTTACATTGAAAACAAACTGAATGCTCAAATCTCCTTTGTTATAATGTTATATATAATGTGGTGCTGCTATGGACTCTTTGACCAATATTAAACCCATTAAAATGGTCTGTAGAATTGGGTTGTAAAAGACATCAATCAGGCTTGGTAGTATGTCATTGTTCCCTGAATAACTCATTCACAACAGAGTACAGAATCATGAATTGCAGCATAAGTGAGCATGTGGATTCCTGTGGTACCCAGGGGATGTTAAGAAATGGACCGACATTGACACTGAGCACAGGGATGGGGGGGGGGAATACATTGTTGAATACTTGTTTTTTAATACCAAAATAGTTGTCAGCAGATAACTTCTTTTCTAATGAAGATGTTTGCTTTTCAGTATAAATTACCTTTATTTTCAACATAACCAGTCCTAGAAAGATCATAAAAAACATTACTCGCAAGAGGTGTCAATACATTGTTATGCACCATTTAGTAAACATCTGAGTGTCAGTTTGGTAATTTTGAGTTTGCATGTCCATGATGAACCCAAATGTGTTAGCACTTGGGGACCCCAACTACTCCTTTACAGTGAGGGAGAACTGTACATAGTAGCATGCATGTAAACATTCCATATGGAGGAAAAACTTTCCACAGGATTAAAATCAATAAATTATCAATTTTAATAGCAGTGAATCATTTATCATATACATTCAATACCAAATTTTAGTTATACAATATATTTTTTTTCACATGCATGTATAGTACGTGTTTAATCATTTATATAATTTTTCATTCAGTAAATTTCAATTTTTATTTTTATATATAAATATTTAATATGAAATTTTGTTTCAGCAAAGTGTTGGTTCCAATAAGATGTCATAAGTTTATTGTATCAGGGGAATATATCATCTACTCACTGATAGGGAATGATTGAAAACTATTGAAGTGCTAAGCATGTCATCGGCACATTTTTAAGTTATTGTGAAATAATATGATTTCAGCTACCATTGTAATTGTCCCTAGAAGGGAAAGTGAAAATACAAATAAATGATCTTGAGCTGTCTGTATGTGTGTGCATTTTTTGAGTGACAAACTTTATGAAATAATATGGCTGTTTTAGTTGTGTTTGATCTTAAGAATGAAGTATTATGTTTTTTGTACTTGAATAATTCTCATTTTCAGTATAAGTATATCATTGCATAAGTAATTTAACCAACATTCACCCAAGGACCAGTTTCTAATGAGGAGTAAATCATGGATATTAGCTTGTTTTTCTTGAATCTGCTTATAGCTGGATGAGGAGGGTATTGGGAGAGTTACAGTTCCTAGTGCAGGTTTAGACGAATTGGATACCATCTTGGTTGGTGGGATTCCACAGGCAGTCATCCAGAATATTCCTGATGCTATGGCGTATGCTAACTATGCCAACTTTACAGGATGTATTTCAGGTAGACAATTTATCATTAGTGTTCTCCTGTATTTTCTTTTTATTAACCTAACTTCTAATCTGCAAATCCAGCGAGGAATGGGTGTTTGTACAGTTGAAACATTTTTACACGTCTACAGGTCTGAACCTGATGCCTGTACAGGTAATAATTAATTTTTGTTGCCAATCATTCATTGACTATGGTTCTTCAGGTTATCAAGTTTTCTTAACTGTGAAAATCACCCCTAAATCACCTAGTTCTACAATATGTACCTTTGAGGATATTTTCTCATAATTGTTTTAATTTGTTTAGTCTCTGCAAAGTAATTTGTTATTTTTAATTGACTAAATTGGACGCATAAGAAGACAGTGCACACATCAAGTTGTTAATTTATTTGTATATTTTTTTGTTTTTTAAGTTTGCAGAATAAAGTAGAATACACATCATACTTGTCTGTCATGAGCTGGCCCCATTGCAATTAATCATATGTATGTGTCATGAGCTGGCCCTTTGCAATTATTCATATGTATGTGTCATGAGTTGGCCCCTCTGCAAGTAATCATACATACCTGTAATGAGCTGGCCCTTTGCAGTTAATCTCACTTATCTGTCATTAGCTGTCCTCTTTGCAAATGATCACACAATTTGTCATGAGCTGGCCAGTTTTGCAAATAATCATTCTTAACTGTCATGAACTGGCCTGTTTGCAGGTAATCATACTTATATATCATAAGCTGTCCCCTTTGCAAGTAATCATACATACCTGTCATGAGCTGGCCCCATTGCAAGTGATCGTTTGGTTGTTTGCTGTCTACATTTTACTTTTTGCTGCCTGCTTCATCTTTCTAGCAATAAAAATTTGTAGAAATCAGTTACTGTTAGCAGTGAAAAGTCTGGGAGTCTTAAAGTCCTCAATGACAGTTAGCATTTAGAGCATCCTCATCTATGTCATGTATAAGTCTGATAATTCCAACTCGATGAAAGAGATTCATAGGTAATCACAGTGATACTTCTTTTTGGTGGCTGAACATCCAGCTAGATGTGCAAAGAACAGAACAGTCTTGTAACATGATAGCCGTCTTAACAAAATACTTGATGACCTTTCAACAGTCAGTGAAAGCTGCTATTTAATTTTTAATGTTATTCCTGCAACTTTAAAATGAAAAATATTGAAGAAATCATTTGGTTATGAAATTATTATGATGTAATAGCAGGTATTGGCTTGAGGTCAGTTAAAAGTGGCCATTTTTTATATCTGATTTTTGTAGCAGGCAAAGGAGAGGCCAAGGATGTTCCAGTTGATGCAAACTAATCATTTGCAGCCTATGTTAAGAGTTGAATATGTATGTATGTATGTATGTATGTATGTATGTGTGTGTATATATATATATATATATATATATATATATATATATATATATATATATATATATATGTATATATATAGGCAGAGCACTCATTGTTCAACCAGTTTTCTCTGTTTCCCAACATATGTTTCCAATAGTAAGTTGTTAGACTTTGGGATTGTGACACATTTCCTCAGGATATGCTTGTAATGTGGGAGGAGGGGATTAACTTTCATAAAGGGGAAATTTCCCACATAAAAGCCCAATAACCCCTATAAAAGAAGTATTCCATCACTATCCACCCTCCAAACAATCTATCTAGGAGTTCCTGCAAATTGCTTGGGCCCAACTAGGCCCCTGATATTTGCTGCAGCAGAAAATAGACTTTCAAATTTATGTTTAGTGCATTGTAATAATAATAATAACAATAATAATAATAATAATAATAATAATAATAATAATAATAACAATAATAAATAAACAATAATAAATATTATCATTATGTGTGTGTGATTTTGATTTTTAATGTAGCTTTAACAATTTTTCAGTCATATCACTACAATGTTTGCAGTGTGGCAGTTTATAGTAATGTCGAGCACTGGGGCATCATGCCACAGACATGTGCATCATGTCCCACCCATTTACATTATCCTGACACCAGGCCAACCCATCCTAACACTAACCTCTTAATGCTGAGCTCCTAGCAAGGCAACTGTTTGTACCATTTTTATAAGTCTTTGGTTTGACTGGGCCAGGGTTTGAACCCATGACCTCCCGTATCTGAGACGGATGCTCTAACCACTAGGCCAATTTAGTGGTTCATTGTTATTATTATTATTAATATTATTATTATTATTATTATCATAATATATTATATAGGGTATAGTATATTATTGCATGCATTATTATTTTTAATGTTTTTCAGACTTTTCATTCTATCGTGTGGAGAATGTTCAGAAGGAACCCATACAGCTGCAGCCGCTGAAGGACTTGCGTACATTTGGTGCAACAGAATTCTTAGAAGTGTTTGGGCCCCTACTTAAAGAATGTAGTACAAGGCCCATTACTACAGACGTAATCCAAACCACTCCCATGTTTAAAGTCTCAATCACGGATTACCCCACAGTAAGTTATCCAGTACAAACAGTATGCACAACCAAACACATTAAACATTAAGTCCAACTATCATCATGTTTTCTCTTTCCATATGACTGTTGCACCTGATCAGACCTTCTTTAAGTCAATTTATAGTCAGATTATATATTTTGTTCACTGAATTACATAGAACATTTTGTTCATGGGTGGGTACTTGATGCACCTCATCCTGAATAACTCAGTCAGTGGAGTGTAAAAAAAGGATAGTGGAACAAGTAAAGGTGCAAGATACATGGCAGACTCCAAGTTTGGTTGACAGTTGGAGTGAAAGGGAGAGGGGTTGGAGGGGCTTAGCAGCATTCTTGTAGGAGAATTTTAGGAAAAATTGCTGAATGAAATTGAGTCTTGTCTAGATTTTTTCAAAATCAGCATGATACATGTCAATGAAACAGGTCATTTAGTGCTAGTGGTCTAAGACCACCAGAGCATATGAAATGAATTGTCCGTACGTTGATGTATATTATCCATCTGTTATCGATCCATCACTACTTCTTCTAAATTACTTGGAGGATTGCCGTGAAACTTCATACATACACATTCTTCCCATGGTCTAGTTGGTCCTAAATAAAAATGGCACCACTTAGACAACACGGTGATCATCATGCAAATCTTGTCACTGCTTTTCCTGAATGGTGGTCATATTAACATGGGCTTTTGACCAGAAGATTCCTTTTGACGTCTTGGTCCTGAATGAAAATGGTTCCAGTCTGACATACAATCTCTCTCAGTGTCTGTCTGTCTCTCCCTCTCTCTCTCTCTCATGCAAACAAAAATATACATACAGATGTTGATCGCTTTATAGATGTGGTAATATTGTAAACCTTCCAAGTCTGTACTGAGTACACTTAACTTTGCAAAACTGGTTTTGTGTTCTGATTTAACAAAGTAAAATTTTACCTGCCCATGTCTTCAATGCATCTTATGACTGATGGGAGATTGCAGACATAGAATTTTCATTATATTCATTTAAAATCTATACACAGAGATGAATTTATGTGTTTGAATCACAAACGACAGCGGCTGCAATTTATTTTTGTGTTAATTTCATTTGGTTGGTCACACATCTCAATTTTTAGCATTTAAAAATAGTTCATCTAAAAGTTTATTTAGTAATTATTAACAGCAGGTTGTGGTCACATGATGGCCTTTGACTAATGAAATTACCTGTTACATGAAATATATTGATTGCAAACAATAATCTGTTAATTAGCTTGTGTTGTGTGAAAGAGGCATAAAGTTCTCAAGAGAGCTCATAATAATGGTAACTTAACCACTGAGTTGATTGAGTTGTGTTAACTGCTAATAATAAAATTAACTTAACCACTGAGTTGAGTTGTGTTAACTGCTCATAATAATGGTAACTTAGCCACTGAGTTGAGTTGTGTTAACTGCTCATAATAATGGTAACTTAGCCACTGAGTTGAGTTGTGTTAACTGCTCATAATAATGGTAACTTAGCCACTGAGTTGAGTTGTGTTAACTGCTCATAATAATGGTAACTTAGCCACTGAGTTGAGTTGTGTTAACTGCTCATAATAATGGTAACTTAGCCACTGAGTTGAGTTGTGTTAACTGCTCATAATAATGGTAACTTAACCACTGAGTTGAGTTAATATTCTTTTCATTTGATAAATGTATTTGATATTCCTATGTTCATGAGCCAAAAGAAGTTGATTTTTAGTATACACGTATATAGGTTATTAACTAAGTATTGAAAAATTTTGGGCCCAAGGTCATATGATGCAAGATGCCCGAGTTTGCAAAAGCATTCAACAACACATGAATGATGCCCAGCAGTTGTTCACACTCAGCCAGTAACCTTGAAAACAAGCATATTAATGATTCTGTTATAGGAATAATGCAATTAAAACAACAATTATTTCAGTGTTTTATTGAACACCGTGCAATCACACACACTGCTTTATTGGAAGCATGTGCATTCATGGGATGAGGTTCATTCAATAGTTAATAAAACTAAGCTTTGTTAAAGGAGGGAATGTCATATAGTCAAAGAAACACAATGAAATCATACTACTTTATTATGAAAAATTGATGTAATACATCAGTGATAGTTGACAAGACAATTATGACAAGATAAGCCAGAAAATTTCTGTCTTAGGTTATCATTGTGATTGTCTCAGATGTTGTTTCATGGTGGTGGGTAAATGTTAAATCGCTGTGTGCATCATCATTGCTGCCAGGGTACTGTAGTCCATTGATTTTGACTAATAAAAAAGTTATAGGTTCCGTTTGGAGTCACTTGTGTTTCATTAAATTCATAGCACAGGTTAAAATAATGCTGTTCAGAGCAGAAAGAAAGTACACTATTTAAGTAAAAGTGTAATGTTGCCTGACATATTGTATCTAAGGTCAGCTTAATTATCAGTCTGTCTGTCTCCTGTGTACTAACAGCAGTAATTTGCATTCATTAGCTGTCCATTTTCAATATCTTTATAAATCATATTAATTCGTTTGGTGTTTTTTATATTTCTTTTATGCCAGTTTAAGTTCCTGGATGTATTCAGACTTTCTTCATTTTGATTTTGATGATGGATAAGAACTAAATATTATTAAGCTGTGTTGTCTCAGTGATTAGTGTGCCAGACTCATGACCAAAAGGGTGCAGGTTGAATTCTTAACATCATACCTGATTCAGTCAGCTATCATGGTGTTTCTTTAGTCACTCTACTCCAATTGCCTCAGCACTAAATAACCTACTTGTGTTGCTGTGCTGTAAAGCACCAAATCCAACCAAAGAGTCATTGTCAGCCTGGTGGTCACCAGATTTTGTTATTTAGCTACAGCCAGAAGTAGTTAATCAAATGCAGACACATTTACCATATAAACAAGCAGGGAATTCTTTTACATAACTACTGTCAGTACCACTGGATATTGACTATTGGCAACAACGTTAAACTAATGGGACTGTTTATTAATCATATAAAGAAATGTATTTACATGATGGTATTTTATTGTTCTCTCTTTTTATTGCCCATTTATATTAGATTTTCTTAGGACAATTTAGAGTTTGAAAACTATGTTGTGTGAATAGTGGATGACCACTATGATGGAACTTTGGCTAAATAAAGTCTAACTGGGTAATCATCATAAGTCCAGATTATGGTTTGATTTTGTAGACCAGTTTACAGTTTGGTTATCTAGTCTTGTGTATGACCCATTCATGAAGATCAGTTTATGCTTTGCTATATAGACTAGTTATGTTGTTTTTTTTAGACCAGTTAATGGTTTGGTTATGTAGACCAGTTTATGGTTTGTTTATGTAGCCCAGCTTATGGTTTGTTTATGTAGCCCAGCTTATGGTTTGTTTATGTAGTGCAGTTTGTGGTTTGGTTATGTAGAGCAGTTTGTGGTTTGTTTATGTAGACCAGCTTATGGTTTGTTTATGTATAGCAGTTTGTGGTTTGTTTATGTAGACTAGCTTATGGTTTGGTTATGTAGACCAGCTTATGGTTTGTTTATGTAGACCAGCTTATGGTTTGTTTATATAGACCAGCTTATGGTTTGTTTATGTAGACCAGCTTATGGTTTGGTTATATAGACTAGCTTATGGCTTGTTTATGTAGACCAGCTTATGGTTTGTTTGTATAGAATAGCTTATGGTTTGTTTGTATAGACCAGCTTATGGTTTGTTTATGTAGACCAGCTTATGGTTTGGTTATGTAGACCAGCTTATGGTTTGTTTATGTAGACCAGCTTATGGCTTGTTTATATAGACCAGCTTATGGTTTGTTTGTGTAGACCTGCTTATGGTTTGTTTATGTAGACCAGCTTATGGTTTGTTTATGTAGACCAGCTTATGGTTTGTTTGTATAGAACAGCTTATGGTTTGTTTGTATAGAACAGCTTATGGTTTGTTTATGTAGACCAGCTAATGGTTTGTTTGTATAGAACAGCTTATGGTTTGTTTATGTAGACCAGCTTATGGTTTGTTTATGTAGACCAGCTTATGGTTTGTTTGTATAGAACAGCTTATGGTTTGTTTGTATAGAACAGCTTATGGTTTGTTTATGTAGACCAGCTTATGGTTTGTTTGTATAAACCAGCTTATGGTTTGTTTATATAGACCAGCTTATGGTTTGTTTGTGTAGACCTGCTTATGGTTTGTTTATGTAGACCAGCTTATGGTTTGTTTATGTAGACCAGCTTATGGTTTGTTTGTATAGAACAGCTTATGGTTTGTTTATGTAGACCAGCTTATGGTTTGTTTATGTAGACCAGCTTATGGTTTGTTTGTATAGAACAGCTTATGGTTTGTTTGTATAGAACAGCTTATGGTTTGTTTATGTAGACCAGCTTATGGTTTGTTTATGTAGACCAGCTTATGGTTTGTTTGTATAGAACAGCTTATGGTTTGTTTGTATAGAACAGCTTATGGTTTGTTTATGTAGACCAGCTTATGGTTTGTTTATGTAGAGCAGTTTGTAGTTTGGTTATGTAGACCAGCTTATGGTTTGTTTATGTAGACCAGCTTATGGTTTGTTTATGTAGAGCAGTTTGTGGTTTGTTTATGTAGACCAGCTTATGGTTTGTTTATGTATAGCAGTTTGTGGTTTGTTTATGTAGAGCAGTTTGTGGTTTGGTTATATAGACTAACTTATGGTTTGGTTATGTAGACCAGCTTATGGTTTGTTTATGTTGACCTGCATATGATTTGTTTATGTAGACCAGCTTATGGTTTGTTTGTATAGAATAGCTTATGGTTTGTTTGTATAGAACAGCTTATGGGTTGCTTATGTAGACCAGCTTATGGTTTGTTTGTTTAAACCAGCTTATGGTTTGTTTATGTATAGCAGTTTATGGTTTGTTTATGTAGAGCAGTTTGTGGTTTGGTTATATAGACTAACTTATGGTTTAGTTATGTAGACCAGCTTATGGTTTGTTTATGTAGACCAGCTCATGGTTTGTTTGTATAGACCAGCTTATGGTTTGTTTGTATAGAACAGCTTATGGGTTGCTTATGTAGACCAGCATATGGTTTGTTTATGTAGAGCAGTTTGTGGTTTGTTTATGTAGAGCAGTTTGTGGTTTGGTTATATGGACCAGCTTATGGTTTGTTTATGTAGACCTGCATATGATTTGTTTGTATAAACCAGCTTATGGTTTGTTTATATAGACCAGCTTATGGCTTGTTTATGTAGACCAGCTTATGGTTTGTTTGTATAGAATAGTTTATGGTTTGTTTGTATAGAACAGCTTATGGCTTGTTTATGTAGACCAGCTTATGGTTTGTTTATGTAGACCAGCTTATGGTTTGTTTGTATAGAACAGCTTATGGTTTGTTTGTATAGAACAGCTTATGGTTTGTTTGTATAGAAAAGCTTATGGCTTGTTTATGTAGACTGGCTTATGGTTTGTTTATGTAGACCAGCTTATGGTTTGTTTGTATAGAACAGCTTATGGTTTGTTTGTATAGAAAAGCTTATGGCTTGTTTATGTAGACCGGCTTATGTTTTTTTTATGTAGACCAGCTTATGGTTTGTTTGTATAAACCAGCTTATGGTTTGTTTGTATAGAACAGCTTATGGTTTGTTTATGTAGACCAGCTTATGGTTTGTTTATGTAGACCAGCTTATGGTTTGGTTATATAGACCAGCTTATGATTTGTTTGTATAAACCAGCTTATGGTTTGTTTGTATAGAACAGCTTATGGTTTGTTTATGTAGAACTGCATATGATTTGTTTGTATAGACCAGCTTATGGTTTGGTTCTGTAGACCACTTTTTGATTTGTTTACATTGACCAGTTTATGGTTGGATGCTGCTGCTAACTTGATTTGCAGGCAAAAATAAAAATAGAAACAAAAAATAACTCTTGGAAGATTTATTTGCTGTGTTGATATGAAATAGTCTGCACCTAAAAACACATCATCAACTTTGCATCTTCCTGCAATACGTCATCTTTATTTCTTTAAGTTGTGCTCTGTTTAGCACCAGATCTGAAATTATGGAGTCATTTACACTCTGTAAATCTCTATTATTTATATATGGTACTGAATCTTTCATATCATTGCATGTATGCATGATGCTAAAATATTGACAGATGTTTTTCATCGTGAAGGGGACTTGAAAAAATAAGGTATGATATGCATGCACTTTTACTTGTGTTCGCTTTTGTTTCAGTTAATAATGCCACCATGGAAGCCAGGTCCAGCACAGACAATTTACATTGGGCCACCACCAAAAATACCTGAGCAAGACCAGAAGACAGTGACCACCAACCCCCCACCCACCTCAGAGAAAGATGTAGCTTTCCCAGCAGTGACTCCAGGCAGTGTAGACAGTATGATTATTAGTAAGTTTATCTATCTCTGTTGGTCCAAGAGTTTTGACTGAAATGTACATTTAATTTTTATCAATAATGGTGAAATATTGTCAAATTCCACATATTGCTTCACTAACAGCCATGATGTTTGTTTACTGTATAAAGGGTATTTTTTGTGGCTCTACAATTTAGCCATTTTATCCCAACAAGGCATATTTTAAAATTTTTGCAAGTTATGTTTTACCAGTTGCAGATCTAAGAAGATAAAGATGTGAATGAAAATAAATTTTCAAGTTTATTTTATATAACATGTGTTCCAGTGTGGATTCCATTTTTTAAACTAGAAAATATCCCCAGATTTAGTCCCTTTTAATTGCTGAAAATGGTTAGCACCCAGATTTAGTCCCTTTTAATTGCTGAAAATGGTTAGCACCCAGAAATTTCAATCATCATTATGACATTTTAATAAGAAGATATTTTTGTTAACTTTTCTTACCAATCAACCTTCTCAATGCACTAAATGACAGCAAATATGTGACTTATGTCTTCTGTTGGCAATACTGTAATAAATAAATACTAATTAAATAAGGTTTGTCTTTTAATTCAGTTTATGTGTGCCTTGTATTCAAAGGTGAAAAATGTAAATTTAACCATCCCAGCTCTGTCCACAAGTGTTTCTGTGAGAACCTGATTAAGTGCTCACTGTGTTTTGATCTCCAGCTTGTGGAAATGTTTGTTGTATTTTTGCACTTGGTTAAAAGCAGGCCTGCTTTGTATTATTGGAAGTGAAATGGTTTTTGATGCTGTTTACATAATACATATTGCTCAATATTTTATCACCAGTTCACTCAAATAAGTCTGTTTGATGAGTCACTGTATGATATTATAAGTCTGTACTTATATATTGAAATGTGGGGATCTTTGTTGTCTTGCATGGGGGTAACATACTGCCATGCTGGCCTATTCTGCGCATTGGGTAATTCTGTGCAACGCTACTACATTTCTGTAAACATTTGGTCATGTGCTATTTTTGGTAAAAAATCCATTTTGTATCCAGAAAGAAGAATTGTACATTAATTAAGAAAAGTGATATTCATAAAGTGTACAAAAATATCCCACATTTAGACTCGAAATGTACATAAAAATGTGATTTCTAAATGACAACGTGAAGATCCACTCCATGACCTTCTTGAACCTGTAACCCAGAAAATTTGATTTACTATGCATCTTTTAGAATCATACAAATAAATACATTATATAAAAGATGATAATGTGTACCATAAACATAAAACTGTATTTTAATCCAAGTTTCCAATTTTGCAAGAAGTTGCCCCACACGTACAAAATCGTCTGCTACCCAATGTGTCTACTTGCTGCTAGAACATAAATTCTTAACGAATTCCCCGGCATATAGTCTGTTTCTTAATTCTGTATAATTTTTCCCCATCAACAAGATGCTGTAAACACATTACATCCTATTCATTGTTGTTTCTCTTCCACGTAATAGTTTATTTTTCATAAAATGTTGAACTCTACAAACTTTTTTACAAGATTGGTTTAGTTTGCTTAATATCTCTTGCCATTTATTGGCATTTTTACATTGAATTTTGTAAAACTAGCTATAAACCTGACCTAATTACTCGACTGAAATGCTGACAGAACCAGTCCAAAGTAATATATTTCATTTCTATAGCAAGATGGATAAACATTACATCTTTTCAAAGCTATGCACAGAATAGGCCGACATATCGCGAGTCAAGAAAACAGGGGGGTGGTATCCCCTGTGTCCCAAATTAATATTATTTTGAACAGAATATTCTGGTGACAATTGCATCTTTTCAAATGGTAAGCATTGCTGTATTTTATTTTTGTCAATCGCTCGAATTCAGTATGCGTTTTGGTTCAGTATTGGAAACGAAAACCATATGTGCGCAGAAATGCCCGACAGCTGTGTATCATTAGCTCTGTTTTATCATGTTCATTAGTCTTTTGTATCAAATCAATCATGGTGTTTAATGAAAGAAAACTTGTATGGCTTGCAAAACCTTCATCTGTAACTGCAGTCATTGTCATGTGACAGGTAAACGCTTTTCATTTTATTGATTGAACATTATTATAAATATTATTATGAAAGTAATGTAATGAAATTACTTTAAATTAGCCTTCTCATTCACAAATGATATCAACACAACCAAGCAAACTGTTTTGTTTCACAGACATAGTACAAAGATCATTATGAAGTGAGTTCCAGAGTTTGTAGCAACCTCAAAATTTCTGAACTGGAACTCTCAAGGATGATAAGAAGCTTCATTTTTACTTGCCATGAAATCATTTTATTGATGTTTTGCTAATAGAACAATAAAAATGATATAGTTTCAATATTGACAGTTGTTTCACAAAATAAATGTTTATGGATATTTTTCCAGAAGGAATCTTTTTAAGTTGTGAATCAACAAGAACATGTAGTACACAATGTTTCATTGCACACGTGATGGTTTTTAAAACCTACTTGAGTTTTGTTAATGATCTTTCAGAGGTTGGGTATCCTGAATGTGAACATAATTTGTCTCCAAAAGCCAACAACTTCATTAGAAAATGTTCTTTATTGACTGTTATTCCCAATGTGATTATGGAACATGTATTCAGCCATTAAACAGCCACAATACCCTCCATCACCACCACTTGTCCAGGGTTTTCTTGATGTCTGTTATGGATGGCATCCCTGTCTTAATTTTTTAGGTCCCTTGTTAACTCATGTGATTTTGGGGTCATTAGCTCAAAGGTCAAGGTCACTGGCTACATCAAAGTTCAAGGCCAGTTGTTTCAAGTAGATCTTGTTTCACTAAACCTGTTAAATGTCATCAAATTGAGAGTTTATATTATTTTGCTTGTAATACTTCAATGTGTTTTATATAAGCAAATGATTTTATATGCCTTCTATCTATGAGAGGGGAAAAACATAATGGTTTTGTTCTTTTCACCCATTAGGGGCCCAGAGTGGCTGAGTGGTCTAAAGCGCTCTCCGTTACAGATCACTGCCATCTCACCTCTGTCTGCGTGGGTTCGAGTCTCGGATTCAGCCAATGTGGGTATGTGAGAAAGCTTGCCAGTAGCTTCTCTTGGGTCTGTTGTTCTTTCCGGGGTTTTCCTGTGTTCTTCCTCCACCATTAATACTGGCTGCCATGTATAGCCTATCATGTGCTGAAAAATGGCGTTAAACCCTACAACAACAACAACAACTTTTCACCCATCCATTCATGGAACCATCAAACTCACCTTGAAAGCAAGATATCTCAAAAGCCAAACCAAATAAAATTTGACATTTAGATACCTTTGAGTCCTGATTAGGCTCTGTTAATTCTTAATTTTCAAGGTCACAGGGCGATACTTTGGGTTTAAGTGTAGGATATGGTGAGTTGTGAGACATTTTTTGTTTCATAAGCAAATCCCTTCTTTTTTCAGATTTCAAGTAATGATTCTAGTCATTGTATGGCTTTGAAAGGTTCTTTACTTAGAAACAACACAAAAGTAATTAGGGCAAGGCATATGTTCTTCAGTTCAAGTTCATGTTATCTCTTTTTTTTGTCATTAGTGCTTAACTTTAGTCCAATCTTGGTTAGTTAATGTTCATTTTTGTCTTGAAAACTGCGTTCTCCCATTTATTTTAAATGAATATTATTCAACTCGTGTTTACTGGGAGTTTACCACAGAACAAGACTTTCCTGTAATGAGTTCACAAGGTTGAAGGTCAGGTTCAAGAAACAACATCATTCACAAGAAAGGAAAACTATTCAGTATTAGCATTATCAAATTATATTATTGTTGATATTTCTTTTGCAGTCATAGGCCTCACAGTGGTCGGTATTCTGATTTTGCTGGCGCTGCTTGTGGCACTACTCTTATGCAAGATCCGTCGCAGGCAAAAGAAGTATGCTGTCAGAAAGTTTCCAGAGGACTATGATGTAAAACAGCCTCTGAATGATACCATTCCAGGACCTGACAGATTCAATAATCATCTTGCTACGCTGGATGAATTCAGCATGATTTCTGCCACTATTGGACGTGAGTACCATCTGTATTCACTTATATATTGAGTCCAGCCAGCTGCAGACTGCACAGTCCCATATTTGCAGTCACATAATTTTCCTGCAGATTTGGGGATATCAGTTTATTAGGAGTAATCAGAAGAGCAGACAACATAGACCCTGATTTGACAGTGTATTATATGTTTGTAAATCAGGGTCTGTGTTGTTCAGACCTGGACTTCTAAGTGAGTATATATGGTAAGCCATATTTTCCTCATACTCACTGATGTTTTAAGGAGAAAATGCAAGCAATAGTGATCTTGAATTTTTGCTGCAGCAAATTAATGTTTAGATTTTGTGTAACTGCATGTAACAATGTTTTAGAGGGTGAGAAGTGCTTTTTTGTCATGAAATTTAATTTCCTCCACCAAAGGACAGGTTGAAGGTCACTCCTATTTCCTTCACAGTTTCATGGAATTTAATGCAGAAATGCTAGGATGCATACTATTATTTTGGGTTATTTTATAAGTAGTTCCATTTTATCCATCGTTGCTAATGTTATCATGTCCTGGTATCAGTAATTACAGTTGAGATCCATGTATCTGGGTTACAACATGGAGACTGTTGACATTCCCACCATATAACAATATTTACATTTTCTTTGAATTAAAAGATCAAGTCATGTATGTAGCCAGCATTTGTGTCTGAGTCTCTCATTACCCATGGGTTATGACTTGGGAACTGTTGATTTCCACACTTTAGTCAGTCAAGAATCAATTAAGTTAAGTGTCCATAAAATTATTTACATTTTCATTACATGAAAATATGAAGATACTGTGTTGCGTTTGATGCTTTAACTGAAAACAGAAAAACTTTTGACATCTCCAAAGTCTGCTGCATAGAATTTGACCAAACTTGATAGAAAGCATCCTGTCCTGAAGTCTTTTAAAATTTGTTAGAATGATGTTGTTCCACCATCAAGTTTGCTCACTGTTACTAAAATTAGAATAAACGTTATGACTTTTCCCCAAAACAACACTGAACAGAATTTGACCAAATTTGGTAGAAAGCATCCCGTCATAGAGGGCATTCATTATCTTACTACTTATGCAAATCTATCATCAAATATGGCCACCATTACTAAATATAATGAAATATTTTAAATGGCTTCTTCAAAACCTCTGAACATAATTTGATCATATTTGACAGAAAGCATTTTGGTATGTTTTCAATGTGGGTCAAATTATACTGATGTGCCCTTAGATATACATCATGATAAATAAACTGGAGTAACCTTGAAACAACTGTTGTGTTGCAGTCAGTTAAACTCATTGGGTATTGATAGGAAGAAATTTCAACATAAAGCATCCAAATGACTTTGAATTTTTTGCCAACATTTCTTGCATTTGGCTGTTAGACATGTCATACAGGTGAGCAATATGAGGCACACAATAGCCTCTTGTTTTGACTATATCTTCATTTATATCATGGGGTAGGGGTGGACCATTGGAGAGGATTGGATATAGTTACATTTCCAAATTGCTTACCATTCTTCCAGGTTTTATTTGTCATAAATAAATGTGACTTGGTATGGTAGGTTTTTGTGAAATTGTGCATCCTATGGTAGCATGGTATTTGGATTTATCTGCATAGTGCCATCTATTGTGTACTTATCTGATATACACTACATGACCAAAAGTTATAAGTTCTGCATCACCAGTTGATTTTGGGAGAATATCAGAATTGCTGATGGGTACACAGACAATTATATATGCCCTCCATCCATAAGAAAAATACAGCCATGAATATCACTGTTTCCAAATAATGGCCATACCCCATGTTCTCAAATAGAGTCTATACCTTCTTAAAATCACTAACACTGTAGCAAATTGATTAAACAGTTTGTCATCTGATAATGTTCAATAATGTTATGAGTCAGATCACATGACTACCCTATACGTCAAGAACCAGAGATTGACTGTGGTTGCAAATAAGAATCAAACTGTGAGATAGGGACAGTTGTTGTTTTCAGGTGGCTTTTGCAATTGATAGGTGTAGACTTTAAAACTTTGTTATACATGATTTATTACTTTTCATTGGAACACTGGAAGGTGTTTAATCAGTCTGAGGTCTTCATGTACTCTCATGCTCATGTTGGTGGTCCATCCTCAGCAACAGAAGCGGTGATACTCTCCTGTAACAGGTGGTCACAGATGCATTTCATTAATTCTAGCTGATAAGTTTCTTTTGGAAGGCACAGGTGGCAGAATGAGTGACATTGAAGTAGCATCCAGTTGATTTGCACTTTGTGCAACATATAATATATCAAGTTCCCGACATTATGACTAGAATATGCAATTGTAACAATATTTTTCGGTATTACCATTATTACCATGTTATTAGAGTAACTCCACTTGCATAACCTGGAATCTACATGGTGTCTGTTTATTGATCATTTCCCACAGTCATCTGACATAAACTGGAAATTAAATGCATTTTAATATAGAACAAAGAACAACAAATAGACATATGTAATATCTTGAAGGTCAATGTGTTTATTGACTTATTCGGTGATTGCAAACGTAAAACCCACAGTACCATAGCACTCTGATATATTGTGAGCATGATATCAGCTTGAATAACTAACTAGAATTCTCTGTTTGTAGAGCACACATCCCTGCAACCACTCTTTATCCCCCCTCCCCCTGCCCTCCAAAACTCTGTGATTTTGGTAGTTACTATGTTGTGACCCTGTGGCCACAACTAAATGCCCTAGAGCATGATCTAGTTGTCCCGTTCTATTCCCCATCTGATATATGCTGACACAAAGGTCAATAATCATGTAAACAAACAATCAGACCTGTTAATCTACAGACCATATTTAATCATACCCCTTGGCATGAAGTCTCTATCTTTGACATAGAAGGGATTGCTTGACATTGTTCATGCTTATATTTATGTCCAAATAGTATAACAATCCATGCACAGGGATAATGAATATAAAAAAATTGGCTGAAATCATCATTTATAACCTGTAATAAAACCAAAACTGTAATTTCTTTTCTTACAGCAAGAAGACACAATGAAACCTCCACATTTAAACCTGAGGAGGGAGATAAGCCTGTAGCTTACACTGGGGTGGTATGAACAGTATTTATCTTGTCTGTTTAATAAGTGTGCATGTTTGATGTTCAGTTTGTTCGCTCTGCTGGTCCTAGACCAGAAGAGATTATAGGATGGTCTATTGTCTGTCAGTATCAGTCCTCCAAAACTACTTATACCATGAACACATACATTAATCTTATGGTCTAGTTGGTCCTAAATGAAAGTGGTGCTGCTTGGACACTCAATATAGATGTCAGATCAGTACTAGTATATGCCCCCCACCTTGTTATCACTACTCAGTCTGAATGGATGTTGGACCACAAAGTAGGTCTGATTCAGCAGTGCATCATATTGAGTTTATTATTGATGTCATGGAAGTAAGGGGAAATAACTTCATGGAGACACAAATAGCATTGAGTCAGGTTTCTTCAGCAAAATAAATTTCCATGTCTTAAAAACGTAATGCATTTCTATTTAATTGTTGTAACTCACAAAGCGCTTGTATTTGTTACTGTAGATATAAAATTCATTTAGCACACACAAATCAAGCATTGCACAGCATGATGGGAAATTTTATATTTTCACATGTGAAAACAAAAGGATATATTTTTGGCATGTGAAAATATAGGTATGCAAAATAGAAGAAAATTATTTTGGCAATAATTTTCTATATTTTACAGTTAAGTATACAATAAATTATATTAGTTGGAAAAATATCTTGAGGGTAAAGGAAAAATATATCATGGTTCCAAAGGGGAAAAAACCCACCAATGAATCTCTCTCTCTCTCTCTCCATACATACACACATACATACATACATACATACATACATACATATATACATACATACATATAAAGATGTTTTTGTGTGTGTGTGATGCTTAGAATCGTATAATAAGATATCTTATAATGCATTAAAGAAAATGCACTTGTCATGGATTCATCTTTTTTTTTGTCATGAGCCATTAGAGCATCAGTTCCTTCAGTGGCCTCTTGTTAGCTCTATTTGTCTTAGATGAGTAGAGATTATGGGATGGTCTGTTTTCAATTGTCCATTGAAGCACAAGATTGTTATCACTATTGCTCCTAAACTGGAAGGATAGCCGAAAACTTCATACACACATTCATCCCATGGTCTAGCTGGCCCTAATGAAAATGTGACTCTGATATCCAATATGGCCACCACACTGTCCATCATGAAAATCTTGTTATCACTATTCCTTCTGAATGCATGGTAATATCAAAGATGGTTCTCACTAAAAGACTTCTTATGATGTCTAGTTAGTCCCAAATGAAATTGGTGCCATTATGATATTCAGTATAGCTGCAATGCCAGTCATCTTGAAAATCTTCTTTTGCTACTTCTTCTGAATGGTATGTCACATTAAAATAGGGTTTTCACCAGAAGACTTCTTATGATGTAAAGTTGGTTCTAAATGAAAATGGTGCCACTTACACATCCAGGATCACCACTAGAGTTGCCATCTTGAAAATCTTGTTCCCACTAATCCTGAGTGAATGGTCATATCTGCATGGGGTTTTCACTGGCAGACTTATGATATCTAGTTGGTCATAAATGAAAATGGTGCCAATATGACTTCCTTTGGGGCCACCATAATAGGCATCTTGAAAATCTTGCTATGGCCACTTTTTCCACTTGGTCCTAAATGGAAATGGAGCCAGTCTGATATCCAGCATGGACACCATGACAACCATCTTGAAAATCTTGTTATTGTTACTTCTCCAAAATGGAACATTATACCATCATTGAGTTTATACCAGAAGACTTCTTATGATGTCTTATTGGTCTTAAGTGAAAATGGTGTTAATATGATCTCCACAGCAACTAATTTGACAATCTTGTGATCAGCAGCTAATTTGACAATCTTGTTATAGCTGAAGAATATCAACACTCAGCAGTTAAAAGTTAGAAATGGTCTCAATAAAAATTCCTAGAAATTCTTTTCAGTACATAATGTGTCAGCCCCTTTGAAGGACATATGTTTCTTAAACAGCAGATATTTTGATGAAGCTTTACCCAGTTCCAACACATATCATACAATGGACTAGTCCTTTGTTCAAAGGTCAAGGTCTTTTGTAATGGTCATGAGACTGACATATCATGTAGAATTTGTAGTATTCTTGTTCAATTTTTTTTCTATATTTATATTTTATTCCTTCACCAGTCTACTTGATCATCCATCTCCTCATCTTCCTCATCATTAGAATTACCTCCTACTTTTGTTTTACCTTGAATTCCACTTGCTGGATAATTTCAGCCCAAATCAGATGATACAGGCTATGTGGCCCAGGTTTTCTACAACAGGAGAAAAAATCGGCCAGCTTCCTCCATATCAGAAGTACTGGAAGAGATGGATCGGCAGAGACAAGCTAAAGGCAAGTGATTCTAAAATTGTATCACATGATAACCTTACAACAGTAGCATTAATCTAGTCACACTTTCTTTGAACCCTATCAATGCAGCGATATTCAAGATACTGTCAAGACTAACTTGCAAGTCGGGTTCAATTGCAAACAACACAGACACTAATAATGCATTGTTAGATCAGAGTTTTTGCTGTTTACTTGTAGTACTTGATTACTACAAAGAAACTGCAAAGAATCAGACCTGCCTTTGCATTATGTGACAGCAGATCTGGGTCTATGCAGTTTGCATTCAGACCTGACTTATAAGTGAGTATAGTTGGTAGTACTCTATAATGCACTGGCCTACAAGGTTGCCTAGATATAATGCTATTAACCAATCATCCAACATTCTAGTTAGTTTAGTCAGGCATAAGTTTCCTTCACAGAAGACTGATTGTTGTGAATGTAGTAAATTGAAAGATTCCAGGTATTTTCTAAATTCTTTACAAACGTGTCTTTCTAATATCTTTGAAAGTGATGATAAAACTGATATAAATCAATAGTTATTCATATCAAAAAGACCTCCCTTCATATGTATTGGAGTTATTTTTGCCAGTTTTCACCTGTTTTGAAAATTGCCTGTGGAAATACTTAGATTGAAGATATGCCTAAGTGAAGGTGCAATCAATTGAGATGAAAGTTTTAGGAATTTATTACATATATTATCCAGACATGTATCTGGTCTAACATCAAGTTTGTGTACTTCATTTCAAATTAATTCAAGACTTATTTTAGGTATTTTTAAGCACTCTTCTTTGCTAAGTTTTGAGGAAATATGCTCATTTAATTCATCACTGGAGACTGTTTTATGAACCATAATATCCATAAATTTTGCATTTATATTCACAAAGTAATCACAGAGTGTATTTGCATTTTCAAGAGGTTATTGCTGAATATCACCATTTTCATCACTAATACATGTAAATGGCAGGGTATCAACAGATTTGCCTTTTAAGTCATTGATGTTTTTCCAGAGCTTTCTAGGGTTCTTTTTCATAATACCATCTGATATTTCAGTAGAATAGTAAATTTGCATTTTCTTTTGAATCACTGGCTTCATTCTGTTTCTCCATATTCTGTAATTGTCAGTATCTTTTAATTTATGAAATCTATCCCTTATTTTAATAACATTCAGTATATCACCTGTAATCCAATTTGATTGATTTTGTTGCATGACTCTTGTCAAAGTAATAGGAGCATGAGTGTTCAGTATTTAGTAGTGAGGAACTACTGTGTGATCCATGACTGTTGATTATGGGTATCAAGAGGTGTTTAGTAGTGAGGAACTACTGTGTGATCCATGGCTGTTGATTATGGGTATCAATAGGTGTTTAGTAGTGAGGAACCACTGTGTGATCTGTGACTGTTGATTAGGGGTATCAAGAGGTGTTTGATAGTGAGGAACCACTGTGTGATCCATGGCTGTTGAATATGGGTGTCAAGAGATGTTTGATAGTGAGGAACCACTGTGTGATCTGTGGCTGTTGATTACAGGTATAAAGAGATGTTTGATAGTTAGGAATCGCTGTGATCCATGGCTGTTGATTATGGGTATCAATAGGTGTTTGATAGTGAGGAACCACTGAGTACATTTGAATCTGAGGGTGAATAATTTATTTTACAGTCTGCTTATTTCCCATAATTTGTCATTGCTTTTTTTCTTCATTAGAATTAGGAGTGGATAATACCAGTGAGAGTCCTATGTATGAAGCACTTCAGGGGAGCAATGATACAGATGGAGATTGGGCTCCACAGAGAGACAGAACCCCATTAACATGTGTAAGTACTTGTTTAAAAGTAAATGACACTTTATTTACAGTTCCTCCCATTTTGTATTGAAAATGGGGGAGGGGTAACATACATAAATAGTTATTGTAAATTTTCCTGTAAAAAGTACTTCAAGGCAAAACTTACATGCACAATGCCTGTCATTGGTTACAGGAGTTGACAGTTCTGATGAGACGAATAATTGTATTAAGAATGTTGTGGTATCTTTTGGAATCAAAGAAATATTGTCTTTACTTGTGTACAAGTTGAGTCCAGTTTCAAACAACAATGGTCCTGATATGTCATCACATTATATGTTAGCAGATATCAGGGTCAGTGTTGTTTGTCCTACTGATTACTCCTAACCAGCTGTATAGACCCAAATCTGCTGGCACATTATGCAATGGTAGATCTGGATCTGTGCCGGTTTTAGTTGGACTCAATTTTAAGCAAGTACATAAAGTAGATGCTTATATATAGTCAGTAGATTATTTGCTTCCATTAATTGGGTATATTGCCAGGAGCGCTGTACCAGAACTTGTTCCATTAATTGGGCATATTATCGAGAAAGCTGTACCAGAACTTGTTCCATGAATTGGGCATATTACCGAGAGAGCTGTACTGGTACTTATTCCATTAATTGGGCATATTACTGAGAAAGCTGTACCAGAACTTGTTCCAATAATTGGGTATATTGCCGAGAGAGCTGTACCAGAACTTGTTCCATTATTTGGACATATTGCCAAGAGAGCTATACAGGAACTTGTTCCATTAATTGGGCATATTGCTGAGACAGCTGTACTGGAACTTGTTCCACATTATGTGATAAAGATGGCAAGACAGAGCCTAGTAAAGTTAGCTCCTGTTACTGCTGTATATACTCAAGTTGTCTAACAGCAAACTATATCAACTTGGATCTGTTGATGCATTATGATGTCAGATCTGGGTCTGGGTCTGTGTTGTTTGCAGTTGGACTTGACTTATTTGTAAGTTCATATGGTATGTACTCTTACTTGGATTTGCATAATTTACCATTTGAGAAGTGTGTAGTTAATGTCTTTTGATATGTGAAAAGAAACACTTAAAACTGCAGAATATTATTATTCAGATACATGGTGGTTACATAGATTTCATTCAGTTCATTTTAGGATCACAAAAGTTTGTGAATCTCTGAAAAGCTTGAAAGGTACTTGATACTAAGGGACCACTGTGTGATCCATTGCTGTTTGGCATGAGGGATTGTGGGTGCTTGATAGTGTGAAAAAACTGCAGATCCATGGTTGTTGATTATGGGTATCAAGAGGTGTTTGATAGTTAGGAAACACTGTGTGTTCCATGGCTGTTGATTATGGGTATCAAGAGGTATTTGATAGTGAGAAACCACTGTGTGATCAATGATTGTTGATTATGGGTATCAAGAGATGTTTGATAGTAAGGAACCACTATGTGATACATGGCTGTTGATTACAGGTATAAAGAGGTGTTTGATAGTAATGAATTTATTCCCTAGGTTAATGAAGAACTTAAATATTTCTTGACATGTTTTTAATAGATTTGTGTCACACTGTTCCACATTCATATTTCTGACAGGTGCCTTAATAGGCAATATTTTTTTCTTCTTCACAGTTGACTTTAATAGGCATTACATATTTCTGACAGTTGACTTTAATAGGCAATACATATTTCTGACAGTTGAATTATTAGGCAACATATTTCTGACAGTTGACTTAATAGGCAATACATATTTTTGACAGTTGACTTAATAGGTAGCACATGTTTCTGACAGTTGACTTAATAGGCAACACATATTTCTGACAGTTGACTTAATAGGTAACACACATATCTGACAGTTGACTTAATAGGCAACACATATACCTGACAGTTGAATTAATAGGCAATACATATTTTTGACAGATGATTTAACAGGCAATACATATGCTTGACAATTGATAGATATTTATATATATTTCTGGGTCTTGGTTATTTTGAGCATTTACTGCAGTTTGAATAAAGTGAGCAGTATTTAGGATAATTGTAACAGCATCTCAAGTTGGTATATTAAACCCATCAAGGGTTTTTATGTTCTATGTAAAATTCATTGCTCTAAACAGTTGTCTCTGAGTTTTTAGTGTTGTGTTAGCATGTATTATTCTTTGACCATGCATGTTGTTTGCAAGTTCTGAATTACTCCTCTTTCAAAACATTATGTGATGTCAAAGTTGTTCTGATATTTTCAGTGGATTTTTATGACCATCTGTGTGCCATTGCCTCTAGTCTCCTTGGTTGTGTTCCTTTATTTGCATGCCATATTTTATGGGTTATAACTTGTGATTTTTAGTTTACCTTGCATCTATTTGGCTGAATGTCTTACCGCCTGAGAGATAGTAAGAAGTGAGCCTATGGTATGTCAATGCATCCATGATCCATCCTTCAACATTTGATTGTTACCAATGTGGAAGCCATGTTTCAGTTACGATCAGCCTTGAAATGTGAATGAGATCCACACACATCAGTGAGGTGAACTTGCATATGATTGGATAAGCTTGTAACTTGTATCTGATTGGAAAATCCTTGCTACCATCCTGGATGAACTTGCATCTGATTGGATAAGCTTGTTACCATCCTGGATAAACTTGCATTTGATTGGATAAGCTTGTTACCATCCTGGATACCATATATCTGATGTGAAATTGATATAGCTTGGAATATGTCTTGTATCATCAACTTGTTGCAAAGAATTTGATTATGAGCTAGATCAGTGTATACGAATGAGATGATTGTTTGAATTACCTCTCTGGGGTCATATGTTTAATGCCCCCCCCCCATCATCTTCACATACTTTTGATGTAGAATATGCTATCATCTGCACCCTTCTACAAGTTGTAAGAGGAGACCATGGTGGCCCAGCATTTTGCGTGCCAGACTGGTGACCAGAAGGATGCAGGTTTGAATCCCTCATTGGATCAGCCTTTGTCAGCTGCAGTTGTGCTTTTAGACAGGGAAGTTTACTCGAGTTGCTTCTGCATTAAATAGCCTGCTGTGCCATAAAATGCCAAACCAAAGCCAGCCATATTTCTGATCCAATTTTCATAAAATGTTGGAATATAAATTTATATGTACTCATATAACTTCAAATAACTTCAATAATTGATGAGATTCCCAAGTATTGCATCTAACTGGTTGAGTTTGTTACTACCCTGGAGACAATATTTCTAGTCCAGTTTTGCGTAAACTTGGTAAATGGACTTGCATCATGAGGATTTTGGAGGGTAAACTTAAGAACAAGGTCTATGGATAATATGAGGTGATCTTGCATCTGATTAGCTGAGCTTGTTAACTTTGTAAAGACTGTATTTTTACCTGATTTTTGTCCAACTTGGTCAACAGGCTGCCTGATGAGTTCTGTTATGAATAGGATTTCTGACTGTCTTGGAGTTTCTTCCACTCTAGTCTGACTATGAATCCCTGTTTGTTTGTACCCACATCTGATTTAAATAACAAAAATGTTTAAGGTAATAAAAGGTGCACAGAGCTAAGTCAATTGAATCATTGATTTATAATGTCTAAACTGACTGTGACCAGAATGACACTGATACTGGCATCCACTGCACCTTTCATGCTTAACGGACTTTCCATACTAACAAAGTGCCACATTGCATACACTATGGGCTACTTTAGTTCCATCAGACAAACATAATGACTTAGTTCATCCTATTCGGTAACTGCTGGATAATTTTGTAAATTACCATAACATTGAGAGTTTGGAATAATATCCCTTTGCACATATGAACTTAGAAATTAAACCGCTTGTTAAATCTACATGAAAGGCAAATTTGTTGTTGTCATTCTTTTCCTTTGCTTGATCTGACATTGTAGATATCGGAAGCAGATGACACATGTATGTACATCTGTAGTTGTGCACACACCTCTTTGCTGAAAGTGGACTTGTCCAGGAACTGGAAAGGAATCTCAAGCATGTCTACCTATTATATTGAAAACTTTTCTGTTAAGCATGAAATATGCAGTTGATGATGGGTTAGGGCCACTCTACTCACAGTCACATTAGAAATTATAAATCAATGAATGAATTGACTAAGTTCCTTGCACTTTTTATCACATTAAAGGTTTCCATTATTGAAATCGGTAGGGGGGTACAAACAAATGGGGAAGTATAGTCAGACATAGAGAAAGTGTTTCTGATCCCATCAAATGTATGGTAAATAGGCTAGTATTATGAAGTTGTGGATGAGTCTTATTATGAGCAAGAACATTCCATATATATGAAGTAATCTTGCGTTTGATTGGCTGAGACTTTTACCACTACAAAGACTGTATTTGTGAAAAAGAGTATAAAGGCATGTGATAAAGATCTTGCAGAAGCTCATTAATAAGGAACACCCACACACATTAATTATGCAATTTTACATTTGGTTGACTGTGCTTATCAACAATCTGTGAACTATATTTCTTATTAGACTTTTGATAGGACCCCACCTGACATGACATCTGCCATCTTGCAAGAAAACCGTACAGGCATAATGTTAGAAACATAATTTGACAAATTTCTTTGTTTGAGGTCAGTAATTGTTGTGACAGTTCATCTTAATATAAAAAAACTGAGTCAAAACTTCCCTCTGATTCATTATTTCAAGTGCTACATTTTAACTGTTTTGTAATTGAAATCAGACAATTTTGTTTCTAAATATTATGTTAATAATTTCATATGAAATCCTCCTTTCCATGAATAATTATAACCCAGATTAGTTTACAAGTCAGAATTATTTTGATGCCCAGCTTCTACAACTTACACATTGAAAAAGCATTTGATTAATGACAGTTGCATTGTGAAATGGAATCTTCCTCATACAAAATGGAAAAGTTAGGGAAAATTTAATGACTTGTTTCTTGATACCATAAAGTTACAACTGTTGGTACACTGAATGGTATTCATGAAGAATTTACATATGCACCCATATGTACTTGCTTAAAAATCAAGCCCAGCTGAAAACTGCATAGACCCAGATATGCTGTCACATAATACAATGGCATATTTGTTATATTTTCAAAATTGTAATATTTTTAAATAATATGACAAATGTCAGACACATAGAAAGTGTTTTAAAGCCAAGCCCAAAATTTCAAGTTGGAACATAAACTAAAGAATGTTTTACCAGTAGTGGGGATTGAGTAGCTAGCTGTTTGACCATGAAACTGCTTTAATTACATATGGATTAACTGAAGGTGATGTAAATAGGCAGTAGTACAAGACACACTCCACAAATCGTAATCAAGTAATTCCCAAAACAGAGTGAGCCAAAAAGGTTGCTAATGGTAAATATGAGAGGGAAAAAAAACTCTCATCTTGAGACAGTTGGTGGAATTCATTAATAACTTACTTTGATAACAGTAATGTCAATGGTCATCAGTGTTACTTCAAACTGACATGTGACTTCGAGCTTCATTTTTATTTATCAATGGAGAGTGTACAAAGGGAGACAAAGCAGTTCCTGTTTCTATTAAGTGAATTAACTTTTGTGATACAAAGTGTTTAAATATATATTTTTATTATTATCATAATTTTCCCTTTTCCAATAAAAAAACAACTAGGTTTACATTTATTCTGATAAATGGTTAGCATCTTCAACATGCAAAATTCACAAGTGCTTGTGGTCTAACTTTTATTCAAAGGCATTTTCCCTCTTTGTAACCTCTGTTTGGAAGTAATTAATTCAGTTGTTGTACCTATAATTGTAGTACAAATACTGTCCACTACGTAAAATTCCAATATGCATGAGTTTGTTTCATTACGTAGTTGGAGATTTAATGTTGAGATCGCTTGAAATATTTCAAAAGAAAAAATAATATGAATAGAGGTATATTATTTTGGAGGTTCTTTCTGTTGTCAATAACAAACTTTATTTTATAAACAAGATCTATATGTTACAAATGAGGTCACATTCAGAGACAAAGTTTTTAGCAATATTTATCTTTGATGGTTTTACACATACATGATGGACTGACTCTCATGCTTTTACAAACCAAAGAAAAAACAATACCAGAAGTGCAACAAGAATTCTTTATTTGTAAAAGAACAATTGAAACATTAAAATGCAGGTGTTCTTTTAAAGGCATGCAAGAATAAAATGCAACCCTGGTTTACCTTCCTAAACATTGTGCTTGCTGATGATGAAGACAATCATTTTCCTGATAATGTTCAGGAGAATTTATCATTTTCATTAGTATGTGAATTTTCCAGACAGGGATACAAATAGTTATTTTTTAGTGTCTGGATATTTGGGTCAGTGATCTTAAGTCTTAAATTTTCCTTATAGACCTAATGAAACTTGTTACCAGACGTGACATTTTTTGTAATTTTGTTTGTGCATCTTGATTCTGAACAGTCTGCACTCTGCCAGCAGTCTTGTGGGTTTGAAGGATTAAATAAAGGTCTGATATCTGGTTTTATGATGTGGTCATTCAAACCATTGTTGAAACACATATTATACCACAAGTTTCATTTGGTGAATTTACATGGTAAAATTGATTTATGTATTAAAGATTTTGGTCATAAATAACAAGTGGTCTCTTATGCAGAGGTCATTCAAATCAGGTTTTACTGTATGCACAATGTTTTTAAATTCTTGCTACATGTTTTGAAACCCAAAATATTGCTTCATTTACTGATAAGTTCCAAAGTTCTTGTTCCAACATGAATGTGGACATTTACGAATCCACAGCAAGGGTAATCATAAGACAATCAATGATTGTCTGTTGCTTTTGTACTTATATCTGTTTTCACATGATTTTTTTTAAATGTTTAATTTGTAGCCTAATGAAGATTGCCGCAATGCGCCCATCCCTGAGGTTTGTTTCTTACAGTGTCCAATTCTCTTTGGTGTGGCTAATAAAGAAAGCTCTATTAACCTTTTGCAGCTATGGGTTGTTTGGATTCCAGCTAAAAACCCTTTTCGCTCATATATTGTGTAATTAATCTAATATTTTGTTGAATCAGCTATATGCACAACAAACAAGGGAGAGGACTAATTAAAATCTCTAATTGGAACACTACAGTAGCTATGTCTCCTATAATAAACCAGGACATGGATCCAACTAAACAAGTTTTACAAAAAATTGGTCACTGAATAAAGTTTCCTTCAAATTGTAAAATGGACTTCTTATTGGGTATTTGGCTTTTTAGAGGAGACTCATTCATTATTAAGGAATTAATTTCAGTAAATGAACTGCAGATTTTAATCCACTGCATAATTTTACACCAGTTGCCTGACTCAGAAATAAACCATTTTTTTTGTTGTATCTTTTTCTCTATACAAACTTAAAAGAAAACTTTATTCTATCAAATATTTGTCTAATTTTTGCTATGTTCTTTTAAAGCATGCTTTCTTTTTTCAGTTGTCTCTATTTAGTAAACTTTGCTGTCTTCTCTCTCATAATTTTTGTCTTCTCTCTCATAATTTTGTTGGCATGTATTAGAAGTATGCATTTGCAACTCATGAGATCTTTATCTGAATGTAAAGAAAAATATCATTAACATTTACTGTAATTATACAAACTTTCAAAATGCATGTTCTATTTGTATAATAAATATATGTGTTGTGCCCAGTTTTGAACTTTAATAAGGTATGAGTTTAATCTCATTTGGATAACTTCAGTATCAGAACTAGATGTATACAAGGTTGCATCATCTGCAAACAAATCTGTATTTGTGGATTCATTATTTAATGGTAGATCATTGATATAGATAAGGAAAAGGAGAGGGCCTAAAACTGAGCCTTGAGGGACCCCTGAATTAATTGTGCGAGTTTGAGAGCTAATATTGCCAATGCTTACTTACTGAGACCTTTGGTTTAGGTATGATCTAAACCAGGTTAAAGAAGGATTGTCAAACCTGTAACAGTTCAACATTTGCAGCAGAATTTCATGATCAACAAGACCAAAGGCTTTCTTGAAATTAAGGAAAACAATCCCAGTCATATGTCCATTATCCATTTCCTACAGCCAAAGATCAATTAATTTGGTAAGTTCTGTTTGGTATGAGTTGTACTTTCTAAATTCTGATTGCACTTTATGAAATAGAGAGTATTTTTCAGGGGTTATCAGATTGGTAGATTGAAATTGGCTATTCTTGCTAAAATATAAAAACCTTTAAATGACCGATTACTAAAAACGATCAAAAACCTTTGACCAAATTTATTTTAAGGCTTTTTAGCCTGAATTCCTTTAAAATTTGTACAGATGATGTCATTCCACAATCAAATATGTCCCATAAAGTATGAAAGCTGTTCCATGGCTTCTCAAGAATAGCCTCCCAGATTTTGACCAAATTTGATAGAAAACATCCTTGCATGAGGGGTTTTCAAATTTGCATCAATGCCGATCTGCTGTCAAGTATGGCCTTTGAGACTTAATATGGACAAATCTTGAAATCACTTTTCTTAAAAACAAAAGCAAGAATTTAACCAAATTTGACACAAGACACCTTAGCAAAGAATGCTTTAATATTTGTACAGTTAATATCAATCCATGTTAAATATGAACACCATTAAAGTAAGAGAAAAATATTTTATGGACTTTATTTCCAATATCGGCTAGACAGATTTTACCTCATATTGACAATAAAAGCATCCTGACATATTTGATCCAGCTGGGCATAGATACATGTAATCCCATAGCTTGACATCTGGGGCAGATGAAATTCACTGTTCAGCTGGTTAAATTTCCAAGTGGCTTGTCACAAACAAATCAGTTTTTGTCAAAGTTAATCATTCATGATTTACCACATAGCTACATTGACATATATAAACAGTACAACTACTGTTTGACCATGGGTCAGTATGAACATGTTTGACATTTTTTGAGACACATATAAAAATAAGGCAGACCAAATATAGTACTCCCTCAGTAAACATTGTTTGTAAGATCCATCAATAATACAGCGTTACAGTGAACGATATTATACATGCAGTTTTACTAAATTACAGTATACACATTCTTTTCAGTCAGATCCAAGTGAAAACCTCCACTGACTCAGATCTGCTGTCCCATAATGCAGTGGCAGATCTGGGTCTTTGCAGTTTGTTAGGAGTAGTCAGTAGAACAAACAACATAGACCCTGATCTGCAGGTGTGCCAGCATATCAGAATCTAAGTTGTTGGCAGTAAACCCAATTTATGAGGAAGTATCTATCATAAAAAAAATGGTAATGCTGTACCTTTGTTTTAGCAATTGTTTTGTTTCTGCCGTCTAAGTCATTTCCCCTCTTACTCAATGTGCCAGGTACTTAATTTGCACGCCAAAATAATTCAGTCACAGAGGGAAGCTCCTTAAGGGTACATGGCTAAAGCAGACATGACTGGTCTAATCACCAGACATAAAAAAATTTGCAAAACTAGATGAAATCAAGCAGAAATAAATTAAAAGAATCAAACCTGAACAAATTGAAACAGGAGTGAACTTTAAGGAACTGAAAATGAACTTGAATGAACAGAAACAAATTGTCATTACTGAAGATAAGAATTAAAGTATCCAGACAGTATTCTGTAAATCCTTACTGTGAATCTCAGTAAGAATTATTGTGAAATATTAAAACTGAGTAACCTATGAAGGTTGTTTACTTGATTTTTGTGATTTAAGTTTATTATATAACAAAGCAGTTTTTTGAGGGGGTGGGATTGAAATTGTAAATAAATTTTCATATAAAATGGAACACCTCAGAATTCTTCTAGTCAGTCAACCACAGTTGCATGCTTCCAGGTGCCAATCAAGGATTAAAGGTACTATTCCATTGCTTGATCACATAGAATATATGTTCCTGTTTATAAATATAATTAAACAAGTCAAAGAAAGATGGAGATAAAATTATTATGTGAGAAGAAAGGTAAGTTTTGAAGTCCCTTATTTAAAATTTCTTGGCAGTTAACTATGAGTAATTTTAAGTTATTGAAATTATCTATTACTTACTTATACTTAAGATTCTACTGAAAATATTTTAATTTTTGTTATTTTGTGTTTCTTGCTATTTTGTTCAGTTTTGTTTGTTTTTTGTTACAGTTCTTGCATGTTCATTTGTTTTGCACATTTACTTTCATTTTGTGGAATTTAGACACTGCTTTTAAGGATAAAATCTATCATTACTTATTGTTATTGATTTTTTTATTTAGTAATAATAATTGCAACTAATAAAAAGAAGTTATCAAGATGTTTTATTGACAAGAAATTATTTTTAATGTATTTTGTTCAAAAACTGAGTTAAGAAACTGATAAAAGATTATGCTAATGATTGCCATTCTCTTCTCTGTCTGCCTCACTCATATGCAGTTTATGCTAAATGTCAAGCTGTATATGTTTGTTATGCTACAAATACTAGGTGATTGTTACCTCAATTTGTAAAGTAAATGCCAAGTGGCACGTACCTTAGCTATAATAAGCTGACTGCTACACCTGCTTTTTGCAGGAGACAAATGAGGATAACTTGGGCTGGCCAAGAGGCTTTGAAATTGTCTCATATGGCAGTCAGCAAGCTTGATTAACAGGGTATTCTAGTTTTAAGCTTCAGTAGTTATAAGAAATGTATATAGGAGATAATGTCCTACATTGATGGTACATGTCATGTCATTGCAGTGTTTTAAGTTTCATTGCCACAGGTCTACCACCGAATACCGCCAACCCATTTTTCAACATTAAAGCACCCCATGGCCATGGTCAGACTGGCTGACCAATATGATGCTATGCTTTACTGAATGAAATATTGCATTTTAACTGGTCAGCCAGAAATGACAATAATAATCTTTCATTGCAGTTTTTCTAATTCAGATGAAGTTTTAGTTTGCATATTCTTAATATCTGATCAATAGAAATGTACTAATATTATGTGTTCAGATTTTCATTTCTGCCTGAGAAGGGTTGGGTGAGTGGGTGGGTAGGCATATTCTTTGACCTAGCTAGAGGTAGCACCTTTGCAACAATTTTGAGTACTCAATTCCGAAATCCGTCTGCTACTTCATGTACTCAAGCCATAAATTATGTAAGCATTGCAGTCCTACCAAACAATCTGAGCCATCCTGGCAAAAGTTTATGCACACTTTGTGATTACATTGTTGTGTATTTGTGTCTTACTTGGTCATAAAGATGAAAGAGGTCTCTTGGTGTTCCAGAGAGGCTGACACTGATACCTTATATAAACAAGTACAGTAAAGTGAAGCACTAATTCCAACAAGGATTTAGTTTCCAGCTCATGTCTGTGATTGTAGTGCATTAACAATACTTGGAGTACCAGACAAAAATAGAAGATGGCTGAACTGAGATGAGCTTAAATGACAGTTAGAGCTGCTTATATGTATATAATAAGATCCTGATAAGTCTTGACTGAGAAGATACTAGTTCTTGATCCATGGTCTTGAGTAGGTAAATTATTCTGTAGCTTTAGATACTTCTGTCAAGCTGAAGAAATCTATGACACTAATTATTGTGTCCTCATTGGAGTAGTTTGAAGTGGTTTTTGTAGTAACTACCTCCTGTGGAGGGGTCCATGGATACTGTTATAAATGGAATTGTGAACTTCGGTGAGGGGATGAATCTTATTTAGCAATAACCCACCCCCATCACAAAAGTCGATTAATACTCATATTTCATGCTTAACTGACTTTGGTTAAATTGGTTGTTTTAAATTTGTTTCACATGCTCTGTTTATGCTAGAATGATGAAACTTAATGATTATACATGTATACATCTCTGTTATTACAATGTACATGTAGCTACAGCAAAGTAGGGTCACTGTGATCCACACTTCATATTTTTTTTTTGCTGGCTCAGGTTAAGTTTTTGCATTTTGCTCATGACCAAAGAGAATGTCTGCATCCTGTATACCATTATGTTATATGTACCTGGAATAATGAAACTTGGTGAGGGGATACACCTTAATGAGTACTACACTATAAAATGACAAAAGTAGGTCACATTGACTCATTGTCATGCTTAACTGACTTGGATTTAGTTTTGTTTTAATTTTATTTCCAAAGCAATATTTGTGCTAAACTCATCCAATTATATGATTATATGCACTTTAATTAATGCCACAGCCTTGCCCTACACTTCCTGTCTTACTGACTGGTTACACTGTTGTATTTTAGCTCCCGACCACGGTGAGTTTTGTACATCCTGTATATATAATGTTATACCTGGAATCATGAAACTTGCTGTGTGGATGCATCTTGATGGGTACTATACCCTCATCTCAAAAGTAGGTCACTGTGAGCCATATTTCATTTCACACTTCACTGATTGTGGTTAAAATTATGTGATTTAATTTGTCATGCTAGAATCATTAAATTAGATGATTGTTTATTAGTGCTACAACAGTACAATCAAAGAAGGTTACTGTGACTAGCCTTTTATATTTTATTGGCTTATAGATTTTTACCCAGCTATTTAGTATATGTTTTAACTCATGACAGCATAACGTTGTTTAGAATGCTATATACACACTATTGTTTCTAGAATTATGAAACTTGAAGAGGGATACATCTTCCTAACTACCACATCCTTACTGGAACAACATATCACTGTGAGCAGTATTTCTTGTTTCACAGACTCTTGTTGAAATTTTGTGCTTAAAAGTCATTTACTGGGTGCTGTTTATGTTAGAATTATGAAAGTTGATAATTTAATTCATCTCTATTATTGCTACATCCTTACAGCCAAAGAAGGTCACTGTGAACTATATTTTATACTTTACTAACAAAGGTATTGTGTTTACCTCATGACCACATGTATTTTTCAATGCATCAATCCTTTATGACATTGCAATCAAAAGTGGGAATATATATATATATATATATATATATATATATATATATATATATATATATATATATATATATATATATATATATATATATATATATATATATATATATATATATATTCAGCAGTAAACTTTCCATATTAGTGACTATAAACTATATTGTGATAGGCTACCCTCAACAGGTTAAGATGTGAATATGCATAGAAATTGTTTGAGTGCATGGAGAATGTGCATATGAATTGTTTGATTGCACGGAGTTCATATGTTTTATTCAATGCCTTAGTGGCTTATCAAGGTAATTACTGACATATGAGCTATGCATCCAACTGTGGTCATGATCAAGGTAATTACTGACATATGAGCTATGCATCCAACTGTGGTCATGATCAAGGTAATTACTGACATATGAGCTATGCATCCAACTGTGGTCATGATCAAGGTAATTACTGATATATGAGCTATGCATCCAACTGTGGTCATGATCAAGGTAATTACTGACATATGAGCTATGCATCCAACTGTGGTCATGATCAAGGTAATTATTGACATATGAGCTATGCATCCAACTGTGGTCATGATCAAGGTAATTACTGACATATGAGCTATGCATCCAACTGTGGTCATGCTATCAATTATTCTGATATTACTCAAAGTCTGTTTCTTTAAACCCAGTAAAAGCTGGTTTCTAGGGGTGGACAACAGTAATAGCTCCTGAAGCAGATATTTTTAGCAATGATGCAAGAAAACCATAAAAACCATTAGTCTGTCATTTATATTAACTCATTTAGTACCACTTCTTACATATCATAGAAAATGTCATCTTTTACTGTTTGCCTTTCATGTTGTCACAAAGGCCAGCACTTCGTTTTCGAGATCAATTAAGTCTGAATTTATTTTCTGGCTGATAATTAATGTTTACAATGGCTATTAAAACTTTGCATTATTGTTGATTACAGAATTGTTTTATTGCAGTGAAGGCAAATCTGCATGTATAAAACATGTTGATCTTTGTCTAAATTGTCTCTACCTAATTTTGTCCACATTTGTATTACATTTAGTGTGGTATTTTTGTTAAGAAATACAAGGTTTTATTAGCTATTTCTATTCATCACTTGCTTTTTGTTTCCCCCACAGCCGCTGTATTACAATGTTCATCCTTCATGTTAGTCACATCCCATCTGTTATGAATTTTGTTTCTGCTCAGTAACTTTTAAAGAACTTCATGTATTGAACTAAATGTGGTATAAGGGTAAAAGGCTTTTTTGGTTTAGATAGTTTGATTTTCACCACTTTCCAATAAATTTAAGAGTTACTGGCTATTTTTGAGTAGGAACTTTGTCTTCAGTGTGTCATATTGGTGGGTGCATCAAGCTGTATTGACACATCTAGTCATCTGGCATACTTTAAGTCATGCTGTGGTGCTAGTGGTGTGTTACCAGATCCTCTTAGTCTGTTTGAAGTGTGCTTTTCAAACTGCGATATTAAAGGTTACAATATTGTACATAAATTTAATGTGATCAACTGACAACATAAAAATACCATACTCACTTATGTGTCGAGTCCAAATGCAAAACAACATAGACCCTGTTCTGCCATCACATAATGTGCTCGCAGATCAGGGTCTGTGCTGTATGTTTTACTGATTACTCCTAACAAACTGTATAGACCCAGATCTGCCAGCATATGTCATAGCAGATCTGGGTCCATGCAGTTTGCAGTTGGACTTGACTTACAAGTGAGTATATACTTGTTTTCATAGCATCATCCTGCATGTAATACAGATAATATGTCACTTGTGTTTATCTCTGCAGGATTTTATATATACAATAATGCCTCCCAGTATACCTGAAAGTCAGGAGGAGGAGGAGGACATATATACTGATCCCAATTGGGACATTTATGCTGAACCCAATAAGACAGATAAGTTAGCTCATAAACAGGTTTGTAAAGACTGAACTTTTGAAGTAGTTTGGCTTTGACCTGCAATGAACAGTGTAGTAACCTTTTGCATTATGATTTTAACTATTCCAAGAGCTGTTAGACTAGCTGCCATATTTAGCAATCCAGTATATGTGACTAATGTAGAAATCATAAAAAGCATTCTAACAGTTTTGCATTGAATTAGTTTGCTGTTAAGCAGCACTACCAGATATTCAAGTTTGGCATTGGCTAATTAGACCTTACTGAAGTACCTGAGCACAACCTTGTCATATGAATGAAAGCTATAAATAAAGAGTTCTGGCAATGACTAGCATGCTATAGTGGAAGCATTTTCTTTTTCACAGTTGTAGCCATATCTTGATTAATTTCAATATGTCATGACTCAATTTTTCCACCATGTGTAGGACTGTATCAATGAGTCACTTTGTATCAGTTTGATAATGGTACATTTACTCATCAGAATATTCACGTAATTCTTCAGTACAGGTAATATAAAAAAAAAGTTTTGACATATCTTGAAAAATATGATAGAAGTTAAACAAAATCACCTGGCATATACTTTTGGGTATGCACTCTCATTATCAGTATGTCATGTATTCAAGATGTAGACTTCTTAATACCAAACTTCTCAGATCAAGTTATACTAGCATATGTACTTGCTTATAAGTTGGGTCCAACTCCATAATGCACTTGTAGATCTGGACATATCTGATTTATTAGGACTAATCATTAGAACTGAATAACATAGACCCTGACCAAATGTTTGCAATTTAAATAATCAATAGAACAAAACAACAATAGACCCTGACCAAATGTTTGCAGTTGGACTCGACTTAAAAAGTGAGTACATATAGTACACCATTCTGTAAAAACATACAAGTATCACTCACAAGATTGCCAAGGGATGTAACTCAAGTCTGAAATAAGTTTATGATGCCCATGAGAACTGTATATGTTACATGCCCTTTTCAGCTGGTTATATCCTAGCTTCCTCAGTTACTAATCCCTCCATTACTTTTTTTCACCCCACTGTAGTTTACCCTTTTGCTTGAGTCTACAATGCAACATTTTGACTGTATTCCCATTTTATATAGCTTTTTTAAGCATAGGTATAAGACCTATTTTTATATCTATATACCAGTTATAACAAATGTAATAAAAAACACTGAGTTTATATCAGGCAAAGAATATCCTTTCTAAATATTTGCCAAATTTTGTCAAATTGGAATGTGGGTTTATCATCAAGCTTAGACTTTTCATTGGATAATTATGATAGTTTTTGATCTTGCAGTAAATTCCATATAATGTACTGTTACAAAACCTGTCAGTGTTAACCTTCACATAGTGTCATATAATATCCATATAGTGTACTACTGCAAAACCTGTCAGTGTTAACTGTCACATAATGCCATATAATATCCATATAGTATACTGTTACAAAACAACCTGTCAGTGATAACTGTCACATAATGCCATATAATATCCATATAGTATACTGTTACAAAACAACCTGTCAGTGATAACTGTCACATAATGCCATATAATATCCATATAGTATACTGTTACAAAACAACCTGTCAGTGATAACTGTCACATAATGCCATATAATATCCATATAGTATACTGTTACAAAACAACCTGTCAGTGATAACTGTCACATAATGCCATGTAATATCCATATAGTATACTGTTACAAAACCTGTCAGTGATAACTATCACATAATGGCTTATAATATCCATATAGTGTACTACTACAAAACCTGTCAGAGTTATCTGTCATATAATGCCATATAATAGCCATATAGTGTACTACTACAAAACCTGTTATTATTAACTGTCACATAACGCCATATAATATCCATTTAGTATACTGTTACAAAAACCTGTCGGTGATAACTGTCACATAATGGCTTATAATATCCATATAGTGTACTACTATTAACCCTGTCAGTGTCAACCATCACATAATGCCATATAATATAATATCCATATATTGTACTACTACAAAACCTGTCAGTGATAACTGTCACATAATGTCATATAAGATCCATATAGTGTACTGTTACAAAACCTGTCAGTGTCAGCTGTCACAAAATGCCATATAATATCCATATAGTACACTAGCAGAAAACCTATGTGTTAACTGTCACATAATGCCTTATCACAATAGTAACCTTTTATTTACAAATTTACAAACTATTTACACCTATTGAACACCTATTGAATTCTGCTTACTATTAAGTCATCAGTCATCATTAGTGCAGACACAAGTTTCTTTCATATCATTATTTAACTGGTTTAGTTTGTATTATTTACTCACATGATTTTATAGTTCAGCAAAGTTATAAAAAAATTTTAATGAATTTCTTGCAGATGAAGCATGTATTTCACAAGTGATTGCAAGTATTTTGTCATTCTTTTCACAAATAATTAAAAGTTGTTTTTTGTTCCTTCCAGAATATTTTTAAGGAGTTTTTGTTCCATTCCAAAATAATGAATGTACCATAAGCTTCATAACTAAGATATCAGTTGACTTTAGTGTCATATCCCCTGCTGTTTTGTGCAGAAATAAATGGAGTATTAAATTGGTCTATTCCCTTTATCCTTGTGCCTATTCATTTGTTTGTCTCATTTTTGTTTCTACATACTGTAGTAAATCACTTATTGAACTTCACTTAAATTTAGTCTGCATCTTTCTGTTGATGGCAATTGGTAGAATAATGGAACCTGACCTCTTTTATTTTTGCCGAATAACAATTAATTTAGTGAAATTTAGCCAAATTTACAGGATAATTAGACAGAGTTGCTTACCCTGATTATTGGAGGCACTGACTTTCACAATTTTTTTATTTTTATATGTTTGTTTATTTTATCTGTATTTAGCACTTTTATTTATCTAGCTCTTCCTGGTCTCCATTTTTGCAAAACTATAAGCACAAAGAGTGATTTTTTTGGTGTGGTTATATGATAATTTAAAAAAAACTTAGTTTTTCAGCATTTCAAGATGTATTTTTCAGGCCTGTAAAATGTCCCATTACATGCCCATAATTTCAAATAAAATAATGCAGAATGTTATATTATCTTTATGAGTGGTTATCATTTTTTTGTTTCATGGCAGGTAGAATTTTTTTTAGAAACTGATACATATGTAATGTGCTGAAAAGATCCCTCTCTCCATTTTGGTAAATGTTAGATGCTGGGTATTAAGATTTTCCTTAAATGTAATATGATAAGTAACATGTTTTGATGTCAGTCTGAGCTTCTTCACATGAACAATAATTCCATAATATGTCATCAAAAGTCATTAATTAGTCAGGGATATTTTTGTAACATGACCCTCCTCAGCAAGGGAACTGCATGTATATACTATGTGTACAGATGCTTGCAGCACAAAAAAATGGATATATAGAATGTTCTGATGTTGTAGAAGGTGTACTTTATTTAATTCAAGACCTAAAACAAAGATCATGATTTATATTTATGATGTTATCAAATGCTGGTACTAGGTGTTATTTTCACCATCATCTTATTCAGAATGGAAAGAAGTGAAGCATATTGCTTGTGGTACTAAACAAGCTACCAGTTCTTTGCAAAATGATTTATTAGTTTCAGACTAAATTTCCTTGCAACAACTGCTTTTCATCTATATTTGCTTTTAAGTCTAGTCCAACTGCAAACAACATAGATCCTGATCTACTATCACATACTGCAGTGGCAGATCATGGTCCGTGCATTTTGCAGTTGAATTCATCTTATAAGCAAGTAATTTATGGTAATACATTTTTATCATGTATATAAATAAGTAATTTTTTTAAATACCATGATGTATACTTAGACTGAATCTTCACCCACTCTAACGTAAAGAGATGAACTAATCATTGATACTTAAAAGTAAGCAAAAATCTTTGCCCCTAGGCTGAAGAATAGTGTGGTGGAAAAAGTATTGTTTAAAGAAAAGTGCTTGATAGTATTTGTCTTTGTTCTCTAGGGCCAAGATGAAGAAGGGGATGGTGATGTTGAAAATCTGGATCATCACAGTATTAAAAGTTTATTAGATAACCATCCAGGCATGGAGTATAATGGGGACAGTGGTTATGAGGCCGAGTCAAAACAGGATGTAGATGAGGAGGATGAAGACAACACAACAAAAAACATTCCAAATATGTCGGATTCCAATCTTTTAAACGACTATTCTGAGGAAACCAGTCCAGGTTCACCAAATTCTAAAGACTTTGCCCCACAAAGTGGAAACACCACTCCATCAGACGTAGTTCCTAGACTTAAAACAAATGATATTATGAGGTACAGAGAGGACGAAGATGGTCCAATATTTACTGTTCAGTCTAGGGCACCTGTCATCCCAACTAGAGACTTCAGTAGCGGAGAGTTTACATGACATGCATAAAGGCTGTGCAGTGTTGGTGAAAAAAGCAGTTTTAATTCCTTTTTGTTGCATTCGGTGTCTACTGGCCAGAAGGAGTTCAATTTATTTGAACCATGTAGATATTAACGGTATATGAAATGTTGGTAGTAACTATCTTAGTATCTTATTTGGTCAAAGCACTAGCCACCATAAAATTCACTTAGTGCAGCTTTTCTGTGCAGTATAGAAAGATAAGAATGTAAGATCTTAAGAATTTCATGCAAAATATTTCACAAAAGTATATTGGGTGGATGTTTTGCTTCTCAAACAAGACATGCTTCTCATAAAGATAATGTCAGTGTAATGGCAGATTTCTCTAAAAACATTTTAGATCATGTCACATAATGGGAGATCTCTAAAAAACATTTTACATCATGTCATGTAATGGGAGATCACTGTCTGAAACCTTTTAAGAGAGATTTATTAAACTTTGTGAAATGTGTTTTAGAGATCATTGTCTGCATATGATGTGAAAATGTAAGAATTAGACAAAGGGAGAATTTTAAAAATAATACCCAAAAAAGATTTACAGTAAAAAGAAATGTCACGGGACCATTTTTAGCTCACCCAACCATAAAGCCAAGTGAACTTTTGTTATCGCCCTGTGCATTGTACATTATAATTCATCCATTCACAATTATTGTCAGCTTTCTAAAAAAAGACCACTGGACCAGTTTGACCAAGTTGAATACTGTCTGTATTCACTTATAAGTAAAGTAGATACCACATAGACTCAGATCTGATCTTGTATCATGTTTTTTCAGATCTGGGTTTATGCTGTGAAACAATATACACCCTGGTCTGTAAGCACATTATACGATGGCAGTATAGCTAAGAATTTTGTACAAATAACAACAGAAATAAAGCCATTCTGTATTTAAAACATCATTTACAGCTTGGCAGCTTTATATAATATGCATTCAACTGAAAGTACCTCAATAAATATGGCATTTTGTACATTTAAATCATCAGGAATCAACCTTTCCAATCATTTAAAAATTATACATACTGTATACTTGCTTATTAGTTGATTCAAATTGCAAACAACAAAGATCCTGCTATCCATTTCATAATGTGCCTGCAGATCAGGGTTTATTTCGTTTCTTCTACTCATTACTCCCAACACACTGCAAAGACACAGATGTACCAGCACATTATGTGATGTCAGATCTGGGTCTGTGCCATTAGCAGTTGGATTCATAAGCGAGTCTATACAATATCAGCAGCCTTCGTAGAGCTCTAAAGCAGGATAAAATATTGACAAATATTGACAACATTTTTATCTCTTCCAGTTTTCAAATCTTTGTACAAATCATATTGAAACAGTCTACATTATTATGAGTCAGTGTCTTTTTTCACCGTGACATGATTCTGTACACTTAAGCTTTAGTTTATATAAATCAAAGTCCCTTGAAAGTAAAACCAATGATGGAAACAATAACGAAGTTGCTTGTATGCTCTATTTGAGTGCTGACTTTTTAAAATAAATACATAAAGCTTATGTGAATTCATCATTACATCTGCAGTCTCAAGACTGAAGCTTTAAGTTCCAAATATATTTGAAGATTAGATTGTAGAGAGCTTTGCATTCTGTTCCACACATTTTTCTAAGTTAGACTCTTAAGGCAATAAATATTGTTTACCAGTCATCAAATTTATTTTAAATTAAACTTTTGGACATGTGCTTCTTTGGTATGTATCTTTGCTTCATAATCTGTATTATAGCATGTTGTGCAGTGCAGTGTCAGGTGCTACTCATGTATGTTTCTTCGTAAGTGATGCCTTTGTACATGTGGACAGAAGTGACAAAAATTTTAATTAAAAGTAATAACTATATTTGACATGAAAAAAAAGTAACCGTACTTACTGACAAGAGGGTAAAAAGTTTTGGTGGGAATTTAAACATCTCTGTATGACTTTTGTTAAAAAAGCACTGCAAAGAGCCTTACCAACTTTAATAGAGAGAATTCTCGCTTAAAGACATTTCAGGTGTCTTCAGATGACTTTCATTGGTCATCAGATAAGGCCACCATAAATGCAGAAAATTGTTTGAATGACTTCTTTTCCATCCATTACTGCATGAACAATTACTACATGAACAAATTACAGATTCTTTTTTCTCATTGAAGCCTAGTGGTTAGAGCATCCACCTCAGAGGCTGGAGGTTGTGGGTTCGGTCTCCAGCCGAGTTATACCAAAGACTTACAAAAATGGTACTAACAGCTGCCTCACTGGGTGTTCAGTATTAAGAGGTTAGTGTTAGGACTGGTCATCCTGGTGTCAGAATAATGTGACTGGATGGGACATCATACTGCATGATGCCCCAGTGTTAGACATCATGATAAACTGTCACGTTGCAGACACCATAGCGAAATGACTGAAAAATTGTTAAAGCTATGTTAAAAATCCAAATCACATCACAAAACCATTCAAATTTACTGAAATGATGCAGTTTGCTATAAAATATGGCAACTCTTGCTAAAAACAGAAAAACGTTTAAAATTAATGCTTCAGTAAAAATGGCTTAACAGAAGTTTAGCGGATTTGACAGAGTATTGTAGCATGAGGTTCTTTCATTTTTCTCTAGGGGCCCTGAGTGGCCGAGTGGTCTAAAGCGCTCTCCGTTATGGATCACTGCCATCTCACCTCTATCTGCATAGGTTCAAGTCTCGGATTCGACCAATGTGGGTATGTGAGAAAGCTTGCCAGTAGCTTCTCGAGGGTCGGTGGTTCTTTCCGGGGATTTCCTGGGTTCTTCCTCCACCATTAATACTGGCCACCATGTATAGCCTATCTTGTGCTGAAAAATGGCGTTAAACCCTACAGTAACAACAACAACAACAACAACAATTTTTCTCTAAACAATGCTGATCTGCCATTACTAAAAGAAGGAATAAAAACATTAAATGACTTCTTTTAAAAATGGCACAACAGAATTTAACCATATTTGTTGAACATCATTGTACCATCAAAACCTGACAACTTTTCAAACAATGCTCTAGTGGATGTAAATGGAAAACAAAAATTAGTCAAATTCCTCATTATATTTACTAGGAAGATAGTTTAGAATAATTCTAGTGGTGTCTTCAGACAATGACATATGTTACAGAAAGTTCCACCAGTTTAAACATTTCACACAAATTTTTTCTTTCGAGTCAAGGTATGTTTATATCACTTAAGTCACTGTATAGAATACCAAGTAAGTCATATAATGAGCTTTCTGACTAGTCAGTTGATTTTGCTAATACAGACAGTAACTCTTTTATCCACAAGAAGGCAAACTCAAGACATTGTTTGGACTATCTATGTATATATATATATATATATATATATATATATATATATATATATATATATATATATATATATATATATATGTGTGTGTGTGTGTGTGTGTGTAATGAAGTGGATTGATGACCTTTTGCTCGTCATCAGATATGCTCACTGTTATTATATTAAAAAAAGACAACACCCTTTAAGGGATTTTTTTTTCCAAAGTGGAATTTGATCAGATTTGATAGGGCACTTATTTTTCTTGCTTGTATAGACAGTGTAAAACTGATATCAAATATGCAAAAAGCAAAGATCCTGATTGCCATATCATAATGCACCTACAGATTAGTGTCTGTGTTTTTTATTCAACTGATTACTTCTAACTGCACTGAGCCAGATCTGCTGACACATTATGCAGTGGCAGATCTGGGTCTGTACAGTTTGCATTGGACTCGTCTTATAAGTAAGTTTACAGTGGTCTCCCTCTTTTACAGCCACCCCTTCTGCACGTGAAAGTGGCCTTATAAGATGGGTGGCCCTTCCAGAGGGGGACTAATATTTCTATGAGAAGTATATGTAATATACTTAGTAAGAAAGCTATATACTTCAAAGCATTTAATATCTTTATTTAATATCTTCTTTTAAAAGTAACTTTATTTATTAAAAGGTTCTTCTTGTCATAATAATATACTTATTTCAACTGAATATACATTAATATTTCTTGACATAAATGTGATATGCGAGCAGTCATTGTCATACACATTACAAAACCATTAAAAAACATCATTTAAATCTTGATACATACATAATTCTTTTTCCATTTGCTCCATTTTCCCACTGCTGCTGAATAATCTCCTTATCAGTTATGACGTTTATTCAAGTCTTTTTTCCATAAAATTGTTTTATTCGAGTCTTTTCTACATAAAATTGTTTGCCAAGCCCTCCACCATGTCGTTGAGTAGAATAACCAACTTTCTTCTAATTTAATACGTCTCCATTTACATGATGACATGTTAATGTTTGGTAATGATTTATTTGGATGTTGCTAACTGTATGCGATTCAATTACACAGATGAAACTTTTGTAGAGTGAATGAAATGCCTTCATAAAGGAAGTGATAGATGTATCGTCACATGATTTTTCAGTCTTTGTCTGGTATCTTGTCTGGTTCAAGGTTAATTTCTCTGTGTTTGTTAATCTACAAAATCTATATTTAGCCTATGATGACCATGTTATGATCTTGACAACTACGTCCAGTTGTAATCCTCAAAGAGAAGAACTCGACAGATGTGTGAAGCCTATTTCTTGTAAACATCGACTTTTACAGATAATGATATAATATTAATCTTAGTGTTACATGTACTTTAGCCAGCACTTCTCTCAGTAACGGATATCTGACATTGGGAGACAGGTATCGATGATAGAGATAATCCAATTACTTATCTTATGATATGAATTAATTATTGCTTCTGGACACATTTGAAATAAATAGTGGTCGCTTGTGATTGGGAAGATTTTACATTTTTGTACTAATATGCTGGCCATTGGTTGCATTAGAGGTGATGCTATTCTTGAGGGGTACGTTTGAATACAAACTCATCAGTGCCAAGGGATTCTGGCTGTAAGAAGCGGGTGGCCGCTGGTAGGAAGGGGTGGGTGTTCAAGAGGGGGATCACTGTATATGGTATATTGTTGAAACTCTTGACAGACCTTGAAGGAATTGGACAAAGCATTACAAAGATGGATTACATTGCTAAATGTTTTTAGATCACTGTGATGCAGATGAACAATCTCCAGCCCAACTGGGCCTCTTGTTTACATTTTCCAATCAACATGGTCAGAACTCTATTTATTTTCTTTTAATAACTTAAATAACAGATAATTTAACAGACTCAGACTGTAAAAAAAATTAAATTCAGTCAGTGTTTCATCCTTTTATTCTGGAATTTGTTCTTATCCAGATTCTGGAATTCTGGAATTTGTTCTCATCCAGATTCTGGAATTTGTTCTCATCCAGATTCTGGAATTTATTCTCATCCAGATTCTGGAGTTTGTTTTCATCCAGTGACATTCTTAGTCATTGAATTCCAACTTATTTCGATTTAATGGCACTTTTTACAGTTTTACTTTGAACTGAATTCTTATCTGTTTGTTTTTTTAATATATGTTTGTGAATAGCTATATATATGAATGTTTTATGTTGTCTATGTCTGCCTTGGTCAGAGTAATATTGGTTACAAGTGAAATGATTTCCTGTTCATGTATTTCTTGAGAGTGCTTACTTAACCAGGGACTGCATTGAATAGACAGAAACTTGTACAGTATTCTAATTAGATTCATCCTATTCATATTCTCATCAGCAGTTTGACTGCATTTTATATTCTTTCTTAAATCAAATTGTTTTAAATAATTATAGATTGTATGAACAAGCCATTTTTGCTCAAAGGACATGAGAGAAAGAGAGGTTAATTGCTTCCAGTTTTTAGCCAGATTTTGTATAGCATCTATTTAATCCATTTTATAAAAGAATGAATTACTTATTTAAATATGGATAAAAGATGAGAGTTGGTCAACATGAATGACATGTATATTTATGCTCTGGCAATATTGATGTAGAGACGTAGTGTTGTTCATGTCTCTGGATATATTGATGTAGAGACATAGTGTTGTTCATGTCTCTGGCAAAATTGATTGAGAGATATAGTGTTGTTCATGTCTCTGGCAATATTGATGTAGAGATATAGTGTTGTTCATGTCTCTGGCAATATTGATGTAGAGACAGTGTTGTTCATGTCTCTGGCAATACTGATGTAGAGATATAGTGTTGTTCATGTCTCTGGCAATATTGATGTAGAGACATAGTGTTGTTCATGTCTCTGGCAATATTGATGTAGAGACATAGTGTTGTTCATGTCTCTGGCAATATTGATGTAGAGACATAGTGTTGTTCATGTCTCTGGCAATATTGATGTAGAGACATAGTGTTGTTCATGTCTCTGGCAATATCAACATAGAGATATAGTGTTGTTCATGTCTATTTTGTCGCATCATATCATATCATGTTTTATGAAGTTGTGTTCCTTAAGGATTTAATTTTTGCTTTGTAACTTGTCAAGAACCCAATTTATTGAAACCACTATTATTTGTTAACATAAAATCTTGCCAGTTATAAACAGCTTAAACTGTCATTGTCTAATATAAAATCTTGCCAGTTATAAACAGCTTAAACTGTCCTTGACTAATATAAAATCTTGGCAGGTATAAATATTTATATGTTTCAGAGAAGAAAACAGTTTATACAGTCATAAAATTAGTCTAAAATTAATCATGTTCATTACACATGAAATTTATTAAAATTTGTTAAACAATTTAACACTTTTCCACTGCAAGTAATTTGTACTGCATGTAGGTCAGTGAATACTGGTATACCGGTAATGTGAATTATGATGCATTATTACATGGAATACTGGTATAATATAAATTATAATGCATCCCCATGTGGAATACTTGTAGAATACACATTATGACACATATGTACTGCATGTAAGTCATTGAATACCGGTATAATATAAATTATGATGCATCCCCACATGGAATACTGGTAAAATACAAATTATGATGCATCCCCACATGGAATACTGGTAGAACACAAATTATGATTCATCCCCACATGGAATACTGTAGAATACAAATTATGATGCATCCCCACATGGAATACTGATAGAATACAAATTATAACACATCTGCACTGCATGTAGGTCATTGAATGCTGGTATAATACAAATTATGATGCATCCCCACATGGAATACTGGTAGAATACAAATTATGATGCATCCCCACATGGAATACTGGTAGAATACAAATTATGATGCATCCCCACATGGAATACTGTATAATACAAATTATGATTCATCCCCACATGGAATACTGTAGAATACAAATTATGATGCATCCCCACATGGAATACTGTAGAATACAAATTATGATGCATTCCCACATGGAATACTGTATAATACAAATTATGATTCATCCCCACATGGAATACTGTAGAATACAAATTATGATTCATCCCCACATGAAATACTGTAGAATACAAATTATGATTCATCCCCGCATGGAATACTGGTAGAATACAAATTATGATGCATCCCCACATAGAATACTGTATAATACAAATTATGATTCATCCCCACATGGAATACTGATATAATACAAATTATGATTCATCCCCACATGGAATACTGTAGAATACAAATTATGATGCATCCCCACATGGAATACTGTATAATACAAATTATGATTCATCCCCACATAGAATACTGTATAATACAAATTATGATGCATCCCCACATGGAATACTGTATAATACAAATTATGATTCATCCCCACATAGAATACTGTATAATACAAATTATGATTCATCCCCACATGGAATACTGATATAATACAAATTATGATTCATCCCCACATGGAATACTGTAGAATACAAATTATGATGCATCCCCACATGGAATACTGGTAGAATACAAATTATGATTCATCCCCGCATGGAATACTGGTAGAATACAAATTATGATGCATCCCCACATAGAATACTGTATAATACAAATTATGATTCATCCCCACATGGAATACTGATATAATACAAATTATGATTCATCCCCACATGGAATACTGTATAATACAAATTATGATTCATCCCCACATGGAATACTGATATAATACAAATTATGATTCATCCCCACATGGAATACTGTAGAATACAAATTATGATGCATCCCCACATGGAATACTGGTAGAATACAAATTATGATTCATCCCCGCATGGAATACTGGTAGAATACAAATTATGATGCATCCCCACATAGAATACTGTATAATACAAATTATGATTCATCCCCACATGGAATACTGATATAATACAAATTATGATTCATCCCCACATGGAATACTGTATAATACAAATTATGATGCATCCCCACATGGAATACTGTATAATACAAATTATGATTCATCCCCACATGGAATACTGTAGAATACAAATTATAACACATCTGCACTGCATGTAGGTCATTGAATGCTGGTATAATACAAATTATGATGCATCACCACATGGAATACTGGTAGAATACAAATTATGATGCATCCCCACATGGAATACTGGTAGAATACAAATTATGATGCATCCCCACATGGAATACTGATAGAATACAAATTATGATGCATCCCCACATGGAATACTGTAGAATACAAATTATGATGCATCCCCACATGGAATACTGGTAGAATACAAATTATGATGCATTCCCACATGGAATACTGATAGAATACAAATTATAACACATCTGCACTGCATGTAGGTCATTGAATGCTGGTATAATACAAATTATGATGCATCACTGCATGGAGTGCAGGTATGATACAAATTATGGCACATTTCCAATGGCAGTAGCTCATGTAATACTCGATAATACAAAAATTATGGCACATTTCCAATGGCAGTAGCTCATGTAATACTCGATAATACAAAAATTATGGCACATTTCCAATGGCAGTAGCTCATGTAATACTCGATAATACAAAAATTATGGCACATTTCCAATGGCAGTATCTCATGGAATACTAGTATAATATGACTGGTATGAAACTTGAATTCATAAATGCCCTAAAGTACAAATCCTGTACTCAGAATTGTTGAAATCCATTTAGTCCCTGTTTGTTCACTCTCTTCTTCATCCAAGTATTGTTTGGTAAATTCCTGTGGCAGAAATTCAGTGTGGAAAAAATATCACATGAATGGGGAAAACTACAGATACAAATTGACTCCTACTGTAATTTCTCTTCCTACTTGACAATGATGTAATGATGTACATTTCTTATCAAATGTGTTAATAAAGTCTATTTCAAAATAATTATTGTTCTAACTTCTTAATGCTGCATTTTACATTAATGTTATGTATATTGGGACTCCAAAGTTATTTGCATGTTTTCTTGCAAGTGAGACTGTGATTTTAATTAGGCAATAGTGAAATTGTTATGGAGATTTGCCAGTCTACTGTATACTTATTTTTTTGTACATACCAGCAAAAAGTATTCTAACTACAAGTTGTTGAATTCTACTGTATAATTTTTTTTGTACATACTAGCAAAAAGTATTTTAACTCAAAGTTGATGAATTTTTTGTGTTCAGAATTTCTCCAGCTTTAGATATTGCATTTACTGGTACTTGGAGTGGTAAATGTTCATATTCTCAATGCCATTCATGAAGAAATATTGGCCAAACAACTATTAATAATAAGTAAGAAATTAATATAACATTTAAATTTAGAAAACAATAACAACTGAATACCGATGGCTTTTGGCACCAAATCTTTCAACAGGAAGAAGAACATATACCTTGCTAAGTCTGGAGACATTAATGAAGGAAACTTTATGCAAATATTTTCTTAGTACAACATTAATTATTATCAGAAATACACTGTATCATGTGATTAGATACATGTATATAAAAAGAGTTTGTGTTAGGTCTTAGAGTCCTACAAATAAATGCAAGTTAAGGTCCCATAATCATGAAACGTGTCTCAGCTCAAACTCTTACTCAAAAAGTTCTGACCAGTCCAAAGGCTTTAATTTTTATTTCCAGGCAGTAGTTTTAGTATACCCATTTTCTACCCCAAACATCTTGTAACCTAGGTTAAGGAATGTAATATGTAATTAATATCCATTTCTTTCTTCCTAATAGATAAAATGAAGTAAATGTTTTTCTTCCAGATTTAATCTCATTTCTGGTCTATGTCATTGTTAATGATGCTTCAAAAGTTTGTGCAGATTTCTGGATCTTTAAATTTATTTTAATTTTAAATTTGGGATAAATTGCATTTTTCTTTTTTTTAAATTTTTGACATTAACTAGTTAATTATCTATCAGTCTTGACCAGATCATATAAAGTTTTTTAAAGTTATATACTGTATATAATCTTGTACAAGGCACGTCCAACTGCAAACTGTACAGACCCAAACCTGCTGTCACATAATGCACTAGCAGATCTGGGTTTATTGTTTGTTAGGAGTAATTAGTAGAATAAACAACATAGATCCTGATCTGTGGATGCATATGATGGCAGATCAGGCTCTGTGATGTTTGTGGTTGGACTCAACTTTTAAGTATTTATGGTACTCTGTCATCCACAAAGAGCAAGAAACAAAAACTTGTACAAATCACTGAAAGTTTTGTATCAATACACTTATTGTTCCGAGCTTGTGTGATATATTGTAGTTTGTTGGAAAGCATTTCATTCATTTTCTTTGATGTCTTGGTAGATCTTATTACAGTATCATTTTAATCAATCTCGTTCATAAGTGTCATAAACAATTAAAATGAATACAACTTTTCATGAAATTTCTTTGTTCATTTTGTGTTCTTTATTATATGTTTTCAGGTGTTAATAATCTATGATTTTAAACTAAATAACAGAAAAGAACAAAAACCATCAAGATAAGTCTAACACATAAAATAATGTATTTCCCTAGAATACAAAGCAAAACTTTAAAAAGAACTTACAGTATTGTGAACTAAATCTCGGACAGTCTTAAATGTTCTATAACAAGAAAGTAAAGAGCGCTGCAAATGAATTCCAGTGGTGTTCCAAATGTATTCCAATCTTGAATGTGCTGATGGACCAATAGCTTGGAAAGGTGTTGATGTGCTGATGTTCTTGATGTATCACCATGATATAATCCTAACTGATTTTAAATTAATTCACAATAATCCCAAAATAGTGATTTAGTCTGCAGTATTAATTACCACTTTGTAATTCCAATCAATATTTTAAAAAAGGTTCCTCTCAAATTAAATCTGAACACAACTGAAGTTAAATATAGGAATGAATAATTCTGATGATTTCATCCTCAAAATACAAATCTAAGACACAATAAGAGGAACAGAATGAGGGTCGAAAGTTCATTTCCAGAAACAAAGTCAGGTTTCTTACTAAAATATTAATAAAGAATATGGCAAACACCAGGTAGACCAGGAATTCCTGAGGGTAAAACTTATGTCATGAAACATACTTGCTTGCAAGTAATAATTACCTTAAAATATAATCTCCAATCATAGACAATTCTTAGTTATGTAAAATATTGTTTACAAAATTACCCTATAATCGTAGACAAAAGCCATCACTATATAAAAAAGATGCATAACACATGGATATGCTGGAACCCATCCACTGGTACTAATTCAGTTCCCATAGTAAACCTATGCAAAGACCATGATATTAAAAATTCAATAACTTAAAAGTTTTGAGTGCTCATGAACAAAGATATATTTATCAGTATAGATGAAACCTGAATGTCAGCTTCTGTGTAGAGGAAAGGATATGAGCAGCGGCATTTTCTGGACCTGTATATGTTTGAAACGTGCTTTCCATTCCGCACCAAAGAGTCTGGTGCTAATTTTAGTAATGAGTCTTCCAAACTCAAGACTGTTAAAGGATTGAACTTCCATCAACAAAACAATGTCTCTTTTTTTTTCTCACTTACAACTAGGATAAGCTCTCAAAAGATTCTTTTTCCTAAAACATAACTTATATCATTAAACAAATCCTGGTCAGCCAAACCCATATATACTCTATTTTAGGTTCACCCATTTCCGGGCTGGTTCCCATTTTTTCATATCATTAGTACCATGTGTCCTTCATGGTTATGTCAAGGGCAACTTTTGCTATTGTTTTAGGACTAGGAATATTTCTATTCAAAGTTCTGCCTCCTGACACATCTAGAACATTTGCTGGTAACAAGCTCATTGGCCAAAAAAAAGTAGTTTGATACCGTCACAAAATTGTGGCTATACTGTTTCTTAACAAATGGAAAGTGTGTAGTTAAAATGTATGACTTAATTAAAAAGATGCACAGTAGAAACTGTGTGATCTGACAATGAAGTGACCCAATAGTTTTGTCTGCTTTGGGCTGTGCCAGCATACTCAGTTTATATAATTTAGGAAAAAGAAAGTTGTTTGCATCTGAAATGGGCAGGGATCCAGTTTATTTCAAGGACAGGTTCAGCAGTTTCTCCAGTTAAGTTAAACTGTACCTTGAAATTCAATCCATGGATTTTTAAAAAATCAAATATTTTGCCATAATGTTCCAAAAATTTAATGACTGAAATTATTTTTGTATGTCTCTCTTAAACAAACTTTTGTGACGCAGCTTCAAAACTTTGGTCGCTGACAGCTCATCCATGCATGAAACTGAAGATTCTTAAGAGACAGGGAAATGATTTAAAACAAATCTATTACTGGTAAGAAATATCCCCATACATGATGAAAATGGTGGTAAATAGCACAAAGAGTGTATCTGGATGATGTCACACCTGATGTAGTAGTGATCCTGAGTACATATAGTTTGGAGTAACCTTGAATGATCTTCATTAAATATAGGTCATAGATCACACCTCTGGTTGGTAGTGACCTTGAATACATAGGTTGGGAGTAACCTAGAATGACCTACATTGAATATGGGTCAATGACATGGTTCATAAAGTACATTATTTTGGGAGTTGTTGAGATCATAAATCACATCTGTACTTGAGAGTGATCTTGATTGACCTGCTTTGAAGCTGGTCCACTGGCAAAGTGAGGCTGGTAAATAAGATAATATCAGAAAACAACACCTGTTGTATTGAATACTTTGGGATGCCATTCAAGTTCTCTATTTTGTACTAATACTTCACTTAAGTATTAAGGAGTTTGAACCAGTTGCATTGTCATCCCACCCTCAGCGTGTCATTAGTGAGAGCAGTGTAACTATCGATCTCACCATTCATCTACTACCTACTTTTAAACACCTTGATGGTGAAACTTTATACCTGTCAAGAGACTGGAAATTAGACCCAGGAGATGGCTACTACATAGGAACAACAGTGACAGCTGAATCCTTATCATAAAATATGAGATCAACCCAAAAATCAATTAACTTTCCTCTGTTTAGATAGAACAAAAATTAGATCGAGGAAAATAATGTCAGTGCTTTAAATTCTGTAGAGGAAAACAGAAACAAAAGAAGGGCTATTGAGGGACTGTAGAATTAATTTATTTCACAATGTTGCAGCTGTACTTGAAGATGCAAAAAGATGGGGTAGTTGGAAATGTGGTGCATACATTTGTTACATTCATATTCCAGTTTGGGATACAAATTAACAGTAAGTGAAAGTCTTACAAGAAATAAGACTATTATTCTGCTAGTTTTACTAGAAATAAGACTATTGTTCTGCTAGTTTTACTAGAAATAAGACTATTATTCTGCTAGTTTTACTAGAAATAAGACTATTATTCTGCTAGTTTTACTAGAAATAAGACTATTGTTCTGCTAGTTTTACAAGAAATAAGACTACTGTTCTGCTAGTTTTACAAGAAATAAGACTATTATTCTGCTAGTTTTACAAGAAATAAGACTATTGTTCTGCTAGTTTTACAAGAAATAAGACTATTGTTCTGCTAGTTTTACAAGAAATAAGACTATTGTTCTGCTAGTTTTACAAGAAATAAGACTATTATTCTGCTAGTTTAACTAGAAATAAGACTATTGTTCTGCTAGTTTTACAAGAAATAAGACTATTGTTCTGCTAGCTGGCTCTTTATATACTTAGCCCACCACAAAACCATCTTCGGATTCACCTGGCCTCTAATGATTTGACAAGCAAGAGAGCAAAGGACCTTATTAAAGACATTAAACTGTCAGTGTTAAATTTACTGCACTCAACTCTTAAACTAAAGTAATATGGTTTGATACTCCCACACATTTATATTGTCATAATGCCAAGAACCCAAAAATGGTTGACAAAACCAGGAAAGGTATAATGCAGTTATATGAGCTTTTGTGCCTAGTTGGGTGGTTATGTAAATATGACACACAACTATCATATGTACTCACTCATAAGATCATGCAGTTTGTTAGGAGTAATCAGTGGAACAAACCCTGACCTGCAGGTGCATTACGTGATGGCAGATTAGGATCTTTGTTGTTTGCAGTTTGATTTGACTTATAAGTAAGTATATACAGTATAAAATATGGTGAAACGGATCTTTTCTGTTATGACAGTACCAATCTGTCCAATTAAGGCAATAAAACTTTCCTAAATGTTATTCATGGTACATTGGAAATATTCAAATTCATGAATGGTGTAAGTTCAGTTTTTCACATTCCTGGTAGTATAGCTGTGATCCATTTGTATGGCAAATGGAAAAGGCATATAAAATCAATGGACTGGTGTGATCCAGGGAGACAACTATAGGTCATGGAACTCATCTGACTCATATTTGCATACATCCCTACCTTAGTTAAGTATGCATTAGTAGGGAAGGAGTGATTTGGAAAAAAATAGGTCTACTCTGTCACCAGAGAGACACTTTCTTTATCTGGTGCCAGAGGGGAGTTTACCTACCAATGTCAGTTTTAAAAATGAGTAACCGAGGAGGTAGGTGGTGACCAAGTAGGCAGGTGATTACATGGGCATGAATAACCAGTTGGGAACCATATCTGATGCCATCTGACCTGCAAGGCCTGGGCAGACTGGTCACATCTGAGACAAAAGTGCATTACTTCATCAATTCATCACTGTTTTCTTACATGTGTCTGTTTTCTGTTTGACCCTAGTGACCATATGTTATATAGCACATCCATTTATCAGTTCATAATCAGCAGCCACCTCTTGGGCATGTATTGTATTTTTGAGCAAGGTATTGTCACAAAAGAAACTAACAATAATGTTTTTTTGTTTTTGCTTCCTCCACATCAAAGTCATTAGAGTCAACTAGAATGGAGATAGCATCATTGGGGACACTTAGAGCTGGAGAGTATGTTGGAATCACGAAGTCACTTGGTTGTAGACAGAGTAAAAGACAACTCTGTGCTAAGCCCTGTATTTCAAATGGTGAGTAGGGGCTGAAGGTATGGCATTTGCCAGGAAGAGATGAGAACATCTGTCTGTCCTGGAAAAAGTGACACTTCTAGCCTTCTGAATTGTTTCCACCTGGTAATGAGGTGATGGTGGGATGTGAGCCATAGTATTGCTTCCGCTTTGAGGGTAGGGTCCAAAAGCCCAAGGGCGTACAAGACCAAGGACCCTGAGGTGGAGGGCCCCACATTCTGTGGGGATTCACTGGGATAATAGGAAAGGGAAGGATACTGATCCAATCCCCTAGCATAATCTAAGTCCTTAGGTTAGACTCCCAATATTGTTTATAATAAGATGGTAGAGGGTGGAGAGGGGGGAACTCTGTCTGAACCCTATCCTTGTACTGTGAGGCCATATTGTGATGAGGATACAGGCTCATGAACTGATGCATCACTCAAAAAGGTGTGGTGCTGATCCCACTAATAGAGAGGATATTACCTGCTACCTCTGAAGGGGTAGTAGTGGTGCATCTCATCCTTGATAGAAAGCACAACATGCTACGAGAAGAGCAGTGCATCTCCACCTCCATGGTAGGCAGGGATACACTATAGTATAGGCAGTGCATCTTCTCCTCAATTGGAGGTAGTGACATGCCACAAGATGAGTGGTGCATATCCTCCACAATGGGAGGCAGCGACACTCTAAGAGGTGAGCAGTGCATCTCCTTCCACAATGGGAGGCAATGACACTATGGAACGAGCAGTGCATTTCCTCCTCCATGTGAGGTAGCAACATGCAGCTAGATGGCTGGTGTATCTCCTTCACAATAAGAGGTGGAAATGTGCTGGGAGGGGTCTTCCTGTCAGAAGACCCAAAGTTTTTGTAGAGTCCTGAGGAGTCTGTAAGAGATAATTGCAAAAATTCTGATGAAGATGGAGACTTAAGTTTTTATCTTTCATTGATATGTGTGACTACAGCAAAACTTTTCTCTAGTAAATCATCTGATTGTTACAGTGTCCATGAAAAAGATGACCCATCTGCACATGCCCTTACCAAGGACAAGGCATGAATGGATTGCATCATACTGGCAATTCTTCAGTAGGATTCACATCTTGGCACAAAAATGAAATCCAACAATAGCTATAGATAAGCTATTGCTGTTATTAAAATCTATTTATTACAGTATATAATATCCACCAGTGACATTTTCATTGATCAAAATTTTGCCAAATATTGTTATAAAAAATGTACTGAGAATGTTGTGTGGAAAGAAAATTTAACAAAATATATGACTTCTTAATAAAAGTTGGGAATTTCATGATGTTGAATAAAATATCCAAGTTATAATCACCATTTTCGACAATAAATTGAATGATATATATCAAGGTTTTATGTATCAATTTGGATCCTGATTGTCTTCACATTCAACAAATAGGATCCCTTTTTTATTCTGGTATTTCTAGTTTAACAAACTGGAATCCACATCTGATCCTGCATTACAAATGAGTTCAGTTGTCATCTGGGTACAAGTTATTGAGGGAGTGGTGTATTTCTATTTTAAGAAATACTTCCAATCCATAGTCTGCATACCTGTCAATCCATTTATCTATATATTATAATGACAGTTTTTGGATGACACTATCAGATTCATAGCCTACCTATCCACCAATTCATTTACGTTATATATGCTATGTAAATACCATAATATATTCATTCATGATGTGGGTTTTAATTCATAAGATTGCATGTAGTCCCATGCTTATAAGGACAACTGTGTCAATGCAAACCATCTGATGGACATACAAGTGCATCAGGACAATTCTGTATTATGGGTGGCTCATCTAGGTGTGGAGGGGGTGGGTGGTGGATAGGGGTGGTGCTTACTTCTGGAATGTGCATGATGCCAACAATCTTTGTATTCATAATTTAAAATATTGGTCATGGCCACTCTGGTCACTCCAGTTCTGATACCATTATTATGGCTGACAAAATGGCAATTGTATACATATTTTTGCAAGACAAACTGTAAGTAAATATATTAATTTTCTTGATTTATTCACTTGAATTAAGGAAACAGAAACCTGAAATGTACATTAACATTCAATGCAAATTTCTGATAAACAAAAGACATCAAACCAAATGTTTGTGATGCATACAGAAAAGGACATGAAAAAGACAACAAAAAGATTTTAAAAAATGTGGGACAAAAAATAGAAAACATTGATCTGATTATTAATTTTGCAAATTAAAATTTCTTACATGAAAATGTGTAAGGGTTAGCTGCAAAATGAACTTATATATTTGTAGAATAATTCTGGTTGGTTGCAGCATGAAATATTGACAGAACAATTTCTACTACAAAGTAGTCAAAATCAGCCAAGTTTTACAACATGAGTGATTTTGTTTCACAGTGTAAATAGCAGAAATAAAACAATTTGAAGGAAAAATCAATGAAAGTGAATAAAAGACTTTTTTCCCAGAACTTCAATTTATTTTATAGATATCATATAGCAGTTTTTTCACATATATATTAAAAAGCAGTTTCTTTCACATAGATATCATATTGCAGTTTCTTTCACTTCTTATGTGTTCCAATTTACAGGACAAAATAAGTTTTAATTATACTTTACCTAAAGAGATATTCATATAAACTCAAGACCTTCTTTAACAAAGTAATTACATGCATATATCATTCTTGTTTTATCATTTATCCATTTTATTTTACAGAAATTTATCAATTTCATGACCTTCTTCCGCAACGGACTGACACAAATAGTAATATAAAAAAGCTAAAATCAACAGTCATAAAGACTTATTAGAAACCATGCAAATTAATTCAGAAATGTAAGTCTATCACAGTCTGTACTTAAAAAAACATTAAATACACTAATCATCAGAATGCATAAGATGTTTTAAATATTCATTTCCATCAGTCCATGGTCTTAGTGCTGTGCGAGTCCAGAGGGTCAGCTATTGCTGGACTGGTGAAAACTGCCTTCAAATCCTGTAAATATAACAGTATGACATCAACTACATGATTTTTATATGAACCTGTGCTAGATTCTTTATCATGACATGTAAATGGGCATGTGTGTGGTATGAAATAATGAAAATTATGCAAATAAGTAAAACTGACGTCAAACCAGTCAAAAACCTTAGCAACTATGTAACTTTAATGAATACTTATTGAAGATGAAATCTAGGTATTTTAAAATATTAGGAAAGACAACTTTCAAACTAGTATAATTAGCTACAAACAAGGCAGATGGAAAGCAAAGTCAAAACAGAGACAAGAGACTAAAAGTTTACACAAATGGAAATAAACAAAAGAATACAATAAGATGCAACTAATTTTATACCAAACCAAAATGATACTTATCCAAACAAGCATAAATTTCATAAGTATGTAAGATATCTTGCAAAAGTTAAAAGATATCTCATAAACTTTATAATATACTGTATATAATTGCTCATTATATAAGATACCGTGTACACTTAATTAGACATCTAACAACTAAGAGTACTGTAAACAGCACATTATATGCCCACCCTTTGTTTTATAATCCTGCATGTAGACACAAAAAAATTGTCTTCTTTCAGTCAGTGGATTTGACCTCTGACCTTTTGACCCAAGAGCACAAAGGCAGGTTCCATCCTAACCCCAAGTGTAATATAGCCATAAAAACTGGTCTAGATCTCTGATGTAACTAACAATATTGTGCAGAAATAATAATTCTTTTTAGTCAGAGTGGCCTTTGTATTTTTGACCTCAAGATCAACAAGCTTCCTTACCCATTATACAAACCATCTACAACATTTTGTCCAGGAATGTGATTTAGAACTAATGTTATTGTGTGGAAACCTATCTTATTATTTCAGTCACAGTGACCTTAATATTTGATCTTCTAGCCCTGAAATTAATAGGGTTCTTCCTTACCCCAAAGTGCAAGCCATATACATGTACATAGCTCGTTAACTGTAAATGATGAAAAATTCAAGTTACTGTGACATAAACATTTTTCTCTATCATAATGACCTTAATCTTTGAATTTTTTACTCATAATTGACATGGTTTTTTCACTGCCTTATGTACAAGCTACTCATAAAGATTGGTAACTGTAGATAGTGGAGAACTGGACATTTTGAGCAGAATTTTTTTTCAGTCACAGTAGTCTTGACCTTTGACCTTTTGACTCCAGTATCAATAGGGTTCTTCCTTAACCCATGTGTCAGCCATCCACAAACTGTAGATGGTGAAGTTACTGTGCAAAAACAAAATTGGTAACAGTTGGACAGACAGATGGACAACATCAGAGCTTAATTTGCTCTACAATATGACAGTCATTCTGAAGGAGTCAAGATATCATACAGAGTTCGTAAGATATGTCAATTTCAAGATATCCTAAAATGCTGATAACATTTATGAGATATCCATATTAATCTGTTAATGTGTTATTTATCTTAGAAGAAACTTTATAATTTGAATTTTGTGCAACTAGATATATTCTAATTATTAGATATCTTATAAGCTCATTATTAGATACATTATTTAATTCATTTCTTATATCTTATATATGGTATCTTATCAACTAAAATAAATTAAGATATCTAAAAAAATGTATTTAAATATCTTATGAACTTATTTTTATATACAATATATTCTATAAACTTGCTAAAATGTTTAAGTTTTCTATATGATAGCTTATAATGCTTGTAAGATATCTAATAAAATATGCAAGACATCTTAGGACTGTTCCAGTAAAACATACATGGGACCCAGGAGAGGCACTTTTAATGTGGGGTACTCACCATAGATGCAATTTGGAATTTTCTTTTTAATTTTAATATAAACTCAATCAAAACACCCTAAAATATATAGTAAAAAACTGCCTTGCCTGGGTTTCATGTATATTTAAATGGTGCAGCCCTTAAAATGCTTGTATCTTATAAAGTTTATAAGATTTTTTATGATGTTTCTAAAATATCTCATAGTTTATATGAAACATGTATCGAATTCTTTGAATAAATGATATTTATTACAAAAACTATATATCTCAATAATGAAATGTCTTGAAAATGATGTAAGATATGTCATTAATTTAATAAGATATCTTATTAAACTGTTTATTATATAAAGTATAGTATGCGTTTTATTAGACATCCAATAAGCTAACGAGATATAATATTTAGAAGATATCTTGAAAACTTACTATGATATTTTTTGAACTTTTAAGATATCTTAATTAAAATTGATTACAAGATATTTTAAAAGGTTGATACAAGATATGTAAAGTTGATAAGATATCATGTATTATTATATGCTCATTTTTTTCTCCATTAACTTTACATTGTCAGAATCGTTCAGTATTTTACAATATTGCACTCATGCACACTTCATATTGTACTCATGTGTGCCCAATAGTGTTTTAGGAACTACTTTGTAAACAAATCATGTACACTCAAATAATAGGTGCTTTATGTTTTAGTTGATAAAAAATTGGTTTCTGAATGAACTAATTCAGATGTTTCGTGGACTGCCACATACCAGCTGCTTTGCCACATTCCACGTTAACATTTTTGATATAATGTTTCAGATTTAGGCTAGCTACTGATGCCAGACAGGGTCCTTACAAATAGCATGCAAGAGAAAAGGGATAAATTGTCTTCTTTAGCTGGGATTAAGAATGTCAAAAAGTATTCTTACAGTTTTATATCCTGAATTTCCTCAAAATGTACTTTCTTAATTCTGCAAATCCAAATTACATGAGCCATGTCATGGGTTCTCAAGCTTGATTACACATTTCGAAATTGTACTGTAATTTCGACTATATTCCAAGTGCAATTACATCCTCCTTACTGCACTCAAAATGAAATAAACATTATATTCCATAACATCTTTTTGATAATTGCAATTGAAAGACTTCATATTTTCCCCATGTTATGATTTCAAACATTCAATGACAGAACAGAAACACACTTGCAGATGGCAACACGCTGTTGAAATCCAATGTACTTTATGTACAATTGGCACAGATAAATCCATAAGTCCATAATCACAAAATTTCATACAATTGACAAAAATACCAAAATCGGTTCATTCCAGATCAAATGGAAGAGTTGTTGCAATGCGCATGACTAAGTTCATATTTCTCTGGGCAGAGTTATGTGCACATTAATAATGTTGTTGTGTAATGATGAATCTGCGCTTGTGTAGCATACATTCAGTTACTTTGTTTCCTGTAGTGTATTTTTGTTTATATAATTAAGCCTTAGGTAGAATAAGAAAATGAGCATATAATAAAAAGGTTACTGCATTTGTATGGGAAAATATGAGCTCGTTTTGTCGGAGGGATATACTGCACTCCCAAGGTCATACAGTATTTCCATCCAAAATACTCATTCAAATTTTCCCATACAAATGCGGTAACCTATAATTATTTCTTGCAAGATACCTTCACTTAGAGTGAAATATTAATAATCTTGGCAAACTGGGTGACATGACATTGTTTGTATCTATTATTACTAAGTACATCTGCAGGAAGTCTAGTTATTCAGCACTTTACTGTAGGTAACGAAGCATTTACCAGTGACTTGAATGTCTGGCAGGCCATGAAGACATCCTGTATCAGTGGATGTTCCACAAGGACCTTCAATTGCAATGGCTGCAGATTATCACTACCCAACTCTCTGTACACAGTAGATAGTTTTTCCTATCATGGAGAGAATGAATAAATTATTATCATTATACAACACATTTGGTGCTAGTAAATCTTAGACTGCCACTGATTTATACTTACCAAGAAGTTACTAGCGAATATAATGACTGTGAACAAGGTTTGAGACTGAGACATTATTACCAAAATGATTAAAATAAAAACAAATTTTGTTCTGAGAAGATCTCGTTTAAAAGTTTTGCTATTTTTATTGACAGAGGCTGAATTTAGTAGTACATCAAGACATTTAGTATTTCTGATAATACAATGCTAACCATCAGCTTTAGTTGAAATCAGAAAAGCATTTTTTTTTAAATGTAAGAAGTGCATACTCAGGCATGTACATTTCACAAATTCTAAATTTCAAGTTTAAAAATATTATTCTTTGTTATGATCAATTTCGTATGCATCTTTTACGACTGGTTGTTCATACCAAATGAACAGGCAGCCATGGTAGCTCATTTGATAGAGCACTGGACTCATAATCCAAGCATTGCAGGTTTGATACTGTCCATGCCAGCCTGGATCAACTGCCTCATTGTATTTATAGTAAAGGCACTTAGCTCTCATTTCCGCAGCATAATATAGCCAATAATATGTGTAGACTGCCAGTAAAACCAATAAAAACGAAAAGAACAATAACATGGATTATCCAGTCTAACAAAAGTAAACATGCCTTCTGTTGATAAACTGGAACAGTAACTATGGCTACCACTACAATCCCATGCATCTATTGACTAGTTAACCTAAAATGGCAGCCAATCATGATCTGTCTCTGTGCTGTTAAATCTCCTAAGAAACACCTTTGCAGTAATTTTTCTGAAGGGTTTGTTTATGAGTTGGTGAAGCATATATAGGGCAACAATTTTAACAAGAGGACACAGTGGACCTGACATTGCTCACCTGGCTGAGCAGATAGCCAAGACATCTGGGACAGCTGGATACTTTCTGCTCAAATTTCCTCCAAAGCTGTTGATAGCATTTGCTATAGAAAAAACCCCAACTATTTCAAAGTTTCTCTAGTTTTTCTATCTTCATCCATATCTGATGGCACAGCACGATAATAGCCAAAATTGTCAGGTCATATGTGTCAAAGTTGGTCAAACCTTTTGTTCTAAAGTTTATTGATATAAAGTTATTTAAATTTTTAAAAAATTCACTTGTAGTGGTGGAGTGGCACCGTGTTTACAAAGTTCAACATCCTTTATGCCTGGATTATATCTGTCATATTTGGTCACATTCACTTGAGTGCTTTTAAAAAGAAGTGGTTTAAATGTTTTTCTGTTCATGGTAGTGGTGGCCATCTTTGATGATGAATCAGCATCATTTATATAAATCTGATAGGTCTTTATGCCAGGATACATTCCATCAAGACTGGTCAAATTCTTGTCTATACAGTAGTTTTAGAGAAGTCATTTCAAGAATTATCTATTTTTAGTAATGGCAGCCATACTTGATGATGGATCAGCATCATTTTGTACACATATGAAAGATCTTAATACCAGCATGCTGAGTCTGTCATATATGATCAAATTCTGACAGAAGAAGAAGTAATTAAAGCTTTTTAAAACATTTTTTGTATTTTGTAATAACAACCATATCTGGTGCTGGATCAAAACGTGTACAAACCTGAAAGTCATCTATGCGAAAATTTTGTCAAATTCTGTTCAGCAGTTTTGAGAATAAGTTCTTCAAAGGTTTTGCTGTTGTTAGTAAATGAAGCCAAATTTGATTACAGATTGGCATCATCTGTAAAGGCTTGAAAGGTCTTCATGCCATATTGATGCTGTTGCCATATTGATGCTGTCTGTCAAGTTTTGTAAATTTTAGTTTGTGGTTCTGGTAAATAAATTGTTTACAAGTTTCTCTGTTTTTAGTTATGACAGCCATATCTGATTGCAGATGAGCATCATTTGTATGAACTTTAAAGCCTTCTATGCTTTCTGTCATGTTTGGTAAAGTTCTGTTAAGTGGTTTTTAAGGTTTTACTATTTTTAGTCATGGCAACCATATTTTACAACAGACTGGCATCATTTGGACAAGCTAGAGAGGATTTCACACCAGGATACAATCTGTCAAGTTTTATCCTATTCTATTTAGCAATTTTGGATAAGAAGTCATTTAAAGGTTTTGTATTTTTCATAATGGCTCCATTTTATGGTCCAGTGGCAACATTTCTGTACATCTGAGAATTACACTTTTACTGCCAATCATACAAATGTGAAACTCTAGGAAGTGAGTGACATCTCAAGCTATTTCACCATTAAAATCAAATTACGCATTGTCAATACATTTTTGAGACTAAATATTATGAAGAGAATCATGAATGTTTTCAATATTTAACCTGAAAACATAATGGAATGAGATGAACTGCCTTCATCGAATATTAGTCAACTATTGTCAGGATCAGTGACCTATTTTGGAGGCTGCTGCATATTTAATGCTATTACTGAAGTTATGTATAAATTTCTCAGATGTAAGAAAGACAATTTTTGATAGTATCATAAAGTATGATGAGAATTTGCTTCAATTCTATTTTACTTACAGAGCCAAGACAACATCTGCTGATGATCTTGTTTACCATTAACAAAGATATGTGTATATATATATATATATATATATATATATATATATATATATATATATATATATATATCTCAATAAATGGATCAAATAGATCTTACCCTAGAAGTTGCATCTTCAGGATCAGCTATGACACTAAACCTATGGCTGTCTCCTTTAGCACTTTCCCCATGATGCAGGACCCTATATAGGGCCTCCAGGGGAACTCTAGCATCTGCAGCCTCAGGGGGAATGTCATCTGGCACTGGGGGTGGAGGACTGAAGTGCTCAAGAGGTTCCTCAGGTTCAGGGCTGTTTATCAAAGGATATTAAAAGTGTGAGCAATTTTAATGCTGTGAGCAAATTTAATGATGTGACCCTTTTTCCAAATATTTCCATTTTGACACTTTTTTTATCCCTTACATTATTTTCTGCTTGTTACCACATTAGGTCTACAAGTGCCCTATGCCTGACATAAAAATAAAATGTGTCCATCTCTCCCTCCCTCTGACAGTCTCTCACACATGTAAATACAAGAATAAGACAAAAGTATCAAATTGCTAAAAACTAGTAAATACAAGAATAAGACAAAAGTATCAAATTGCTAAAAACTATTAGCTAATTAATACTTCTTTTGATTCGGCCAGATCTGAAGTGGACTGGCCATGAATGCATAAGGACTTCTAAGACTGAGATCATATATCTCTACAGCTATTTTCATAACTGCATACAAATTATCAGGTCATGCTCTACTGTGCTACCCAAAAATTAAAAATATATTTGCACATCTGAGCACGTGTACCTTTATGATTTCTAATAAATTACCTTTGAGTAAAGTTGGGCATTTTGTACCTAAGCAGTGTCATTAATTCCAGCCCTGATCTTTCCCAAGATTATTTCAACCTTATATCAGAATCTGATCAACATTACCGGTAATTACTAATTAAAATCAAAACGAGGGAAATGTTTTCAAGTACTTAACCTTTATAGACTTTTCTGACTTTGACACTAACTGTAAAAAATAAAATTGCCCTGATTAAATAAGAAATGAATTGATAACTTTAAAGTTTTTGTATTTTCATACTTGACTTCATTATTTTACATATCATTCTACAAGGTAATTTTTCCTGTAACCTTTGCAAAGTTTTCAAACTTTGTTTCTTCCAGAAAATTAACAAAATTTGTCCAAACCAACTGCAGATTTGTAAAATTTAGACTGAGACTACAATAAAGAACAATACTGCAGAAGTAAAAATATAACTAAGTCTTCAGATCACCAGACCATGACAACATAACATGTTAATTTAATGTCAATAACGACTTAAGTTTCAGGTAAATTTATTAATATCACAACATATATCCTGATCTGCTGTAGGATGATGTGCCTGCAGATTAGGGTATATGTTGTTTGTTCTACTAATTACTCCTAACAAATTGCACATTCCCAGATCTACTGGCATATTACGTGACGGCAGATCTAGGTCTGTGCAGTTTGCAGTCAGACTTGACTTATAAGCATGTATATATGGTATCTGCTAAGTTTAAGACAGTCCACGGAAAGACATGGGAGTAGTTGTACACACAAAAATTGCAGAACATACATACACAAGTACAAATGTACTGGGTGGAGAGACCAGGCTAATACTAAACGCCATTGTAGGGATATAACAAAAACTCAACTGCCTTCTATGAGCAGTTTATCACCAAGGTATTGTCTTTCTAAACTTAAAGATTTCCATATGAAGACCATAATAAGTAAGAAGTTTAAAAAAATCTTATGCATTTCAAAAAGGCAAACATGGGGCCCAAGTGGGTCTGAGAGTACTCACCAGTTTGACATCTACCTACAAGTCAAATGCAAGAGATGCTGGCCAAGCAATCTGGGTTAGCATGAATCTTTCTGACATGTAAGTTGTCCCAGTGTTCAGCACTGTTTGAGAAGAAGCTGAAAATAACTGTTGACATAGGGTGGACAGATGAAACACAATGCATGACACACAAGGAGTGATGGGTCATGTAAGTCAACAAGAAATTATGGCAGGAACACAGCAACTGGTCAATACAGACATCTTGAGATGATGATGATAAGATAAAAAACAAGTTTCACAGGAATCCATGAAAAAGTACATCACTAATTGTGTTCCCATGATTGTGCGATGTAAAGTCGGGCATAAGGAATCCCACATACCCATGCATCTGTGATGTGGGGATATAAAAAGACGATTTCATAAAATTGCATCGAACAATTTGTTGCTTTTTACTAACAAGCATGTAACTAATGTATATATCACAGAAATTGGTAAATAATATATTTGTGACAATTCAATTTTTCTGATATCACGAACAATATTTTTGATATCTCAATTTATAAACATACGTGATTGTTCGGCTTTCACTCCTCAGTAAGATTTTGGGGAATCGGGGCATATGAGTTCCAGATGCAACACTAAGGGCTCGCATCAGTCCTTCCTGAGCATGAGGGGCTGTGCTAAAGTACAATAACTGTAAGAAAAAGAAAAAACATCAACTACATAAATCAGTGTGCATAATTTGCTGAGATATTATAAAGTTAGGACTATTTTAGGAAATTAGGACTATTTTTAGGAATTTCTTGTGCAGGAAAATATAAGAAAGAAAAAACACCAGAAATTGAACTTATGTTATACTGATGAAATTGATTTTGATATTTTGCAGATATAATTTAGGCTGTGAATTGCTAAATTTTCCAAGTGAAATAAATGTGATAAGTCACTGGAGTGAAATACAATAAATATTTTCACTGCCACGTTTATTATAACAAAGAAATCTGAGCAATTATTAGATGCTTATCTGGTGTAGTGGTAAGTATGGCTGCCTTACATGCAAACAAAACAAGTTGAAATCAACTAATGTTTATATATTTTTTCCTCAGTTTTTTATATGTTGTTGTGTCCTGAATTGGGAAGGAGAATTACATTACTACTGAAAAGTATTCTGTGCAAAGGTACAAACAACACAGCAGAACACAAATGGTGAACTGCTGGCATTACCTTGAAGGAATCAGGAAGACACCTGCTATCAACTTGTTATACATATTGCTAGCCAATAAATCTGAGCATAAAATAAAATGAAAATGTGCTTGTTCCTAGTGAATAATGGATATATTTCATCAAGTGGGTGAAAAATTAAGGACTTTTTTTACCCACTTGATGAAATATATCTTTTATTTACTCATTTCAAGCAAATGTCATCTCTAAATATTGTAATAATAATGTTACCAAAATAATGAAATATCCAATATACTGATGGCTACAGAAATAAATCAACTGATGAATCTTGTGAAGAATAAAAACTTAGTGTACTTTTGTGAGTATACTTAGTTCAAGACACACCCGACATGGGAACCATCACAAAATGTTCGCTCAGACAGCTCAATAGGTAGTAGTGTGTCTGGCTAGTTTTTGGGTGATCTGAGTTCAAGTCCCATTCTGGTCATACACATTTTTCTGTGACATTTGGCAGCAGTGTAGGATCAGCCATCTTAAGAGTTCTCAGATGTTATAATCTTTCACTCTATGTTGAAATACGGTCATTGTGACGCATGAAGACACAAGCAGGGGAATATGTGACAGACACTCGAGGATATTTGATAGACAGCTTACAGGACAGCATGCCCTGCTAGCATTCTGGAGATCTGGGTTTGAGCCCCAGTCTGGCATTATAAGTACATTTGTCCTTGTAACATACATACCAAGCTGAAAGGAGAACAGGTCAAATGTATAAACAATAGCATTTGATAAAAATAATTACATTTTTCCAGTCTTATCTGTACAGGTCTGCTCTAAATCACAAACACATAAGTATGTGTGTGAGTATGTAATGACACCAAATAACAGAACACAAATGAGAATGTTATAATTTGTTCAAAGCTGGAATCTAACCCATGAAAAGTGAGTCAAGTCTCCTTTCACCTAGCTCCCATGCACCAATGCTTTGACCCACATGGTCATGGACTCATCCCCCAAAATGATGGAACAAGGTCAAAGGTAAGGACTTGAGGTGCATAGGAACCCACATGCCTGGCAAGAGTAATTTAATGCTCAACTATATGCACAAACCCTATGGATTTCTTTTTAGAAATGCAAAGTCTATCCGTGAAATTATAAATTGACACATGTATATTAAATCAAAGAGGACGGTTCTTATCCATGAGGATACAGCATTGTACAGTTGGATGCATAAATTTACATGGAATAATGCTACCATAATCACATAGGCTTGAGAGTTATATTTTGTTCCAAGCTTGAATCAAACACACAATGGCACCTTTTGCTTAACTCGCATGCATCAGTACCCTAACTAATATCGCTATGTACTCCTAATATCTGAATAAAATTGCATATTAATACATAACACATACATATATTTTTAACATTTTTAAAATGTATGATACAATGTCATTACCATCCCAATATAATCCAGTACTGGTGGAATCCTGTCATGATTAGCAAATATGTCAAACATGGAGGCCTTTAATCTGGTCAAACGGTCAAAACTTCTCTCCGTGATTGCTTGGGTAGTGAACCACAGGTCCATCTGTTAGCAATTAAATAAAAGTCTTCAACTAAAAAGTACTTTCAACATATATTACAATCATTTTAATTGAGAAACACAATTTCTGATGCTTAGTGTAATGAAATTTATCACATATAATTGTTTATAAGTCATGTGTAGATGCAAACTGTGCAGACAGAGATCTGCCAGTTCATAATGCACTGGCAGATCTAGGCCTATGCAGCTTTTAGAAGGAATCACTAGAACAAACAAAACAAACCTTAATCTGCCAGCATATTATTCAATGGCAAATCATGGTCTATGTTGTTTATTATTGGGCTTGACTTGTAAGCAAGTATATATGGTAGTAATGGGTTCTTACGATTTGTAAATTGCATTGACACAATTTGAAAAACTGTTATAAAACTTTCATAATACAAGTATAACAACAGTGAAAAGCATTATGGATAATTACATAAAGATATGCTGATGAAAAAATTCATGGGCACTGTCTGTATTAAACTGCAACTGAATGCTGACAAATGTCACCATTACTGTACTACTTGCTTACAAGCCCAAGTGAAAACTGCACGTACCCATATCTGTCTTTACATAATGTGCTGGCAGATCTGGGTCTATGCAGTTTGTTGGGAGTAATTAGCAGAACAAACAACTTAACCTTTATCTGCCAGTGGATAGTGTGACATCAGATCAAGGTCTATGTTATTTGCAAAGCAGTATCAGCAGTATCTGAAAATTGTGATATACATCAGACTGTCATATCTGCCATCAATAATGCCATGTGACATTCACATCAATACTGATACATAACTTCTCAGACATAACTACATGTCCCCAAAGTCAAACAATATATTTATATTACAAAACAGAAATTAAACTATATCTGCAAGGCTATGGAATGATACTACACCAACAAAATGCCTAAGTGGACATCTTCCCATGAGACTGCTACTTCAGCTGGTAAAGTAATATTGGTTAGTTACAGCAGCCATGTTCAATGGCAGATCAAAGTCTGAATTTGAAAGGGCCTAATGACAGGATGTTCTCTGTCAAATTCTGTCACATTCTATTCAGCATTTTAGAGAAAGAATTATTTTAATTTTTCCATTTTATGTTAGTCATGGTGGCCATATCTGATAGACGATCTGTACAAAATTAAAAGACCTTGATGCCAGGAAACTCTGTCAAATCTGATTAAAGTCTTTGCGTGATTGTTGCAAAGTCTGTTTAAAGGTTTTTCATTTTATAATTATGGCAGCCATAGTTAATGTCATATTTATATCACTGTGTGAGCTTTAAGGGCCTTAATGCAATGATGTTGTCAAATCTGATCAAAATCTGTGGAGCTGATTTTGAGAAGAAAGTTTCTGACTCAGGACCAGAAGGGTGAAGGTTTTGAATTCCACTTTCACTTGCTATTTTTTCTCAAAAATATAAAATTGATTTGACTGTTGTTTTACCCTCAATTCAGGTACTCTTTCACCTAATAATTTAGTAACTACAACATGCCTTGATTTTCAAACACTTCATGATGATAGGAGATCATCCTTGTTGTTCAGCCTCTGGGATCAGCCCAGATCTAGAACAGGGATTAAGCTGGGATCACATAAGTATGGAACTTGGGATCACCCCAGGTCAGTAGAATATTAGATTAAGAGGTAAAGTAAGGCTGGGATCAACACGCTTTAGCCCATTTCTTTTTCTTAATGTGAGTAGCCAATTTGTTGATATTTTTATATGTGTTGGGAAAGGTTCTCCAAACTCTAGAGAAAGCACTAGCATGTATTTGTGTCATGATGCTTTGAATAGATAATAATGTTTACATGCTTAGGATATTCTGTTTGTTTGGTTGGAGAGATATGGATTAATGTACATATCATTTTTATGTAGGTAATCACAGAATGACCAAGTTGAATAGACTTCTGGTCACGAGTTGGGTATAACTAGAGCATTTAATGTGTTGATATAATGTCAGACATCAATCAGTCAAACAACAAAACTTGGATTAAATTTTTCTGTGCAGTTTTGAGAAGCTGTTGTTTATAGAATTTGTGTTATTCTTAGTACTTTTGGTTATTCTGTATGAGGGTTCAACATCAGTGGTGCAAAATTACAAGACCCAAAGATTTTTCCATAAACTTCTGCAAAAACTAGTGAAATTGGTTTTAACATAAAGCTGAAATCAGCAAATGTGGAAAGTTGCTGTTATCATTGTGGGCTTAACCGCAATTTTTAGCACACAATAGGATATTCATGGTGACCAGTATAACTGGTGGAGGAAGAACCTGGGAAAACCCTGGGGTGAACCTCCTACCCAAGGAAAGCTATTGACAAGCTTTCTCACAGAACACAATGACATAGCCTGAGAGCTAAACCCATGTGGAAAGATGTGAAATGGCAGTGATCGGTAAAGGCAAGCACTTCAGACCACTCAGCTTCCTAGGATCCCCTGAATGTGGAAAGGCAATCAGTGATAGATGCAGGGACAAACTATAAGCTAACTTGATAGTATGGCCAGATCACTAAAAAATGGTAACTAAAGCTAACAAAATTCCTTTTTCTAATGTAAAAGTGAATATCTGGATGGAGGTCAAAAGTTCTAATTTGCTGAGCTGCATCTGTACAGTGATACTTATAGTAAAAAATGTAGTGTAATCAATGATACTTAGTAAGAATCCCAAAGGAAATTTTAGAAAGTATAAATATAAATGCATTTAAATATCTAATTCAATGGACAAAAAGTGGAACCTGTTCGATTTGACATTTACAACTTAAAGGATAAATTCAATAACCTTCTACTTTGTTGTCCGACTATATTTGCACTGTAAATACACAATATACCTAGCTGGTGCATACTCATTTAAAATTTCTGTTTATTATGTCCATATATAAATGTAGCTTATTATCAATGCTTTTTATTTGTGTGTGTGTGTGTGTGTGTGTGTATGTGTGTAACTATGTACAAGTACACTGAATGTAAATAAGCATATAATAGAAGGTTACAAGGATGATTAGTACATGCAACTTATTGTGTCACCCTCACTAAATAAAGCCATTATTATCATTATTATTATTATTATTATTATTATTATATATTTGCATGCTTCAACAATAAAATGAATATGTACTCTGTCATACTGTTCCCTGGTAACAAAGCCTGTAGACTTCTGGTCCATCTCTCGGAAATGGCCCAATGTTTGCAGCAGATCTGTTTGGGAAGGGTATGGCAAGGGCTGGGCTAGGGCCAGCATGAACCGCCGCCAGTCCACATACTCACTGTCTGAGGACAGTCCATTACTAATCTCTTGAATCTGTAGGAAAGTTAAGACCATGATTATTCTCTTACATACATGTCATCACCATCATTATCATCTTCATTATCAACTTTGTTTTCTTTCTCATGGTCATCATTTGTTATCATATATATACTTGTTTATAAGTTGAGTCCAATTGCAAACAACATAGAATCTGATCTATCATCACATTATGTGTCAGCAGATCAGGGTCCATGTTGTTTGTTCTACTGACTACTTTTAACAAACTTCATAGACCCAGATATGCTATACTTTATGTGATGGCAGATCTTTTTGCAGTTTTCAGTTAGACTCAACTTAAAAGTAAGTGCATACAATACTTCTAATATAATATACAGTTCATAGGAAGTCCTATATGTCACATATTAATACCTAAATGTCATATATCAATACCCAAATGCCATATATCAATACCCAAATGTCATATATCAATACCTAAATGTCATATATCCATACCCAAATGTCATATATCAATACCTAAATATCATATATCAATACCTAAATGTCATATATCAATACCCAAAAGTAATATATCAACACATAAATGTCATATATCAATACCCAAAAGTAATATATCAATATGTAAATGTTATATATCAATACCCAAATGTTATATATCAAGACCTAAATGTTATATATCAATACCTAAATGTCATATATCAAGACCTAAATGTCATATATCAATACCCAAAAGTAATATATCAATACATAAATGTCATATATCAATACCCAAAAGTAATATATCAATATGTAAATGTCATATATCAATACCCAAATGTTATATATCAAGACCTAAATGTTATATATCAATACCTAAATGTCATATATCAAGACCTAATGTCATATATCAATACCTGTGCTGGAGTAATGCTGGTCCAAACATCTGGTAGCTCCTCCATACCATGTGTAAGAGCCACTATATTCTCAAAGGTCTCAACAAAAGACTTACTGGACATCACACCTGTTGGAGCTGTTTTCACAAACTGAAAAATGGATATAATTAGTAATATAATAAATGGTAAAGTCATAACACTGTAATGAGTAGAAAATAAATCCTACATTTTCATATAACCATCCATACAAGTTCTTATTTCTTGTCTTACTATTACATTTCAAATTCAAAAGTAAATACTGCAGCTGATACATTCTATAATATATGTATATCAAATAAATATACCACTGCTTTCATGTGCCTGTTTCAATGACATGCAGATACTGAAACTGAATAATTTCAAAATTCAGAGGTTGGTTGCAAATGGTCCCAAAGACATCAAGAAAAGAAAATTTAAATATCCGTCCTGTTAAATTTGATACTTAAAAGTGGGTTCACTCATGAAAAGAAACTATATGATACTTGTAGAGATATCTCTCATGTAAAGAGACTAAATCTGATCCTTTAAGAAAATTTCACATTTACAGACTTGAGGCTATATTTTCTATTTAAAGAGGGTTCCCTCATGTACAGGAGGGTCCTCTGATGAACAGGTATTTGAAACCTGAAGAGAGCTCTCTAATGTACTGAAACTATATCTTATAATGTACCAGAGGAGAGCTCCCTGATGTACAGAAACTACATCTGATAATGTATCTGAGGAGAGCTCCCTGATGTACAGAAACTATATCTGACACTTTACAAAGGTTTTATACTTAAAGAGGGTTCTCTCACGTACAGAGACTATATGTGATACTTGAAGAGGATTCTCTTAAGTACAGAGTCTATATTTTATACTTAAAGAAGACTCTCTCATGTACAGAAACTATATTTTAGTGGGTTATGATTTCCCAGAGATGTGAAAAGCAAATCACATCTGTGAGTTGATTTTACTGTGAATTTATGCATGCCAAGTATATTAAAACAACATCCACAACAAATTCTCTTATACATTTGACAACATTGCCATGTCATAAATGTACATGCGATGTACTTCTCCAGAATATTTAAAAACAAAAAATATGGGTCATTTGCTCATATGGAATCCCAACATATGCCCTCACATCTAAAACCCCAATTTGATTAAACATAAATTATTCAGTGTTTGTATATATGGATTCTCACTATATCTCCCTACAACTATAATACCCAACAGATTAAAATCAATTATGTGGATTGATCTCTTGTATGTATGGACTCTCACCAAACCTCCTGACAGCTACAATACCCTAACACCCAACAAATTAAAATCAATTATGTGGATTGATTGCTTGTATGTATGGACTCTCACCAAACCTCCTGACAGCTACAATACCCTAATACCCAACAGATTAAAATCAATTATGTGGATTGATCTCTTGTATGTATGGACTCTCACCAAACCTCCTGGCAGCTACAATACCCTAACACCCAACAGATTAAAATCAATTATGTGGATTGATTGCTTGTATGTATGGACTCTCAACAAACCTCCTGACATCTACAATACCCTAATACCCAACAGATTAAAATCAATTATGTGGATTGATTGCTTGTATTTATGGACTCTAATCATATCCCATGACAGCTATAATACCCATCTGATTAAAATCAATCATGTGGATTGACTGCTTGTATGTATGGACTCTCACCATATCCCATGACAGCTATAATACCCAACTGATTAAAATCAATTATGTGGATTGATTGCTTGTATGCATGGACTCTCACCATATCCTATGACAGCTGTAATACCCAACTGATTAAAATCAATTAAGTGGACTGACTGCTTGCACAGACTCCCAAAACATCCCCAATCAACTAAAATCCCTAAATGATTAAATAATAAATTATCCAGATTGTTTGCATGTATGTACAGGTGACACTCAATTTATGCCAACTCATTTACGTGCTTTCATTTTAACATTGTCTATAATAAAGAAATAAAATTAAATTTGTAAGACTTCACTCATTTTTATGCCACTGCTGGTATCATCAGCTGTGAAATCTCATGCAGTTCATGTATACAATTTGTTTGAAAATTATGCATAAATAATCATTACTTGAAAACTCAGAGGCATAATTTACCCCAGAACTTCCCTTATTTACAAGTATCCTATAAGAAAATTACTTCTTATTTATGTCGTAACCTCAGGAATACATCTATGGCATAAATTAAGCATCGCCTATATGGACTTTCACCATATTCTGTGAAAGCAAAAATACCCAACTGATTAAAATCAATTAAATGGATTGTCTGCCTGTGCAGACTTCCAAAATATCTTTTGTCTACTAAAATCCCCAAGTGATTAAAAACCAGCTATACAGACAACCACTTTTCCAGACAAAATCTGTGTTGACTATATTATCCAGATATTGGTGCTTCACTCTATCTATTTTACCTGATTCATCACTGGTAATACTCAGTTTGTAATAGTATGTTATGTCTATCATGAACATTTTAAAATCCTCAAATACAACACTCTTCTCCATCAAGTAAACAAGGCTGATGTTTCTAGGGCCAATTCAGAATTAAAAGACATCATTCAGTTTCATTTTCTTTTTTTATTGTCTCGATACAAATGCATCAATGTCAATATGTGAGAAGTCAAAAGCAGTTAGCTATGATGCAGTAGGCCACATGTTATGGTGACATCACTGATGGGACAGTCAGTGGATTCTGACACCTTCTGTAGTTTAGAGTTTTCTATTTCCTCAGTTGGTCATTTTCAAACATTTGTTAATAATAGCTAGTTATTTTTATCCCTTATACAGAGAACCTGTCTTGAAAGACCACCCATTCTGCCAAAAAATAATGGTCTCTCAAGACAGGTGGCCTCTCATGACAGGTCATAACACTATAAAACTAATAAATCTATGCAAGGATAACCTGGTCTCTCAAAACAGGTGGTCTTTCATAGCAGTGGTCTCACAAGACACGTTTTATTATACATCCAACTCTATCAACTTAAATATGTGGCATGTAAAAGTAGTGACACTGAGCTATGATTATGAGTCTGGCAAAGAAAATAACAAACAAGTAGAAGAAGTAAATGCAAACAGACTGGGTATCATCATAATCTTTGTCATTATCATCATTTCATTATTATTGTCATAATCATTAGCTGGAATTTTTTATGCCTTTATATGTACTCAATGCATGACTGCATTGATTTATTGATGCATGTTGAGTTGATGTTACTTGAATTATCAAATATGGAGGACATTCCATTTGCCTTCAACTAAGACCATATATTATTTATCTAGTCACTCCATAGTCTACAAGACTTTAATTTATCAAACTCAGATTTTTCACAAATGTGCTGAATATGACCTTGAGTGTTCAGTCCAAGTAAAGCTGGTCCTTCCTATTTTACTTACCCAAAGCAGCTTAAAGTTACCATCTCTTGGGAAATGAGAGAACAGTACCTTTGATCATTTCATACACTTGTTTTTACAAATGCAGTCAACACATAAAGTCAGCATTTTGGATCAAAAATACCTGCATTGTTCTCAAACTTCCACCAGAATCACATACATGTACACAGAAGACTCCTGTCTCTGATGTCACATATACCAGCATACCTGTCAACTTTTCAAAAGCCAAGTAGGGAGAGTGAATTAAAAAATAGGGAGATTGGGACCTAAAACTGGGAGATTGGGACCTAAAATTGGGAGATTGGGACCTAAAATAGGGAGATTGGGACCTACAATTGGGAGATTGGGACCTAAAATTGGGAAATTGGGACCTAAAATGGTGAGTTTAAGCCTCATTCTCACTAAATAGTGACAACACTTCCTGGTCCTATACACATGAAATTCTCAAAGGACGTGCCTTTTCTCCCTATGACACACCTTATCTTCCCCCAGAACATGCCTTATTTTCATATTCTGGTCAGCTGTGGCCAAACTATACAATAGCTAAAGATTAGTCCAAAGTAAACAAGCAAGAAAGCCAGTGCAACTAATTAACAGTTAATCCTTATCAATGCAACTATCTTGTGAAAACAACTGGCCCTCCAAAATAATTCAAAGAATCCATGTTCTACAGTGTGTTATGTAAGCACCAGCAACTGACTGGCAAATGATGCCCTAATTTATCACAACTAAAGGTGCCTAAATACGTAGTCCCACAATACCGTACATGTGGCAACTATTTTTCCCTCATCTTATATTCCACCTTATTTCCTTATTGCCAACTCATAAGGCATTTTACATTGTTTACTGCAAAACATATTTATTCTGAATTAGTATTTTGAGGACACACATGCTGCATGGTATGGATTTTCATTCCTACTTTTAATTTAATGATGGTTATTTATGTTCCTATATATGGTACAGTAATGCCAGTATTTACTCATGTAAGTTTCTTTGGTGCGAATGGAGCTACGGCATATGGAGCTACAGCATTCACAGTGACCATTCTTGGGATTGAAATTAATTACTGACAATTTTAGAGTTGTGGTTTATTTTTTTGTTCTGGTTTATTTTCTGATTTTAGTATTGTTGTAGAGGTAAAAAAATCATAAATTTATGCTAATAACATTTAAACATAAGATTATATTTAGTGAAGAAGCAAATTCTTTCTAGTGTGGTAACTCTTTTGTCACAACACTATTCAGAGGTGATAAAACAGAACATGGCTTCTGTGGATTGCATACAATATATCTATTTATGTAGGACCTATTTTAGGAGAAATAAAAAATGAAAGACATAATGTATTGGGAGTTCTCTGCAAAAGCTGGGAGATATTATTAAAATCAGGAGGTAGGCATAAAATAGCCCCCAAAATTGGGAGGTTTTTTTTTGACTTGCCGTGAGAGTTGACAGGTGTGCAAAGGCTGGTGGACAATATGCAAAATCTTCAGACACTGTTTTTTTAGCGGATCTGCTCTGCTTTAGGAGTGGAGTGGTGACCTAGAAATTACATCAACTAGAGGTTTTGTTTGACACTGTATTAAATGGAGGCAAAAAATTGCAAAAAGTTCTTTAATGTACCTGATCATATAGCTGCAGCAGCTGGTTCACTGTAAAATGATCATAAATTGGTGCCTCTCCTGGGGTGGGCAGAGGTGATGGCCTGGGTGATTTCAACACAACCACACTCTGAAGAAGGATCAGTGAACAAACTTACAATATAACTTTATTTTTTTCATTATCCCAATGAGTCCTACATTTCCCTTCTGTGAATTTTTTTAAAGCGTAAATGATTTACAGTTACACATTAATATCCTAATGTAAATGATTGACAGTTACACATATTAATATCCTAATGTAAATGATTGACAGTTACACATTAATATCCTAATGTAAATGATTGACAGTTACACATATTAATATCCTAATGTAAATGATTGACAGTTACACATATTAATATCCTAATGTAAATGATTGACAGTTACACATATTAATATCCTAATGTAAATGATTGACAGTTACACATATTAATATCCTAATGTAAATGATTGACAGTTACACACATTAATATCCTAATGTAAATGATTGACAGTTACACACATTAATATCCTAATGTAAAAATATTGACAGTTACACATATTAATATTCTAATGTAAATGATTTACAGTTACAATTATTATTATCCTAATGTAAATGATTGACAGTTGCACACAGTAATATCCTAATGTAAATGATTGACAGTTGCACACAGTAATATCCTAATGTAAATGATTTACAGTTACATATAGTAATAACTTAGTGTACATGATTTACTGTTATGCATAAAATATCTTTGTGAAAATGAATTGCAGTTACACATATTAATATCCTAATGTAAATGATTGACAGTTACACATTAATATCCTAATGTAAATGGTTGACAGTTACACATATTAATATCCTAATGTAAATGATTGACAGTTACACATATTAATATCCTAATGTAAATGATTGACAGTTACACATATTAATATCCTAATGTAAATGATTGATAGTTACACATATTAATATCTTGTATGCACAGTAATGGGCAGAAAGTATTTATCAAACTTTTGTGATTCTGTGGGTTTCATAAATGGATAGAATAGTAAACTGTCATGATCAGTTGAAATCTCAATTTAATTCAATTATGATGAAATTCTTCTTAAAATGGGATTTACTACTTTCCAAATTGTTGAAAGTATACTGTGTCTCAGAGCAAGCAAGATGTATTATAAACATCATAATCTTAAACAAGGAGGTTACCTCAGTTTTTTTTGTGAGAAATAAAGATCCAATTATAATATCTAAAATAATAATGGTGCCATCTACAATCAATAAGTCAAACATCATTTAAATAACTGTATAACTGATTTAAAGTAAAACATACCATATTCAGCTGGCCAGCCTACCAGCAAATTTAGTCTCAAAACTTTATAAGCTTTATGTTGGTAGAGATTCAATTACGCATACTGATTTTATTTCTTAAACAATCTGTAATCTAAGGAAAATAACATATCTTCTTAATGAAAAACTGCATATGAATCATGGAAGTAACTCTGTGTGTGTGTGTGTGTGTGTGCACATGTGTGCATGAGTGTCAATATCTGTTTCACCTTCTGTATCTCAAATTTTCTCTTGTATTTACTTTTATATTAAACATATTGTAACTATGTAATTCCAACTGTTCTTGAAATATTCCTATCATATTACAGTGATGGAGATGGCCTCTGACGTAATCATTCTACCAGACTATTCCATGTCTTTGGTCTTTCCATGTTCCTTAGCCTGCTCCCTAATGCATCTATAAATTCCAAAATCTATTTTGCTGATCTTGACCTAACTGTATTTAATCTTAATCCCAATCTTTCTTAAAATTGTCAGAAGATAAAATATTTTCCCAGTATTACAGTAATGAATTTGGAACAAGATTTTAACATGTATGAAAATTCATTGATTTTGTGACCGTTTTTCTCAGACAACCCATTGCAAATAAAATGGCTTGCATCAATTAGTGTCAGGAAACCTATAATGTTGTCACTGCCATACAATACAAAAGTAGCAAAAGCGGTCATATAAGGACTGCTCTGTAACTTTGTATAGCATGACAAATACTTTATGTCTGTTACTGTACTTATACAAAAACCAGACAAAATGTATATTTATACCACATGGCCATCTGATTGTACTAAATGTAAATCTGAAAGAATTTAAATGCTTCTTTAGATAAATAACACTATCATGTAAGCTGATAAGGTTGTCTTCAATCTGATAAATAAATATCAAAAGACAAAATGAAAATCAAATTCCAACCTCATTCAAAAGGAAGTCCTCTTGTTTAAGCACCAATTCATGTTTCAGTTTTGTCTTCATTTCAATGGCATGTCTCATTATCTCTGACATATGTTCAATGCTGAAATATATTTAAAAAAGTGATTTTTGTTGATCCTTGCAAGATCAAGATCATCAAACATAGTGCCATAATAATGTAAAATCACTTTAGCATGCATAACATTGACAATTTATCACAAACAGGAACCAATGGGCTATTTTCTATTTAGCAAATGCATAAAAAGACACATCAAGTACAGCTGCAAATCCAGGAGACCTCCAAGAAGGTGGGTGGAGGTATTTGAGGGTTTTCAACACAAATAAAGACACATGTAAGCATAAATAGTTACGACCAATAGGAGCACCACAAATGAGCTCCAGAAACTTCTGTCATTCCAACTTATTTGAAATTTTGCTAATAAATAAAGCATTTAAAATCTTTTTGGAATTAAACAATCTATGGTGAAGTTTTCCTTTAGAAGGACAGGCAGTCAGTGGCCATAACTCATGCCTAATGATGTTTGGAATGTTGAAAATGTAATTTGTTTATGATATCATCAATCTAATGGTGGATGCCAATTTTGGTTGTAAGCCAAGGCAGGTGGTCCCAATAAACAGGGTTCATAACTCCTGTAATCATGTGTGCACAATGATACAATATAAATTCGTTAACAGTCTCATCAATAGAAAGCTGCATGCTAAATTTTATTGAAATCAGAAAACCTTTGGTAAAGTTATGTGGGAAATATAAAACTTAGGCTGTTAGGCAATCAGGGGCAATAAACTCCCATATATGCTTTGGAATGCTTGAAATCAAGATCATTCAATGCTTTGCCAACATAGATGTAAATACCAAATTTGGGTGAAATCCAGTAATCTTTGGTAAAGTTATACTGAAGAAAACAATGGTTAGGATGATGACCAAACAGGGGCCATAACTCCTCTTAATGCTAACACAGAATGCTGGAAATGAAATGCAATCAAGTTCTCTGTATAAAGATGCACACTAAATGTAACTGAAATTCAACAAAGCATTGGTTAAGGTATCCTGTGAAAATAAAAAGTTTTAAAGGATGGGTAATAAGGGGATAAAACTCCCGTAAATGATGCTGTGAAACACCAGAAGCTGAACTCACTCAAGGTTTTATCTATATAAAGCTACATGGCAAATTTGCTAACAACCCAACAATGCTTGGTAAAGACATGTAAGGAAATCAAAGTGAGAAGTACATTGGAATTAGGGACTATAACTCCTCTAATAATAATGTGGAAAGCTGGAAACCAAACTCATTCAATGTCTTTTATATGGTATACTTCCTGCGTGAGACTGGTTCGGCTGAAAAGATATCTTCAATTTGATCGATCTGAACTTACAAATGTACATGACATCATTTAATTCACAAGTTCCTGTAAGCAATATAAAAGTGGATGCAAAATCTGGTAGAAACAAGGAACCTCTGAATCTCTGGTTAAGTAATACTGCTGAAATGAACGTTAAGAGGATGGTCTAACAGAGGTCACAACTTCTGAAAATAATGTTGTGAAATGCAGACAGCTCGAGCATCTATAGGTTTAAGGTCAAAAGCTACCTTTCAAATTTGGCTAAAATCCAACAATCCTTGGTAAAGTAATTATGCAACAGAAACCAAACATGTGGAGGACTGGCAATAATGGAATATAACTTCTGTATGATGGTAATAAATGAAAAGATTTGATCAATATAAAAATGCACACCAAGTCTTCCTCAAATCCAACCATTTCCAGCAAAGTTCTTTTGCAGAAACCAAACTGTTGCTGGACCAATGAATTACAGTCAGACAGACAATTTCAAAAAGCTTGGGAGTCTTCATGAAGCAGGACCCTAAATAAAGATGTTAAACACCAATCACAGAGGCACTAGGAATTCTAAGTTTTTATTCCACTGTGAAATAAAATAAAATGCAGAGACAGAATTTTTCTTAAAGGATTATCTTATTTTCCCTCAGTCAAGGAATGGCACCCTCCAGTGAGGACAGGTAGACATCGACTCTTTTTTTTATTGAGGGGAGGGATCTAGCTGAATTTGGAGTGAAGTTGCAAATTGCGAGACAAGAGTACATCCTGTTATACTTGAAATGACCTGTATTTCTTCATGTTCCCAAATGTTCATATTCTAAATTCAGCTGCAACTGACACAATACTTGCATGTTTTTGCTCACTGATTTGATTACTGAGAGCATGCTAAATCATGTAGAGTGACTGTAAAGCAACTCTGCAGTCAGCCTGAGCAGAGAGTTCATTCCAGAACAAAGCTGGTTCTCATGGACTGACTGCAGAAAATAGATAATAACTTTTCTGTTTAATTTGGAATTTTTTTAGGTTTCATTGACATTCTTCCTTGATGAATTTTTCAAGATAAAAAAAATGAAAATTGGTATAATTAGATACTGCTGCTAGAAGGTATGTTGCATTCCATATTAGGGATCCTATCTTCAAAGTTAGGGTCACAGGTATATATTTCATGGTTGCTTTTTTGTGTGTTTCACATCTTAAAAACTGGGTGAGGTTCAGTTTTGAATCATGATGCATTTACATTTCTGTTTTAATGAAATCTCATGCATCACAAAGATTCACTTTCAAAGTCAGGGTCACTGATCAGTTTCTTTCCCTTTTCTAATTTTTACTTTAATGTCCATTCAGACAGAGATATGAAATTTGGGTACTTTCCAAGACTGATTAGTAACTATGCAGCACTGTCACAAGGGTCCAGATGTCCAAGTAGCTCAGCTGGTAGAACATTGGACTCATATTGCAAGGGTCTTAGGTTTGATACCTGCTCAGACCTGCCAAGGTTAACTGTCTTCGTGCACTTTTGGCAGCATTGTTAAGCAGTTTCTGCATGTCATGTATCATACATTTATGTGTGATAAGTAACATATAATTGTTGAAATCTGAGGGTTTTATATTCTTGTCTAAATCCTCTTTAAGTACAAAATATTTGCAATATATTGCTAACAAGACAATATTGTCCGTATGAAAAATCTGAGAAATCATGGTTTTTATAGAATGAAAATGTACCAAAAATTATACAGTATATAAATTGCACACAGTACAAACATATTCAATATTTCATACCATCATGATTTTGAAACTGAAAATATGTAAATACATAAACATTTCAATCAATGAATATGTTTTTTTCTAAAGGGTAAACATTTGCATTACCTTTCCATTTCCTTGAGGAAGCGAGCACCCAGCCAATCATTCATGTCCTTATATGCCTCATCAGCTTTGTGTTTCAAGTCCTGAATTACTGCCATAGCAACAAGTTTAATCAGCTCCAGACGGATTTTTGAGGCTGATTCTATACAAGGAAGAGCAATATTTCTTAACAGATATACTGTGACAATATTGTTTTCTTAACAGATGTATTGCAATGATATTTCTTAACAGACATATTATGACACTGATATTTCATAAAAGACATATTGTGACAATCATATTTCTTGAAAGACATATTGTGACATTGATATTTCTTAACAGATTTATTGTGACATTGATATTTCTTAAAAGACATATTGTGACATTGATATTTCTTAACAGATATGTGATAAAGATATTTTTAAACAGACATACTGTGACAATGATATTTCTTAATAAACATATTGTAAAAATGATATTTTGTTCTCAAATTAAAATGGCACTCCTCAACTTGGTAGCAAATTAACAAAAGATATGGGCTACAGGGATCATCATTTACTTCCTGTAAGACATATTTTCTAACCAGAATATTTTATTGCATTAATATCATGTTCTCTGACAGCACTGATGAAAAAAAAAATATCACTTTTGACAGAACATTTTATGCGCAGCATACTACTTCAAAGAAACATTGTTTAATGTTTTGTAAGTGACCACACAGTTTACAAAAATTAAAGATCCTACAAAACCAATGTGCCTGGTAATGTGACGGTTGCGGACAAAATAAACAGGATCAATGACAACAGTAATTTCATTTATAATGGAACATTATTCCCACACAAAATATGCAATGATTTTATACGTATTTTGTATTATCTTCTATTTAAATGTACTGAAATATTAACATGGAAATGATTTGTTTGACACCTTATTCAGTTTAACAAGGGATCAATTCCTTTGTCTTATCTATTATTTAGATCAACAAGAAATCTGGTAAAATGTACTTTCTGTAAAGTGTTTTGTGTGCAGGCAAAGTGAACACACTAGAGTAAATGAAAGCAGTCATCAATGACATTTCAATAAAGAAAAAAATGAGAAAATCTGATTCTCAAGTCAATAAATGGTTGGTGAAGTACCTGTAGAAACTCTCATGGTACTGTGGTGACTGGAAGCATTGATGACATTGTTGTAATTACACCGAACATGGTTAGTAATTTGATGGATAAATAGAAACCCCAAATTCTGCATCAGTAAAAAAATTGTAATGCTGTGATTGGGTGTGATTTGGATTGTTAACGTAGCTTTAACGATTCTGTAGTCATGTCACTATGATGTCTGCAGTGTGACAGTTTAAAGTGATGTCTAGCACTGGGGCATCATACCACAGACATGTAGCATGATGTCCATCCCAGTCATATTATCCTCACACCAGGCCGACCAGTCCTAACACTAACATCTTAATGCTGAGCGCCTAGTGAGGCAGCTTTTAATACCATTTTTATAAGTCTTTGGTATGATTCAGATGGGGTTCGAACCCATGACCTCCCACATCCAAGGCAGACACTCTAACCAGTAGGACACTGGAGAGGTCTTTTTTTAATGCTATTAAAACCAAAGTTATGTATTTACTTGTGTAATTATCATCCTTCATTTTTTAGCTTTAGAATATTGCTTGTTAATCCATGAAAGCTGAAATATCTGAAGTTAGTGTTCCCCCACCAAAAAAAGAAACCTTTTAAAATGTACCTGAATTTTCTGTTTATTATGTCCATATAAAATTACAGCTTTTTATCAATGCTGTGTGTGTGTCTGTGTGTTTGTCTAATTATGTACATGTACTTTGAATGTAAATATGCATATAATAGACGGCCATAAGGAGGGTTAGTTCCATGCAACTAATCCCATCACCCTCCTAAATAAGGTCACTATTATTATTATTATTATTATTATTATTATTATTATTCAGGTGCTTTCAAATCTGATATGGGCTGAAAAGAGCACCTAAATTATAACTTGCATGACATAGGTCATAAGAAATATTTTAGTGAAAATCTCAGCCAACATTACTATCTGCTTGAGAGGAGTAGTGACAAAAATATTTTAAAGATGGCCACAATAGCAGCCTAATGGATGTCTGAAGGTGCCATTTCCATTATGGACCAAGTAGACCTCCCAATGAATGAAACTAAATGCCAAATATCATGATTATTATCCAGATATATGTAGTTTTTACAACAAGTAGTGATAAATAAAAAAGTGTATGCTAAATGCCAGATTACAGATGACAGTGGATCGAGGAACATCCAAGCTCTTTAGGTCTTCTACCAATGGTGCTACAAGAGGGTCATAATATAGGAAAATACAAATCTATAAAATCCCACCTTCCTCTTTAATGGCGTGGTAAAACTCCTGCTTCATCTTCTCGTGGACATTCTTTTTTGCTTTATCCTCCTCTGTCTCAGGTTCGGATGCTAAACAAGTAAAGATTATTCTAGTAAGACTTGGTCAAACAGAAATATTTACCTGTACCATAGTTTAATTGATATTTAAAAAGCAGTTCTGATTGCACTTAGTATCAATTAACTGTTTATTATCATGTGAATAAAATATAATATTGCAGTGATTCTTAATCGGTACCATATATATTTGCTTAAAAGATGAGTCAAACAGCAAACAACAAAGATCCTGATCTGTTGTAGCATAAAGCACCTGCAGATCAGGGTCTATCTTGTTTTTTTTTCTACTGATTACTCCTAACAAGCTGCACAGACACAGATCTGCCAATGCATTATGTGATGACACATCTGGTTATGTGCAGTTTGCAGCTGGACTTGACTTATAAGTGAGAAAATAGAGAAGATACAATTAAAAGTATATTCCTATTTTCAAACATAAGAACTTACTGGTAGATATTTATCTTTATGTTTATAAATATGGTCTTCACTAAATTAATTCTTGAGTAAAGAATTTTGGGTAATTTATGCACTGATTATAAATAGACCTGGTTGAGCCTATTTTAATTGCAGTTCATGATGATTCGTGTAGAAAACAACTGACTATAACGCTCCTGCATTTTAAATGTCAAGAAAACCAATAATCATTTGATGCAAATACAATCTTTTTTTTTCTTGCCCATTTTAGTTCTTGGTTCTCTTAACAAAAACTATCAATATTAGCTTTGAAAAAAACCCATGGTAAACATAGAGTATTTAATCTGCATAGTGTATGGCAAAGGCACAGCAATCTGAGAACAATTCTGCATCATTTCAGACTGGTAGTTTTAATTCCTGGTATGCTTTCACTACAACATTAAAACCCCTATAGTGCAACCATTAAGGGGACTATAAATTTCAATGGAGCAGACACCAAGTTAGAATAATGACTATCTGATATTGAAACACACATAATTCTTCTGAGCACAAGATTTGAAAATTTAGCAAGATACCTGGATCTGCTAACTTTGCTTGTGGTGAAATCAACATGATTAAATAAAATGTGTACTGCTATTGAATAAAATGCTAACAATTATGTAAAATGTACATTGCTATTGAACAAACTAGAGTGAATAGGTACAATTGAAAAAATTTTGAAAATGCAATGATGCTAAAATACATACTGCAGTATAAAATCCAAACATGAGGAAATTTGATTTTTCTTCCTTCAATGAATTATAATCTAGAATACTCCATGTATGGATTGCTGTATGTACCATACATACACACTTATAAGTCACATATGACTGCAAACAACAGAGACCCAGATCCGCTGTTGCATAATTCAATGGAAGATCAGGGTCTATGTTGTTTGTTCAACTGATTTGTCCAAACAAACTCCATATACCCAGATCTGCTGGCACATCATGCAATGGTAGATCTGGTTCTATGCAGTTTTTAATCGGATCTAACTTATATGAAAATATGTACATTAGGTTCTATTGTCAATCCAGGCATTCATCTGTTACAAAAGATATCATCATCTACATGGTAAAGAAATACATCTTCTAATGATGATTATATAAGTAATGTATATATTTGCTTGTAAGTTGGGTTCAAGTACTAACAAGATAGATCCTTATCTGCTGTTGCATAATATGCTGGCAGATCAGGGTCTATTTTGATTGTTCTACTGATTAGTCCTAACAAATCACAGAGACCCTGATATGCCAGTACATTATGTGATGCAGATCTGGGTCTATGCAGTTTACGTCTGGATCATGTACATGAATATATACAGTAACCCAAGTTTCATGCCTCAGTCTTCAACATCTCTTGTTAAAGGGAAAAGAGGGATGTGTGATGGAAAATTTTGGTCTGGGATCTTGACCTTGATTCATACTGACACAGAGTTTTGCTTTGTAAAGGATTTTTCAAGGTGATTTTTCAGTGATTTTCAACAGTTTTCAAGGAATATTTTCCTAATGAATTTAACTTTCTTCATATGTTACTCTGTTTCTCACTGCATAAATATGTACAAAAGTAGAAGAAAAAAAAACGTAACTGAGTAGTGTGTCACCAGAATAAAGGGATACTACTCCATCTAGTAACTGTGCTGTGATCATTTGATCCACACAATTGATCCAATTTGTTTTATTTACTCAAAAGATAGAAAAGATCATAAATAATAAAAATTATAAAATTAAAAGTAATATATTTTCTGAGATAATCTACAAGAGTCTGGGGAAGAATTTAAGGGATTTTTCAACAGATACAAAATATATTTCAGGCATAAAATCAAGTCTGTCAACATTCAAGGCATTGTCAAGGCAACCCCTCAAATTCAAGGATTTTTTGAAGGTCATATAAACCATGTTGAAGATGTGCTCCTCCCATTTTCCATATGGTATGTAACACTTTCTAACGATAATATTTCCTCCCTTAATCTCAAATTTCTTGAATGTTGAATGTGATAGGCAGACAAGATGGATGGATGAAATGATGGCAAATACTGTGTCCCCTGCTCTTCTTGAAACTACAGGGGTCACATGTACATACTGGGTGATATTTTCAAACAGAAAACAAACATTTCAACAAAAAAATACCAATGAAAATAAGAATAAAACAAGAAACATGTCAGTATAACAATGCTGCTCCAGCCAGTATGATGCAATTGAAGGACGAAATCTTATTTCCCCCAAAAATGCAATAACTGTAAAAATCTGTCCAAAAGAAATAGTGAAAATCATATATGACCTATGTCTTTTTGTTGCAAATCATCGTACCAAATTTGGTTTCAGCTATTTTTCTTAAAGCATTCTTAGTCAAAAATAAAATTTGGATGTGACTGTATGGGTAATGTCCTGTGTTAAACTGGGGCCATTACTCTATCAAATTCTGTTGGAAAACGGTGAATTAAAACTCAACATAGGTCTTCAGAATGTAAAGGCCCATGCAAAATTTGATTTGAATCCAATGCAGTCCTTCAGAAGTTTTTTGAGTAGAAATGAAATTTGCAACAAATGGGACATAATGGGGCATAGCATATCGATGACATAGGTAACACTAAAATAAAACGCAATGAAGTAAACAATCACAATTAAAATAATATGAACTCACATTGTTTTTTGTTTGGTGCTAAAAAGTAAAAGATTTGTTACTATGTTTTGCACCCTGCTATGGCTTAAATACCATCTGTTCAAAATTATGAAACTAAATCTGACCTAGGGAGTGAAGAATTAATTTTTATTATGAAGCTGGGTTAAAGGGGAGGATTTTTCAGTTACAATAGGCATTTCCCATCAGATTCTAAATGCATCCAGTGTAAATCAAACAATATTTGTTGTTGGTTTTTAATGCCAAGGAAATAGGAGCTTTGTGCCTTTCCCAAGGACACACCATGGCAGCCAATGCAGGATGGCCTGGGTGGATATCAAACTTGCAACCCTTTAATTAGGAATTCAACTTTCTACCAACTGAGCTACCATGGACAGTAATTTTAAAAAGTTTTAACCACTGGTTTACACTGAAAGGGAGAACAAATGATTAACTGAGTATTTCATGAATGACAAAATTTTATCATAGCAATGAAGTTATATCAAATAAACTTGTTTTACAATATTTTTATCTGTTACTGTCATAAGTGTCAGTACATACAAAAGTTATCATATCCTATTGTAGTCTGAATCTGTTAATGATGTAAATAAATTAATAATGCAATATGTTATAAAAATATTATGATTGTACAATGATTCTGCACACACACACACACACACACACACACACACACACACTCTCTCTCAAACACACACACACACACACACACACACACACACACACACACCAGAGTGGAAAGTATTATCTCTGGATAAACAAGAGAATTCTTAACAACATTAACAAAAGTTTTAAATATGAATTATTACTATTATGATACATGTTAGATCAGAGAGTTTTTAATTCATACTCGATGGAGATTCAAATAGTATTTATGATATACCTTTAATATACCATGAGTTTTTCATTAAAAGGAAATGTAGCTTGCTCAGCTTATTTTTAATGAGACATGTTTACAGATGGTATATCAAAGATACATTGTACATGCTATACATTTTGTTTATACCACATACTAATACACATACTTATGTTAATTCAGAGTTAAGACTGACAAAAGGAAACTGTGTATTGATGGAGGGAGTGAACTCTTTACATTCCTTCCAGGTGTGTCCACTACAAAATTTAAGTTCTACAACAATTGTAGCTAATCACGATTCTTTAGAAATTATTAATTCGTTGATACTAATTAAAGAGATGAGATGCTTAGAAATGAAACATGAAAGTTGGTTTAAATAAAAAAAGTAGAGCACTACAACATGGTATGGCTATTCAGTAGTGTATGTTCAAAGCAGTAAAAGCACAGACATCATATCACTGGCAAGTACACAGGTATGAGTTGGCAATAGTCAAAATGAACTTATGAACCAACAACATGTAATACAAGCATTTAAAGCTATTTACAGTTGATCTAAGGCACTGATATGTTATACCTTCCATTGCTACTGACCATAACGTTGTTTTTATTCTCTCTCTTTCTCTTTCTGCCATCTTAGGATAAAGGTGATGTGCTGCCTGACCAACCAAGAGAGAGAGAGGGAGGGAGGGAGGGAGGGAGGGAGAGAGAGAGAGAGAGAGAGAGAGGTTTAATGCCATTTTTTGCACACGATAGACTATAATGGCAGGTATATATTTGGTGGAGAATAAACCTGGGATAACCATGGAAAGAAATATTGACCCATGGGAAGTTAAAAGCAAGCTTTCTCACCTATCCATGTTGGTCAAACGGTGGCTAAAACTTGCACAGACAGAGATGAGATGTCTGAATGATCTGTAAAGATGAATTACCTTGACCACTTAATCACCTGGCTTCCCGATGGGGTGGGAAGGGGGGAGAGAGAGCATGTGTAATCTGGATCAACTGAGGTATAACTGACATACTGACTGAGCAACCATTGCAGACAGAGAGAAAGAGAAAGTGGGTGAAACAGTCAGACGTTTTAAATATTTACAAATGATCTGTTTTAGAACCTTATTATTACTTTAAAAAACCATAAACCCCAAAACAAAAGATAAAATCAATTACAGTATGTTTTTTGCCATAGAATTTACCATTTGGCCTACTTACATCCATAGGCTGTTATTACTCTCTATCACTGGTGTCATGTAATACTAGAAAAATCCCATGGAGAATATACACATACCATTGTAAGGACTTCAATTCCTCTAGGTTACTTGTTGTAAGTTCAAGTCTAAGGTTTTCATCCAGCTAAAATTCTTTTTTTCTCTCACTCTACAGATTTTTACTTAAGGTTGCCCATTATGGCATGAGATAAGTAGGGAATGCAGAGGATATTTTGACAAAAATTATGTTTTATTATTTTAAAAATGGGAATTATTGATTTTTTTCTTGTTATTTTCTTATTATATTAATGTTGACATCGTATATATAAATCCATAAAATATTGTAAGACTAGTTGCAATCACAAGATTCTGTCATAAGTTAAATCTGGCTGCAAGTCAGAAAGGGCAATAACTCTAATAAATATCATAGTAGTCATTGATTTGTCAATATGTGCATTTTAGAAAACAATTCTGAGACTAGGTGCATTCCCCGGATTGTCTTATACTTCATTCAGCTACAAAACAAAAAGGTCAATAACTCAGACAAAATTGTTGCAGCAAAGTGATTTGAAGATTTGCTATTAATGAGATAATGACCATAACATTTCCTGTTTTCTTTACAAACAATTAAAAACTTTGCTATTAGTCACATTCACAAGACTCTGTCATGCACTGCATCCAGATGAAAGTCAAAAGGGGAATAACTTTTATAATATATTGTGGGAGCAAAATGGTTTTTCAATGATTTAGGTGATAATAATAATTTGAAAGCTTCAGTAGAATCTGTTACAATCTACAGGATTAGTTGTATACACAAGATTATGCGATGGACAGAAAGACAAATGGATGGGCAGAGGTGGCGATATAAAAGAACCTCTATCTTGCTGTGTCATTGATCTTACAACCAAAATAAAGTAAAGTGACACTTACGAGGCTGTGGAGTGGAAGGAGAACCATCCCCTTTTCCTTTTTTACTGGCAGAAGGGCTACGACTTTTGCTCTTCTTTGCACCTCCTTTATCTTTGCCACCTCCTTTCTTGTTGTTGGCAGCAGCTGCTGCAGCAGCCTCTTTTTGTTTCTCCTCCTCTTTCCGCCTGTCAGCTTCCTCTGCTGCCTCCCTAGCTGACTCCTCTGCTTGCATCTATAGATAGCACAATGTAAGAAACCTCAACTAATTTGATAATTTCTGTATCACACAATTAAACAGATTCCAGCTGATTTGTAACATACAATTTTGTGATGAAAGCCAATTCTAAATATTTGAATTTCATATACTGCTCAAGTTTTTCTTTTCTAAGCAATCAGCCCTTTCTGAGAAAATGTTAAATAGCCGCTTTATAAGGTAAATTTAGATTCTTTAATGATAAGACATTGTTCGTTGCAGCCAGGTTCAAAATTTGTCTATCAACACACCTTTGAATCTGGCATACAGTGTTTATTTTTTAATTGACCCAGATAAGCAATTCCATTTTGCACCACCAGATCAGTGTCTACCATATTTGCTTGAAATCAGTAGTACAACCAATACTGTAGATCCTAATCTACCAGCACATTAAAGGATGATAGATCTCTGTGTATGTTCATTGCAGTTGGGTGCAAGTTACATAAATGTGTTAACAAAGTCTTAAGAATACTTGTGACCTGGAGAGTTCTGATAATATAGTATGTTAAACAAGATTAAATACATAAACACATATTGCAAGATATTGATAACCATTTTAATGATCAGAAGCATATACCAGTAACCCCCTAAATACATGTAGTCAAAAATAAATGCTTCCAGCCTTTACTTGTTTTTATTGCTCAACAGAGAAATGATAAAAAAGTCATAACATATTTGACTAACTACCTTTTATGAGTATTTTCTACAGAAAATATCGACCATTTTAAGTACTACACTAAAGTTGTCAACAATATCTAGAAGTAACCACTTTGAGTCTAATGATTTCCTCTTAGTATTAGAATTTGAGTATTGTCCTTTTACATAGCCTGACTTATTCAAGGCCAAAAGACCGACAGAACTAAATATAAAAAATGCCTATTATTAGCAACAAAAAACTATTCTTAGTACGGAAGAACAGAGAGCATGCAATATGATTGGAGGAATGTCTCCAGCCAATAAACGGTGTCATCCCTGTGGTATCTTGGAGGAAGCAACTGTATAAATAATATTCTTTACAGCAGAGACCTCTTGGTAGAAGATAGTGTATAAAAAACTATGTTTTATGGTGAGAAGAAACAAACAGACTGACAAATTTATAATATATGTAAGATGAAAATTAGTGGTAAGTTCATGTCAAAATATACTTAATATACATCAGATAATATATTCCAAGAATGCATAAGGCTAATGTCAACAGCAATATCTAGATACTGGTATTAAACATCATGTATGTGATTAGGTAATTTTAATTTGTATATACAATATAGACAATAACAGATTGAAGAAGAGAAAATAAATAAAACCTTTTGATCTGAAGCTGCTGTGAAATAAAATGTGAGTGTAAAATACTTATGTTCCAAACACTTATGTAAATACTGTAACAAAGAATATGCAAAACCAAGTCAGTTAGTGCTAAGTTAGTTATGTATTGGGTATGGACATAGAAGAAACTTGAAAGCAATTAGAATTTAATTAAAGCTGAATTAGTACATACATACATAAAATATAGACCAGCAATTTGTTTATTTATTTCTGTCCAATAAACACAAAAAAAATATCACAGAAAAAATCTGTACAAGAGTATTTTTGGAAATCTATTCCAAGCAATATTGTTGAAAACGGTTTTTCAGAAATCCAATTTAAAATCAGCATCTATGTGATTTTATATATAAAGAAATGTCTACGTAATGATAAAGTACAGATAAACATCTTAAGAAATGGAACAAATTTGGTTTGGATACTATAATGTTAAGCAAAACTTAATATTAGTCAATTACTGCCTTGGGGGATGGGGAAGGAGGTAAAGTCATACTTCCTAATAAATATGAGCAACAAAACAAAAATTCATGACCACTTCAAATTAACATGGACATTATCAATTCTACATATTGTAAAAAGTATGTATCAGTGGCTGCCTTGGTAAGTATAACTCTTGATTCTGACCTAAATTGAAAGGCATACAAAGGGTCTTGTTGAATCCTCTGATCAAATAAAGAAAATAGATATATCAAAACCAATTTGACTCCTTTAGAAAGGATAAAAAGGAATCTGATAATCACTCAAGGACTGAAAGAAGTTAGATGGACTAATCATCTGGATGTTCTATCAATATCACAAACAAATTATATGCCTTAAGTTTTGCAAGGAAAACAATGAAGAAGTAATTTAAATATTTTGTATTTCAGTCTTGTACAGGAATAAGACAAATCAGATTAAGGACATTATTGTGTATTGCTATTTATTTCTCATAGCATGATTAGGGTATTTACCATCTGTTCTATATTTATGATACAAATATTCATATGTCTGACTGGATATTTAGAATTTATTTCGATCACAATTTGTGACAAACAGCAGGATATTCAGCTGTGTTGATTAAAATGTTAGTCACACAAGCTAGACACAAAAATAGCATTAATGTTATTTAAGCAATAATGCCTGATGCATTGAAAAGATACAATGAAAAATGAAAACTCCTCCTAACCACAAATCTAATACAATCTGACAATTAAGTTTTACTATTTAAAATGAATCTGAAATTTCACTCTTTTGTAAAGATCTCCATACTGTACTGACATACTTCAAGAAGTTTAAGACAGCTGCAATGTTGAAGTTAAAAGAAATTTTTGATTTAATAAAATAGTTTAATGGCTCAAGTTATGTCATAGGAAATATTTTGCTATTAGATGAGATGAGGATTATTTTTGTACTACAAAGTCAGTCAAGCTGTCATAAAATTCATAATCTATGATGAGGTACTGGTGCCAAGAAATATACTTGCTCTTGTAAAATTCACAAACAACTGTGAACTGCATAGACTTTTACCAGGCCCTATCTCCTCTAAACCTACCTGAGCAAGAGTCCAGCTCAAAGTCCCTAAATTCTAAATTAAAGCCAGATCAGGAAACTTTTAAATTTTCATTAACTAGGATCCCTCAAAAAGAATGCCTAATTTCCATGACACAAGTGTATCCATTGTTGGAAATGACCAAGTGGAGCTAGCACTTTTTTGAAAGGTACACATCTGGAGTAAGGCCAAGCTATATACTCTATGACCCATATCATTAACAACTCTGTACAATCTGTATGTTATCATTAAGCAACTCTGTACAGACTGCATTTTATCAATATAAACTCTGTATAACCTGCATGTTGTCAGTAACAACTCTGTACAACTTGCATTTTATCATTAACAGCTCTGTACAACCTGCATGTTATCACAAACAACTCTGTACAACCTTATGTTATCAATATCAACTCTGTACAACCTGCATGTTATCAATAACAACTCTGTACAACTTGCATGTTATCAATAACAACTCTGTACAACCTGCACATTATCATTAAACAACTGTACAACCTGTATGTCATCATTAACAACCCTGTACAACCTGCATGTTTTCAATAACAACTCTATATAACATGCATGTTATCAATAACAACTCTGTACAGCCTGCATGTTCTTATTAACAACTCTGATAATACTGCATCATATTACCGTAAGCCTTACCTGTTATCTTAAATGTTTCTTTCTCATAAGTATTTTAAATTTAGTGTTAGATAGTTTTCCAAAGGATTGCTTTTCAAAAAAAATCTTATTTTAAAAGAATAATGAAATAATTATCTCTACATCATAGCTAGTCCAATAAATTAACCCGATAAATCTGTGTTGATACTGATGATGTTGTGGGTCTGATGTCACCTGTTCATTAAAATATCTAATTTTGCTGCATGCAAATCATTCCAGAACAAACCTGCGTACACTTTAGACACATATCAGTAATTGGTAATAGCCATATCAAGCACGAAATTCAAAATGGACACAGGACAGATGGTTGTGCTATTCCAGATGGATTTACAAGTCACCAAACATATGATTTGCTCAGGAAATATAATCTACATGTCACCAAAAGAACCCTTCAGCAGATGGTAGCAGCACACAAGAAATACCGGTAAGTGTATAGAATATACATGTACATGTACATTGATATGTGCAGCCAAATCTGATGCAGATAATTGCAGCTTTTAATGAATACATTATATCAATATCATCACGGGTGAAGGGCTGATTTATCGGCCTACGTCATAGCTTACTTGCTTTTTTATACTGTATGTTGCATGCCAATATTTTTGGATGTGTGGAAAATTCCTTCATTTTTTTATATTTCCTAAAATATAACACCTTAACATTACATGCTTTTATTGAAATAATCATTTTATCTAATAATTATTCCTTTAAAGTAACTGAAGAACATACTGAACAGAAGTTTTCTATGCAAATATATTTAATTTTCAGCAATAATTGTATAGTTCACTTGTGTTAGGTACATTTAATCTTTGTAATCAAGTGGGTCCCAAATTTCTGACTTGTAACTGTTAGCTTCCTTTCAGATGATATGAAGCAAATACTGTCCCTGATCCTAATGGTCCTATGCTAAATTTTTATTTCTTATAGACATGGAGCAAATAAATTCATTCATTATAGCGGTCCCATCTTAAATGTTTTATGTTCTTAGCAATATATCATTTGATGCTAAAGGCAGTAGTTATTCAAAGCTCCTTTAAGGTGAAGCATCTCTATGAAACAGTACTCTAATGAAGAAAGGCCTGAAAGTTAAAGTACTGATGTTAAACGCAACGATACAAGTTGATTATTTAACCATACCCAGATTATTTTGAGGAAATTTATTTGTTCAAATCTATTCTGTCTTCTGAAGTGGTGCCAGCGTTCAATTTTTAAATCGATTTTGGGTCAGGAAAGATATGGAGGTTATTGGTTTGTTTTCCAAATTTTGATCTCAAAATATCTGCTTTAAAGTTTCAAAAGTAATATATATATATATATATATATATATATATATATATATATATATATATATATATATATATATATATATATATATATATATGATGTACAGACAGGTGGACAAGATATTCATGAATGAAATTATAAAACTGGGTATCTGGAGGACCTCAAAATTAAAAAAAAAAATATGTTTTGATAATATATAATCCAATCATAATATGTAAGAATCCACTACCTTTCAAATCCAGAACCACCACCCCCCCACGTGAAAAAAGATTTTAACTATATCTGTTAGCTACTTCTAGCAATAAAAGTGCAAAAATGTCAACTCCTTGATAAGATGGTCACATCAGACAAGAGTGGTCTCTCCTTAGTGGAAGTGGCACTAAATCCTCTCATTTATCAACTATGACTGAAATGGAAGTCCAGTATTCTTGAGATATAACTGTAGGGACAGCTTGAGAGTCTGTGCCCATATTATGAACAGGTAATTATTATCAAAAAAACAAATTTCTGACTCAAAAAAATTGGTTTCTTTACCAAATTATGTTACTTACTATTATAGAATAATAGGTAAGAGTGAGTTACATCCCCTTACTGTAGTTGGCATTGATTCCAGTCTCCTAAAGTACATGCAGCAGCTTTGAGTTTCATGTGATACATATTCTATGGTTAGCACAGGTCAGTAAATGGTGGTGGTTTTGAGAAGAAAAATTGTGTTTCCTGCAAATCCATCAGAAGTTGAGTAACTTGAATCATTTTATGAAGCTACTGAGTGATAGAGTATGAAGGCAGCATGTTGTACTGCTGATCACACCAAGTTGTACTGAGTTCTTTGGGATAAAAGGTCTCTGAGATAGAAGTTGGATAATGTCATATCAGACCTCCACCATTGTTATGATTTCTGCAGACATGGATAGGACTGCATCTTTCTCTGCCAACTGGAGGAGGTTGATAGCGGCAGCTAAAGAATAATTTTGAGTTCTGAGGTGCTTTGCTAAATACATAAGCCATGTGTGAGACTGGCTTCAAGGTGTGTCTTTTGGTAGAGGTCTCAATTGCAGGATACAGACTATGCTAATCTTGTCAAAGTGTAGCAATGGAGACCAGGCTGAGCCATTTGATACAACATTGGGAACCAGTTGTAGCATGTTGAGGACAGGTTTTCAGTCCTTGTGTACAGAATATGGTTTCAATATTCCCCAGCAGACAATGTCTCTGTCAGTGGCTGAAAAACAGGAAATCCAGATGGCTGGATTTAGGTTAAATGGGGGCCATCATTGTGGGAAGAAAGGCCTGTTTGCAATTGAGTCTTAAATGGGTGACCACTCTCATTTAACTTTTTGTACTAATATTGCTGAAACAAGCCAAAGATATGATACATTTTGTTTTACTTCAGAGGGTTGAGTTTGTAAGGTAGTGTATATTATCCTAATGTATTATGATAGGTAATGCATTTAGAAAACAAATGCATATGTACTAGAATCGTTAGACATAATTTGTGATGAAGAAAAATCACAACCACACAGATTTCTTTCAAAAATCCTGGCTTTTCCCCAAAAACTTGATTAGTGTTGCTCCCAAAACCCTTTCAGTTTCACTGATATTGATATTCATACCTCTGACTGCTTCACAAACAACAAAATAAAAATAAATACAATTGTAGATCAAACATGTTCAAACTTGAACAAACAACACTGAAATAATCAAACTACTGTGTAAAAATGAACAACAGTTTTGTACGGATTTATTTTTGAAGCATTGCAGTTACACTTAACATTCATGTTTCATTTGTATTCTTCATATATATGATAACTGAATAACAAGCACAAATGTTACAGATGTGCATACAATAAATGTATGCAATGAGAGCATTTGTATGTTTTGTAATTGACAATCATAAAAGGAATTTTCAGCAGTAAAACCCATTCTGAAAGACCAATGTTTTGGGAGACCTTCTTGAATTAAAGATCAGGTTTCTAATGCATATATCTATTAAATAACACAATGTATTGACCTCTTTTGAGAGACTTGAGTTTACTGATAGAAATGGTACTTTGGCTCTCATGACAGGTTTTACTGCACAACCATATACAACATAAAAATCAAATAGTTTTCAACATGAAATTTCATTCTCCTTCATCAACTGGTAAAATCAAATTGGCAAACAAAACATTTTTGATTCAAATTCAATAGAAAGTGTAGCAACAGATAATACTGAACACAAAACATTTAAACACTAGATAGACATTTTGCAAAGCTATATTTGCCCTAGGGATTAGATAAGTAAAGTAAAAATATAGGCAAGTTTTTCATGACATCAAGAGTCATTGTTAGCTGTCTCCTTTGTGAGGATGGCCATATCTGATATGATAAATAACACAGGCTATGCAACATGCTTTTGAGAGAAAATTATTGCCACTATTGAATTAATCTCCAGGAGTATCTTGACATATTTTAAGAAAAGACCTTCAGCAGTATCTTTACAATATTATTTTTTTTTTTAATGTGAACATGTTTATTTGGAACACTGTAATTAACCGATTTGGCCCCGATCCTGTCTGTAGGCGTGATGAGGCTGTACCCTACTTCCAAGCTCTGCAGCATCAAGGTCATTTAAGATACACCAACGTGGGTGGTATTAAAATAAAGCAGACAGATATAGCTCTAAAATGATATCAAATAATCTGGAAGTTCTAGTTGCACTACAAAATACAGAGAGAAAAACCTCATTTTTAGACCTGGTTTTTTTTCACCCAAAATTCGCTTGAGATCGGAATGCGATTTTGTGTCCGGATTTTAGACCTTTTGGCCTCAGATCTAAGGCATACTGGTCTTAACTGCACACAGACAGGTGAACCTTTGCAAAAATTAGGATAAGGTGGACATTTGGAATAAATTGCGGTCTCCATACGAAAATGATGGATCCATTAAGCCAACAAAAAAAAATTTAAAAAAATTTATCCATCTGCTCATGCGCAAGCAAAATAACCAATGGAAAATGATGCTTCTAATACAACTATGCATTAGTTTCATGGAAAATCTGTTGAAAGCTGAAGTATTATGATGTATTCAGAAATAGCCCCCAAATGTCTTTCCTATGCACATTTCAGGCAAAAACGACAAAAACCTCTGGGGTCGAATGAGTTAATGTAATTTTTTATACTCTCTAATTTATAATTAACAAAATGTATACCATTTTGCATACAAAAAAAACATTATATTATTGGGTCGAATTCCTTTACTTTTCGCACATGGTCATTACCCAAAAATAATAAAAATAATATTTACATTAAAAAAATTGTGAACTGAAAAAAAACCCACTTTGCTTACAAAATATTACAAGAATTACTCTAAAGGGAATAACAAATAGTGTCACTTCTCATCTTTTCTAAGTGATAGCAGATGAGAATCTATGATCTTTATAGCTATTAGCAATTACATATAGCACATTTCTACAACACGAACATATTTCATGGACATAGTGCCTTTAGTATGGTATGTTGCAATCAATATTAGGGTTATTCCTAAGACAGTGACAAAATTTAGCATGGCATAGTGTTCATTGTTATGGCCTGCTGTAATTAACAAGCTCAATTCTATAAAGAAATAATTTAGCATGGCTCAGTGTGCATTGCTATAGCATGTTGCAATAAATGCAAGGCCTGTGGACAAATTTTAGTACAGCAGAAAAATTAATGGGGAAAATCAGAGTCAGTTACTTTCCCCTGTAACCTTCTAGTAGCACCATTGGAAAACCCCATCCAACAAATCTCTTATAAATTGTACATCTGTGTTCAAGAAAATTACTTTTTTTTAAATTATCATGATAAAATCTAATCACAAAATATGTATGAACCTAGGCAACAAATATATAGAATGTAATTTCAACATGAATCAAGGCATATACTCCAATTAATAGCAAATTACATTTTTATTTGTTTTGTGATACTTCCTTGGTAAGCAGGAACTTTAAAAAAAAATTATATCTTATTTATAATATATCTAATGCTGATATTTTCTATATAACATTTATTTTTATAATAATTATTGGAATTTTCATAGCTGTGAATGATAATGTTGATGATGATTTCTGTTATCACAGCTGCTGCTTACTAATGATGCTAAAATTAACTAATCCATATTCTGATTTACATCTCTGCACTTAACAAGCTCTATTCATCCCATTATGTGATGACAGGTCTGATTCTGTGCAGCTTACAGCTGGACTTGACTTGTAGATAAGTATATATGGTACTTTATTTCCAGTTATATATGGAAGTGTTTTCCTACAAATTAATTAATAAACAATAATTTGAAAAGGATAGACATAAATGAGTACAATATCACAACAATGATATGAAAACATAAATCAGTGTAAGATATTAAATATTTAATTTTTAAGATGTATTTGATCACTTAATCATATTTTCCTATATAAAATTTGGATGTTCAAAAATAAAAACAGCTTCATATGAATATTATTCTAACGGCTATAAGAAGACCCCATGTAATTACTCTTTCTCAAATATAGACCTTGTCTATATTCCGATTAGAATTCATTGTAACTGCTGTAATGTATATTTCAAATGTAACATGGTTTTAAGACAAAAACAAAGGAAATAAAATCTGAAGAAAATATTGGTGACAGCAAGAATCAATTGTATTCCAAATCAGGGTAGCAAAAAATTAGCTTCCAATTACTGGAAAATTTGTTAAAATAAAAGTGATTTTTGGCATTTTAACACTACATTGCTGTAGGATTAAAGTTAACATCTATAATCACTTATAAGTCAAGTCCAACTGCAAACTGCACAGATCAAGATCTGCTGTCACATAATGTGCTGACAGATCAGGGTCTATGCAGTTTGTTGAAGTAATTGGTAGAACAAACATCACTGACCCTGATCTGCCAGTGCATTATAGTTTGGCAGAATAGGGTTGATGTTGTTTGCAGTTGGACTTGACATGTGACTGATATGGACTGGGTTTTCCTGTGCTACCATCTAACTGGAAGGTGACTGACTAACGAAGGCCATAATGCTACAGTATCTTGTAATCATTACAGGCAGGGATATAACTGAAGCATTATTTTGGCTTATATACATATGTTTGCAATGCCTATCAGTATACTTGATTTACTTACAGCTTTTTGCATAGCATGTCTCTGTAGGGAAGAACAGTTCTACATCATTTGTGCCCTTTTACCATTTGAATATCTTTATTACAATACGAATGAAATAAACATGTCACAGCTATACCTCCATAGAAGAAAACATAAGTGTATTCCTTAATGCACAAGGTACCTGAGTAAAAGAAATTATTGCGATTAGTATTTGGATTGTTATAAAGTTTCATTGCAATGACCAGTGATATCTTGTAAAATAAATTCATGCCATCTGAAATGTATTCCTCATTCAAATGAGAAAAACAAGCATAACTTTTCCCAGAACATGTGAATTGCTTTTGAAAAAAACCCAAACCCATTAATCTTCCATTTGCAAACCGACCAAACCTAAATTAGCATTATCATTATAAAATGGTTACCCTCTCATGAGGTCTCTTTTCAACAGAGACCAATCCCATAATAAGCAGGCCACATCAATTCCTGTACACAAGTTGTAAATTTATATCAAACCCCATCCTTAACCAGCCTACAAAGCTACACCTCTCATAAGCCCGTTGGAAGGAAAAAAAAGAAAAAAAGAAGAAAGGAAAGTAAATTAATGGTTTGACCTGCTACCTGATCCTGACTTGTCAGACTGTGCAATAAACAAGTAAACATGAACAGACTTGTCCTATATCAAGCAAATAATCCATAAATGTATAGTAAAAGAAATTAGATAATAAAGCAGGAATTGAATTAAGTACTGTATATACTCACCTATAAGTTGCGTCCAACTGCAAACAACACAGACCCTGTTCTGCCAATGCATAGCATGCTGCTGGTATATCAGGATCTATGTTGTTTGTTCTGCTGATTATTCCTAATAAACTACATAGATCCTGATTTCCTGGCACATTATGTGATGGCAGATCTCGGTCTACACTGTATTAAGTTTGTAGTCTGACTCAACTCATAAGCGAGTATAGATAGTACAAAACTTTCGAAAGTAACAGTTCCAGGAATATGAGCTGCTTCATACAAAGATACCCACCACCCACCAAAACAAGGCTTTTACATTTTTCTATATCTGTAGAAAAATATTTGTAAACAAATTGTGTACTTACAATACTGCCAATGCCATTAAGGGCAACATAGTAAGCATCAAAAATGAGCTTCTCATCAGGATCCTGTGGGGGTACAGGGCTCTCAACACCATCTTCTTTTTTCTTTTTATCCTTTTTGTCCTTGGCAACAGGTCCACCCTTGCCTTCAGCATCAGGAGACTGAGGACGGCGAGGTACCAGCGGTATTCTAAATGAGTAACATTTACACTTAGTCGTTTGTTATATGCAAGAAAGATGCCAAGCAGAGTTAAAGTTTGCTATATTTTATTTTCACTGTTAGGAAATTTATTTTTTCCATTCAGAATACTGCTATGCACTCACTGAACCATTAACAATTACATCGTCCATAATAGTGGACATATCTTGAGCTGTACTGAATTGGCCTTGATGCAAATTGCAAAAGGGAAACAAGTTATCAAGTTTAATAGCAGATCCCTAAGTTCTGCAAAATTTTCAAGGCTTTATGCCAGAATGTGTTAATTCAAATTTGGTTAAATTCTGTTGAGTGATTTTCAAGACGTCAAGAAAGTTGAAATGGTGGTCATATTTGCAGGTGGATGAGCAACATTTGAATAAACTTGAAAGACTTTTACACGAGGATACTTTCTTCTAAATTTGGCCATATTTTGAAGATGGATTCATGTTTATTAAATAAAACTGATATACTGTATCTTTATGCCATGATCCTTTGTGTCATAATTGGTCAAAATGTGTTCAGCAGTTTTTGGAGAAGTATTTTAAAGTTCTTTCTAATTTCCATAATGGTGGCCATATTTGATAACAGATCAGTATTGTTGATATAAACATGGGTCTGTGTACCAGAATATTTACTGTCAAATTTTCTGTTCAGTGGTTTTTGTTGCAAAGTCATTTAAAAATTTTCTTATTTTAGTAATGGTGGCAATTTCTGATGTCAAGTCAGCATTATTGCTCAAAATTTGTGAAACCTTTCTAGAACAATGTGTTTTGTCAAAATTGTGTCAGCAGTTTTCAATCAGATATCTAAAGACTACTTTTTATTATAGTAATAGTAGCCAGATTTGATGGCGAATCAGCATTAGCTGTTATGACTTAAGGACTCATGGTACTAATTCACTTCCCATAGTAAATCTATGTAAACACCATGATATTAAAAATTCAATAACTTAAAATTTTTGAGTGCTCATGATCAAACCTATATTTATCAGTATAGATGAAACCTAGGTGTCAGCTTCTGTATTGAGGAAAGGATTATGAGCCGCAGTATTTTCTGGACCTGTATGTGTTTGAAACATGTGCTTTCAATTCCGCACCAAAGAGTCAGGTGCTAATTTTAGTAATGAGTGTTCCAAACTCAAGAATTTTAAATGACTGAAATTCCATCAATAAAACAATGTCTTTATTTTTTTCACTTACAACTAGGATAAGCTCTCAAAAGATTCTTTTTCCTAAAACATAATTTACATTATTAACCAATCCTGGTCAGCCAGACCCACATATACTCTATTTTATGTTCACCCATTTGCAGGCTGGTTCCCATTCTTCCATATCATTAGTACTGTGTGTCCTTAAGAAGCCTTCATGCTAGAATGCATTCAACTTGGTAAAATTTTATTTAGTAGTTTTCAAAATTTGGTTTACAGGTTTTTCTATAACATGTAATGGCAGCCAAATTCAATTGCAAACTTGCATACTTTGAAAAAACTTGAAAGGCATTATGTCAGAATACTCTTTGTCAAGTTTGACTGAAACTGGTTGATTGGTCTTTGAGAATAATTTGAAAATATAACCTACTGATGGATGCTGCACAATAGACAATGAATGTCATAGTTAAATGGCCTTGTTGCCAGATGAACTAAATAGATTAATTTTAATTATCAAGCTTTGTACAGAGCACTTTTATTGACAAGTTTCATAAATATCTTAAAATTAATTTTTTTTGTTTCTGTGCATGGCTTCTTGAACTAAGTTCCACATTCAATTTATGATCTTTGTGTCACAATATGGTCTTACACTGAACATTTATGAGAAAATGTGTTCAAATAACCTTACTTCTTTTTTAGTACTTGATCTGTTTCCACAGCTGGCAAAGGCTCTGCAGGTTTCTCCTTCTCCTTGCTCTTATCCCGCTTCTTCCCTGAGGAGGTTCTTGACCCAGATTTGGGGCGATCTTTCGGTGATTTCTCTCTGGGTGATTTAGATCGACTTCCTTTGGGTGATTTTGGTGATTTTGATCGAGGCCGGTCCCCTGACTTTCCTGAGGCTGGTCTCTCTTCTGCTGGTGGGGTGGGAGCTGTTTCACTACTGGGTTTATCTGGTGATTCTGGTCTCTCTACAGGCAACTAGATTGCAGAGTATGAGTATTAATTGATTAACTCATTCAGTCAGACTGCATTTGTTTAAAAAATGTGGAAGAAAGCAACAATTTAATAAATACATCAGATTCTTCCACAAATCAGAGCGTTCTCTTAACTTCACCTCTTGCATGGGAAGACTTCAATGAGATTCGTCCTCAACTGTTAGCAATTATGCATTGAAAATTGCATTATTCTGTGACAATGAGTGATGGTGATTCCACTGAATAGTTGTGCCATTTAATATAATCTTACATAAGCATTCATTATGTAGTCAAACTATGTGATGGTGATTCCACTGAACTGTGGTGCCCTTTAATACAACTTTTACTGCATGCTTATGGTAAATCTAGCATTACATCTTTACTAATTATATGCAATGGAGACTGAAGGAACACCAAATAAATCTAAGCATTTTGATGTAATAACTACAATCAACTCTTGTTACAAACATATTCATCACAACTGAATATTTGGATTCAAATAGAAAACTGATGGGTACAAACCCTGTTTAATGGTAAATTTTATTTTTAAAACAGAATATTCAGTTTTCAACCCTAACAGCAATTTCTCAGTGAAATATTTATATATTTCCTTAATTTATCATTATCCACAATCACATTCCTTGAGATTTTACTTTAACTAGGAATATATAAATGGCTAGTACATACACATTTCCAGAAAAATAAGTTTTAAATGCAGGAAAATATAGATTTAAAAAAAGATTACTATGACAATATTATCACTTATATATATATATATGGATGGTACTTGTTCTCTATATATGTTCTCGACGTGTTTGTAAAATGAGGATTCAGTCATTAAACAGCCCAGTTCCCTAACACCGTTCCCCCCCTACGGTTTTCTTGATGTCAAAGCTATTTTTTTCTCAGCTGCCTCGCTTATAGTGTGGTCTATGTTTGTGGATCCCATTGTGCGCGAGTTATCGAGGGAGAGGTGTATATTTGGTACTTGTTCTCTATATATATACTATTTGGTAATTGTTCTCTATATATATATATATATATATATATATATATATATATATATATATATATATTTGGTATTTGTTCTCTATATATATAATATTTGGTACTTGTTCTATATATATATATATATATATATATATATATATATATATATATATATATATATATATATATTTGGTACTAGTTCTCTATATATATATAGAATTTGGTAGTTTTTCTCTATATATATAATATTTGGTACTTGTTCTCTGTATATATAATATTTGGTACTTGTTCTCTATTATTATTCAGTAATATTTCCACTGTATAGCCCATCCTTCTTATCATCATAACCATTTTGATTTTCATCATAAAAAATAAAAATTATAACATTATTACCATCATAAGCCACACATTATCAATTACCCCATTGAAAATTATAGTAAATATCATCTTTAATGTTTTCCTCTATTACCTCTAGAAGAGGCAGCCTGGCATAATTGGCGTTCAGGTCATCTGGAATGTGTCCTTCCATGCCTCTGTAGTAATCCTTGAGAAGCCTAACTGTATCTTGGAATCTGTCCACTTCACTCTGCATCAGAGTGATGTAGAAGTTACTGAGAACGCCCATTCTATCATCCAACCATCCATCATTCATTACTGTCTCCCTTTCCTTCTCTGCTTGTTCTTTTCTTTCATCACAGATGTTCCACATTCTTTCACGGAGATCATCCACACGTTGATGCAGTTCTGCCTTTGTTTCTTCATCATCCCTGATATCATCAGGCACACTATTGTAATCCTACAGAAATCATAAAATGACCATTTAATAACAGATTTCCAATTACATTGCAGTGAAAATTCTAAAACATTATATGTTGAGGAATATTATTAAATGTTCTGTGAATCTGTGATTTTATGAAAACATATACAGTCAAGCTTCCTAAAAAAGCCCTTCAGGGACCTTACTTCAGTCAAGCTTCCTAAAAAAGCCCTTCAGGGACCTTACTTCAGTCAAGCTTCCTAAAAAAAGCCCTTCAGAACCTTACTTCAGCAGACTGAACACATATTTTGGTTCACATAAGGCCTTTCTAATTATAATCTAATACTAATACTGATACTGATACTAATTCTAATCTAATACTAATAATAATTCTAATCAAATATTAATTCTGATCAAATACTATCTTTATAATACTAATAAAACCTGTACATACTGGCTACCACCAAATACTGTATATACTTGCATATAAATTGAGTTAGGGTCTATTTTGTTTGTTTGATTACTCCCAAGGAAATGTACAGACCCAGATCTCCTTGCACAATATGTAACAGCATATCTGGATTGGTGCATTTTGTATGTGGACTCACATGGTAATGGTCACATTTTTGTTATCCAAACAGTGTCTGGTTTAGGCTAGTTTTGCTGTTTTATCAATTATGGAAACTGTATGTAATGCAAGTAAAGTTGGTGTGACTTCTGGCTCAGTCTTGAAAGATATGACAATGAAAATTGGTTCTAAGGAAAACTAGGTCTCAACATGGAATAGAGATACAAAGCATGTTGCTGATTCAGACTTGTTAGTAAACAGAGGCTCACAAGATAAACCTGCCTCTGTGGCTTAAGTTGTCATCTTTCAGACAGTGTTAAAAAAACCACAGTAATTAGGTTATAGTGAACCAAGTTTGGTGTGTGGCACAACTTAATCCCAAGATACACTTGGCATATTTCCTGGCAATAATCTAAACTGGATAGAAATTAGAGCATGGACACCATTTTTAATGATGTTCAATGAATCCTTGAAATGAGGTCACAGTGCCCAAATCTGGCATGCAACCCTAGTTTATCTAACAATGCACATTTAGTGTAAGTTCTGCAGCAACAGGTGAAAGATGTCTGAATTAGAACCTGAACACAATTGTAAGGCCAGTGTGTATAATCACCGCTAATAGAGTAGTGTAAATCTGTTGTCAATAAGTGAAATGCTATTATATTATAGTAATGGATACAACTTGTAAGCAATTTTTTAATAATTACGAAAAGTATGTCAAATTCACTCTGTTGTGTTGCAACACACATTTATCACAGGATGTTCCACTGTAAAATTAGACCGTCATTGATGTAGTAGACAAAAATAACAAGCTAATTCCACAGGGTAAGTTTGACATGAATAGGTCCTGTAGTATAAAAATTACAGATCAAACAGAGAGGAAGAAAACAATCTTATAAGCAGTTGAGAATAAATCCTGGAAAGAAGGCAACAGTGACTCAGTTCTGGTGAGTAAAGATGCAATCGTAGTGTACATTTTATGGCAACAGGTAACAAGGTATTAGACTTGTAGAGTAGATGTAATTTTAAGACACTTTGCATTAAATCTTAAAAAACAGTTCACTGTGACTCAGTTTTACTGTAGGACACACATTTCATACTTAGATGTACCATCAGAACAAGACAGATGGCAAGGTGAAGTAGTATAGGGGCCACAGACTGGAGAGGAAGGTATGAATACTTGCGCTGATTGGATCCATGATAAAAGTGAACCTCACATTCTGCACATTTCTTGAATCAGGGACAATAATAAACCACAGAAACTAAACTTTGCAAGACCTTTAATAAAGCCAACAAACATCTTAGAAATTCTCCAGAAGAAATGGAAAAATTGATTACATGTAAACCATGTCAATTTTCACTTGCAGAAATGAAATAAAGATAATGAAACTTTGTACAAGAGGTTCCCGACACAGCTGTTTGAAAAATTAATAAAACAATCTTCCTCCTAAAATTTGACTTGAGAGATTTCAGTTCCTTAACAATCACCTTTTGTATCTGATAGTCATATGTTTATAAAGTAGTTTAAACTGAATGTAGCTGTAGCAATTAAAAAAAATAATATATATATAGTAAGATATGAGATATTTTTAAACAAATTTCTACTGAAAACAATCTGGTTGTGAAATGGCCACATTACCTTTGAACCTGGCAAATTCTCATGCTAAGCAACATTGTAAATTATCAGAAAACTGATGGCACTTTGAACAAGAAAAGTTTGCACTCAGATCTCTGAAGTTTATTCTTTCTAAAGAATTGTAAAAATTAAATAAATAAATACTATTTGTTGGTAGCCAAGTTTTATGAGAAAAAAAACAGTGCATAAGACCAATACATTATGTTGTTACCTTTTGCCATTGGGAGACAAACTGTTGTTTTGTATCAGGTCTTCGAAGGTAGGTCTGGTAATCCTTCCTGCAAAGAAATCAAATATGCCTTAGGTAAGTGTTAAAAAAAAAGAGAAAAAAGTACAAGTTCTTACAAACTTCACACTTTAAGAAAATGAAAGATTATCATCTGATCATTTCTGCAATCAGTTTTAATATTTTAGTTTAACATGACTGTTAATCATTACTGAAGAATGAATTCAATGTAATTGTCTGTTTTATGGTACCATCCATCACCCTATCAAAGGAGAACAGTATTACCCGTATACCAGATTACTGTGGTATTTTTTTTTTGTGATATGTACCATGGTACTTTTCCACTGTACAGATACTTCAGAAAGTTCCATCAGTAAGAAAGGACTGTATGAAATTCCTGAGTAACCTTTTTTATTGATTTTTTTAAATATTAACAGCAGGTTTTCATTTGTCATGACAAAATAATTCAAAAAAGTATCATTATTACCTTACAAAACAGTTGTATTGGTCACAAATTAATTGTAAACGTCAAAAAAATAATTATCCTTTAATCATATATTTGACAACTGTCACATATGTCATTATGGTGGTCAAATGGGATGTTGTGCAAGGTTTTCAGGCATATCCAACTTTTTGGATTAAAACAAACCAAACAAAAAACATAAAAAATTTTGTTTTTACAAGGATATGTGTTCATGTGTTAATTACATGTATTCCTTTTTAAGACTGCACATCATCCTAAGATTTTCAGAAGAGTAGTTCTTTTCAGTATGAAGTTTACAGAATTTCCTCAGTCAACTAAATATTTTCACATTTGTTGAGCAAGTGCGTCTTATATTTACTGGCCCTCTCTCATAAATATCTTTCCTGGGTGTTAGCCTCCCACTCAAAGTTTACCTGCCTATTATATTAACAGAGTGGCTAGTAAATTGTAGGCTTCAGTGGCAACACTTATGATTTTTATCAACAAGCTCTCTAATGTCAGCACAGTGTCTCTCTATATAATGGCTGTTATAATCTATCTATCTACCTATCTATCTATATAATGGCTGTTATAATCTATCTACCTATCTAACTATATAATGGCTGTTATAATCTATCTATCTAACTATATAATGGCTCTTATAATCTATATATCTATCTATCTATATAATGGCTGTTATAATCTATCTATCTACCTATATAACTATATAATGGCTGTTATAATCTATCTATCTACATATCTCTCTATATAATGGCTGTTAAAATATATCTACCTATCTATATAATGGCTGTTACATTTTACTTATCTACCTATCTATCGATATATCCGAGATAATGGCTGTTACAATCTATCTATCTACCTATCTATATAATGGCTGGTACAATCTATCTATCTACCTATCTATATAAATATTTGCTGTTACAATCTATCTACCTATCTATCTATATAATGGGGGCCCCCCCTGAGTGCGTGGGTTTGAGTCTCAGATTCAGCCAATGTATGTATGTGAGAAAGCTTGCCAGTAGCTTCTATTGGGTCGGTAGTTCTTTCTGGGGTTTTCCCGGGTTCTTCCTTCACCATTAATACTGGCCGCCATGTATATCATGTGCTGAAAAATGGCATTAAACACTACAACAATAACAACAATCTATATAATGGCTGCTACGATCTATCTACCTATCTATTGAGATAATGACTGTTGCAATCTATCTACCTATCTATCTATTTGCTATTACAATCTATCTACCTATCTATCTATATATAATGGCTGTTACAATCTATCTACCTATCTATCTATACATAATGGCTGTTACAATCTATCTACCTATCTATCTATATATTTGCTATTACAATTTATCTACCTATCTATCTATACATAATGGCTGTTACAATCTATCTACCTATCTATCTATATATAATGGCTGTTACAATCTATCTACCTATCTATCTATATATAATGGCTGTTACAATCTATCTACCTATCTATCTATATATAATGGCTGTTACAATCTATCTACCTATCTATCTATATATAATGATTGTTACAATCTATCTACCTATCAATCTATATATTTGCTATTACAATCTATCTACCTATCTATCTATATATAATGGCTGTTACAATCTATCTACCTATCTATCTATACATAATGGCTGTTACAATCTATCTACCTATCTATCTATATATTTGCTATTACAATCTATCTACCTATCTATCTATACATAATGGCTGTTACAATCTATCTACCTATCTATCTATATATAATGGCTGTTACAATCTATCTACCTATCTATCTATATATAATGGCTATTACAATCTATCTACCTATCTATCTATATATAATGGCTGTTACAATCTATCTACCTATCTATCTATATATAATGGCTGTTACAATCTATCTACCTATCTATCTATATATAATGGCTGTTACAATCTATCTACCTATCTATCTATATATAATGGCTGTTACAATCTATCTACCTATCTATCTATATATAATGGCTGTTACAATCTATCTACCTATCTATCTATATATAATGGCTATTACAATCTATCTACCTATCTATCTATACATAATGGCTGTTACAATCTATCTACCTATCTATCTATACATAATGGCTGTTACAATCTATCTACCTATCTATCTATATATAATGACTGTTACAATCTATCTACAATCTATCTACCTATCTATCTATACATAATGGCTGTTACAATCTATCTACCTATCTATCTATATATTTGCTATTACAATCTATCTACCTATCTATCTATACATAATGGCTGTTACAATCTATCTACCTGTCTATCTATATATAATGGCTGTTACAATCTATCTATCTATCTATCTATATGTAATGGCTGTTACAATCTATCTACCTATCTATCTATATATAATGGCTGTTACAATCTATCTACCTATCTATATATAATGGCTATTACAATCTATCTACCTATCTATCTATACATAATGGCTGTTACAATCTATCTACCTATCTATCTATATATAATGGCTGTTACAATCTATCTACCTATCTATCTATATATTTGCTATTACAATCTATCTACCTATCTATCTATACATAATGGCTGTTACAATCTATCTACCTATCTATCTATATATAATGGCTGTTACAATCTATCTACCTATCTATCTATATATAATGGCTGTTACAATCTATCTACCTATCTATCTATATATAATGGCTGTTACAATCTATCTACCTATCTATCTATATATAATGGCTGTTACAATCTATCTACCTATCTATCTATACATAATGGCCGTTACAATCTGTCTACCTATCTGTCTATACATAATGGCCGTTACAATCTATCTACCTATCTATCTATATATAATGGCTGTTACAATCTATCTACCTATCTATCTATATATAATGGCTGTTACAATCTATCTACCTATCTATCTATACATAATGGCTGTTACAATCTATCTACCTATCTATCTATACATAATGGCTGTTACAATCTATCTACCTATCTATCTATACATAATGGCTGTTACAATCTATCTATCTATACATAATGGCTGTTACAATCTATCTACCTATCTATCTATATATAATGGCTGTTACAATCTATCTACCTATCTATCTATATATAATGGCTGTTACAATCTATCTACCTATCTATCTATACATAATGGCTGTTACAATCTATCTACCTATCTATCTATACATAATGGCTGTTACAATCTATCTACCTATCTATCTATACATAATGGCTGTTACAATCTATCTACCTGATCTGGAAGAAGTATCTGTAAATCTTTTCCCTCTCATCTCTCAAATTTCTGAAGGCAAATTTACTGTTCTTCACATAAGTGTTCTCCACAGTCTCCCAGTGCTGGGATAAAATTTTAGCCAGGTCCTAATCATGATAAAAAAATGGGGAAGAAATTCAGAAGAATATTTTAACTGATTCATAAATCAATCCAGACAAACTAAATGGCTCACCTATTTAACATCAAAGTTAGGCTATTACAATATTAATGTAGTGCCGAAGTACTATGCACTGCACACATGACTCAAATTGTATGTTTGTTGATAATACTGGATATATTCTGAAACGCCATGGAATACAAAATACAGGGTACATACTGAAATGCCATGGAATACAAAATACTGGGTATATACTGAAACGCCATGGAATATAAAATACTGGGTATATACTGAAACGCCATGGAATATAAAATACTGGGTATATACTGAAATGCCATGGAATACAAAATACTGGGTATATACTGAAATGCCATGGAATACAAAATACTGGGTATATACTGAAATGCCATGGAATACAAAATACTGGGTATATACTGAAATGCCATGGAATACAAAATACTGGGTATATACTGAAACGCCATGGAATACAAAATACTGGGTATATACTGAAAAGCCATGGAATACAAAATACTGGGTATATACTGAAATGCCATGGAATACAAAATACTGGGTATATACTGAAACGCCATGGAATACAAAATACTGGGTATATACTGAAACACCATGGAATACAATATACTGGGTATATACTGAAATGCCATGGAGTACAAAACACTGGGTATATACTGAAATGCCATGGAATACAAAACACTGGGTATATACTGAAACGCCATGGAATACAAAACACTGGGTATATACTGAAATGCCATGGAATACAAAACACTGGGTATATACTGAAATGCCATGGAATACAAAATACTGGGTATATACTGAAACACCATGGAATACAAAATACCTGGTATATACTGAAATGCCATGGAATACAAAACAGCATGAAATGATTATGTTTGTCAATTCAGGTAATAATAAGAATTCCTCAGTTTTGTTGGGTCTAAGGAAAATATCACCAACACAGCAAAAGCCCCTGAAATTCATACTTCTAACAATATTTTCATGAATTGATCAATAACTGGTATATAAAAACCCAAAGATTGATACATAGTACTGCACCTCATTGCATTTTGTATGTCTTGTGTCCTCAGAAACTAGTGCACTGACCTTGCTTAACAGGCCTTTCTACTTATTACACATTTTACGTGCATTTGAACTTAATTGGTACAATAATGATCAGATCAAATAGGGTTACATAATCTTCTACACAAAGTAGTGCAGCACTAGTAGCCCTCTTAACATTAGGATGTTGTAGATTAGACAAGAACATGTACATGAGTACACATCAATATTTAATTTCAACCTACAAATTCAATAAACTGATCAACAAATTCCCAATCTTCTGATCCTGGAATGGGTGGGGGTGGTCCCTCTGGCTCTTTTGGCGCTGGCTCTGGTTCGGGTTCAGGGGTCTTCTTCTTCCCAGATCCTTTTTTGGACTTAGGCGAGGCACCTGCACAGTATGAGACAAGTCTAATGTAAGAAATCCAAATGTTGCATGTACAAAGACAAACGTTAAGAAATTGCTTAAATCAAATAAGAGAGAAATTTGGATTATCAATATACAGTCACCATAAATTTTAAGCAGCATAATAATCATTTAACTTAAATGCAGAAACAAAATTCTCAAACATTCTATTTTGCCAAATATCAAATTCAACATAAAATTTTCAGCAGATATACCTGGTTTTCCTTAGAAATGATGGCCTATTAGTTTTCCTTAGAAATGATGGTCCATTAGATTTCCTTAGAAATGATGCCCATTGGTTTTCTTAGAATCGATGGCCTATTAGTCTTCCTTAGAAATGATGGCCTATTAGTTTTCCTTAGAAATAATGGCATATTAGTTTTCCTTAGAAATGATGGCCTACTAATTTTCCTTAGAAATGATGGCCAATTAGTTTTTTTTAGAAACGATGGCCTATTAGTTTTCCTCAGAAATGATGGCCTATTAGATTTCCTTAGAAATGATGCCCATTGGTTTTCTTAGAAATTATGGTCAATTAATTTTCCTTAGAAATGCTGGCCTATTAGTTTTCCTTAGAAATGATGCCCATTGGTTTTCATTAGAAACGATGGTCCATTAGTTTTCCTTAGAAATGACTGAACAAATCATAAATTACAGAAGGGGCCAAACAAAAAGTCAAATTTTTATTAAGGATATCAAAATCATTCAAACACCTTATTTCACCATTTAATTTATCCTCATAACAATTATTGTTGAACTCCTAGGAATGATCAAGCATCATACATTAATTCTCAACTTTGAAGTACCTATGATTTCCAAGAATTAACATGATTATATGGTTTTATGGTGTACCAAAATATAAATCATTACAATAAATACAGACATTACTTTAATATATACACTGCCAAAATACACATTAATACACACTGCAATTTATTTTTGCAAATTTGACTACTTAATAAATTTTAACAGTGAAAAATATATTATGAAATATAGTTTACCTAAACATCCTTTTCCACCACATTGATGTTTTTTCTCCAAATAATGCTGATGTGGGTGTGAACAAGAAGGGGAGAAATATGCATGTTTGAAACTAAAATGTCAATGTTTTTGCAAAAAAATAGAAGCACATTCTTCAGCAATCATAAACTATTATGAAGCCATATATCTGATACTTAGTCATGTCACTGGCAATAGTCATGCATGCTTATAACAGATACAAATTTTTCAAACAGAATATTGAGGGCAAACAAATCCAATTACTTTTAAAACAGATGTCATTAATTTTCAGACACATAAAATATATTTGACAGCTTTATTTTTCAGGTAAACGTTACACAAATAACAGACATTTTTTATTTTGTTTCCTACCTCTACTCCCTTTTTTGGCACTGCCACCATCAGACTTCTTGCCACTGCCTCTTTTTGGTGATCCACTTTTGTCCCTTTTCTTGTCGGTATCTTTATTCTTATCCTTTGGTGATTTGCTTCTGGATTCTTTGGATGATGGTCTGGAAGTTTTCTTACCAGAACCTGTGAAATAATAAATAACTGAGAAGCAACTTGATTTTCAAATCACAAGTTCTATTTCTGAACCAGGTGGCTACAAGTTTAACTTTCAGATAAATTACAGAGCAATCTTTAAAAACTGTTCCATTTAAACATACACTACCCAGGAAAGGCAGTTTTTTTTTAAACACATATGCCAGGGTACTCTGGTAACTTGCAGAGTTCAAAAGAAAATACAAAATCCTAAATTGCATCTATGAGTAACTATTCCAGACTGAGTAACTTCCCTGGGTCCCAAGTAGGTTTTATTGGAACAGCCCTAACATTTACTTCAACTGACTATCTGGAATTTACTGTTAGAATAAATGAAAAGTTAGCTAGAAGAAAATTACTGACTACATTAACTCCCTAACACCCCCAACTAGCCACTAATATTGATTGCATAGTCATTTCAAGAAAAAAAAAATGAGGGATTCTGTGCAGTATGTGGTTAAACTTTGTAATTAACAGCATAAAAATAGGCTACAGATCTCCTTTTGCATATTTCTAAATGATGAAATATGCAGAAAATACATAAATTCAAATTATACTGTGTTCAACAGTGGAGTGTTATGAACAACTTTCCGAGTACTCCCTACTGCCCATTCCAATAATTCAAAGGATATTACAAGTAATTAAATCATAATAAATCCTTCTAAATGTTGAACAAGGTGCTCAAGTGGGCCTGATATCATTCAACTGGCTAACATAATAACAGTTGATCATTTTATTAAGCAGGCTAATGTAGCATTGTAAGAACACCAATCTTCATAGACTATGTCCCAATCTTTACGTCATCTTCATTTTAACCTATTTCATTATATCCTGATAAAATTGTTTTAAAAACAGCATGAATTATATGCATAGTATCTTGCTCATAAATAAAGTCATCCAGGATCTTGGAGATTTAAACCAATTCACTAAGTTTTATAGAAATTAGATTAGAAATATAGTTTTAAGATCCATCACAACAACAAGCTCAGCCAATCATATGCAAGGCATCTCATTCCTATGCACAGATTTTGCTTAGTACATGTAAAGAACATGTCCATGAAAATGATAAAGTAAGCTCATTTACCAAGGTGGAGCATCCCACTGGAATTTGGTCTCCAGAATGTCAGGAATCCAATGAGATGCAAGATGATTATCTCATCAATATGCATAGATCTTGCTCTTGATCACACTCATCCAATACCTTGATAATATCAGACTATTTAACAAGTTTTAACAACTTCTGATCAAAAATATAGTTTCTCAGGCACTGACAAGCTCAGCCAATCAAATGCAAGGTGATGTCATTACCACATATGAATATCACTCATAATCAGCTTAGCCAATCAAATGCAAGGTCATGTCATTAACATGCATAAATATCACTCATAGTCATACACAACCAAGATTATGATGATATAGGCATATATGCCAACCCCTGATGAGGAAAAAGTGTAATCTAAGTGGACAAAAAGAGTAATCTGAGCATAAAAAGAGTAATCCACATATAACATAATAAAATTCAATGAGCATATGTACAAAATGATTTATTTACCCCTTCTGGTCTTTTAACATCAATTACTGCTTCTAATTTTCATATATAGCACTTTTAGCTTTAAAAAGCAACAGTCTCTAATATTGCATTTCAAAACACTTTGTACCAGCTGAGATTATGAATGTTCTACACATCAGTAGAAAACCATGTGCTGGGTTACAGAGCCTGGATCTGAATTCAGTTTTATTTTTGTTAACAATATTGAATAGTCTCTCATAGTCAGCATTAGAATGGTAAAGAACCAATATTCCTTTCATAACCTGACAAAGAAGAGGATATATATATCTTCCAGTTATTGAATCTTTTAGCTGGGAAATATGATGCCATTCCACATCAACTCCTCATGAAGTACATTGTCAGGTAGAATGCCAACTTGATACTTCAGGGATTCTCCTTCTAATTTATCAGCAGCCTTTCCTGCAGCAAGGTGCATCATATGACAGGGAAAAACCTGATACGTACACTGATGGAGACATTTTTCAAAATATAGAATGCAACTCCTTTATGAATTCCAATCACTGATGCATTATCAGCTGAAAACCTCATACAGTTCTGCCAGCTTATGTTTATTCAAAGTATTATCAAGTAAATAAAAATTGTTTTCTCCAGTGGAATCTACTGTTAATTCTGGCAATGAAAGAAGAGCACTCTGACTTTGCAATTTTCATTGTCAAAGTCTCTTACTCAGACTGGGTACAACTTTTTGTCATCATAATCACTGCTCCTGTCTGTTGCAATGCTACACAGCCCAATTTTCATGGCTTCTGCAATTTTAAGCGCATTATCTTCTGCCAAACACCAAACAATATTAGAGGAGTTTGTTCTTACACATGCATATTTTCTGCAATTTCAGAATCAGGAAACATCCATTTGAACAAAGGATCAACATAATCTTCTACTGCTAGGGGTAGTCCATGTTTTATTAAGAACTTGGTAAATAATGCCTCTGCATGTATTGGCCCTGCTTTAAAAAAGAAGCTACAAGTTACCTTAGTATTGGAGTTTGTAAAACGAGCTGATTCAAAGTTTCTTTGTTTTACCATCATGATCAATATTAAAATCCTTTCCACACAGCCTGCAGTGGGCATGAAGCTGCCCTATAATTGAATGAATGCTGTATTGTGTAATTCATGTATTCATCTCTGAATCGGATTTTCATCTTTCTCTAATCCATCTGTGAAATTATCTGAAAAACATTTCTGCTCTAAAACACGCTTCTACTAGAATAAATCTGACTTGACTTTTAGTGTCAAATACCTACAGACTGGTTCTGTATCAGATACGAATTAGAACAAAGAATCTGCAAAGATTACAATTTAGAAAACCAGTCTGTTCTCTCCTAACTAAGCCATAGAGCTGCTATAAATAGAAACTGAGGTCAAAAGTTTGAAAGTTAAGCAGGCATGTTTCTTGGAAAAAAGGCAGTTGCTAACATAATACTGTTAGGAAAGTGCATGCAAGTCTTTTTCTAATCCATCTGTGAAATTATTTGAAAACATTTTTTTGCTCTAACCCATGCATCTACTAGAATAAATCTGACAACTTTTAGCACCAAATACCTACAGACTGGTTATGTATGAGATATGAATTAGAACAAAGAATCGGCAAGCAAAAATTAAAAATTAGAAAACCAGTCTGTTCTCTCCTAACTAAGCCATACAGCTGCTATAAATCGAGGTCAAAAGTTAGAAAGTAAAACCAGCATGTTTCTGGAAATAGGGCAGTTGCTATAAATAGAACATAATACTGTTAGGAAAGTGCATGCAAGGCTATGGACAAGCATACTCTTATGTTGTAGTTACATAGAAGCCGTCTTTTCTAGAATATGGTCTGAAAGATTAATGGGATGTTAATAAAAATAAGAAAACAAATTATTATTTTTTTTTGGAGGGGGACATACCGAAAATGTGTAATCTAAATACTTTTACATGTAAGGCATAATTTTGTGAAAAAAATGCGTAATGATTACGCCAAAAGCATAATGGTTGGCATGTATGTATAGGCCTATTTACCTAGTTTGATCAATTCACATATGCCCAGATCTTCAAGTGCACTATGCAGTTGGACCCAACTTATAAGCAAGTATATATGTGAGTATAAATTGGTCTCATATGAGAGGTTTGGTAAAAAAAACTCAACCAATCAGATGTAAGATCATGGATAGGCAAGGTCTTGCTCATTATAAAAGCCATCCAACATCTTGAAGATATTAGCATATTTACCAAATCTGATTAAAACTGGATCAAAAATACAGTTACTTCAGTAGCAAGAATCTCAGCCAATCACATGCAAGATCACCTCATTATTATGCAAAAATCTAGCTCAGAATAAAACACATTATATCTCTTGATGATATCAGCCTATTTACCAGAACTTTGACAAATATATTACCAGAACTACAGTCACTAAAGTGTTGACAAGCTCAGCCAATTTGAAGCAAAATCTCCTGATTAATATGCATGCATCTAACTCATTATTGTACTCATCCAAAATCTTCATGACTTAAGCTGGTTTACCAAGTTTGACCAAACTGGATCAGAAATATAACTTCTAGAGTGGTAACAATCTCAGCCAATCACATACAACCTCATCCCATTATTATGTGTGGATGTCCTGCATTATTAAATTCATGTGAGATCTTGATCATTTAAACCTATATTTGAAGTTTGATCAAAATCAGATAATACTGCTACCAGTGTGGTAACAAGACTAGCCAATCAGATGCAAGATCACCGCATCAATATGCATCAATCTTGCTCATCATAAAACTTGTTCATGATCTTGATGACATATGCATATGTTCCAAGCTTGATCAAAAGTGGATCAGATATATAACCTCTAGTGTGTCATAAGCTCAGTAAATCAAATTCAAGATAACCTCATTTGCATTGACATTGATCTTTTTCACTAACTTGTCAATGTTCCTGATGATATAAGCATATATTCCTTTTTTAATTAAAACTGGATCAGAAATTTAGCCTACAGACTGGTAACAAGGTCAGCCAATGCATGTATCTTGCTCATTATTGAAACCATTCAAGCCCTTATATCAAGTTTAATCAAACTAGATCAGAAATTATGGACTCCACAGTGTCGACAGGCTTAGCCAAATTAGATGCCACTGACTACCTCATTAATATGTGCATATTTTGCTTATTGTTGAACTTGTCCAAGATTTAATCAGATAAGCATAAATTCCAAGTCTGATCAAAATCAGATCAGAAATCTGGCCTCCTGAGTGGTACCAACCTCAGCCAAACAGATGAAAGATTATCTCATTAGCAAGCATCTTACTCATTACCAAATTATTTGAGATCTTAATGAAATAAGTAAATGTTATAAGTATGATCCAAAAGTCATCAGATATATGGCCTCTAGAGTGTCAATCAGGTAAGCCAATCAGATGCAAGATCAACTCATTAATTAACGGGGATCTCACTCTTTCTGAAACTTGTCTGAATTTTTATGATATAAACCCATATACCACATTTCAGTGAAACTGGATCTGAAATATAGACTTCAGAATAATAATAATAATAACAATAAAATTGTAATAACTACTTTATATAATGAGAGCTTTACAATAGTTACATGGAACGTATTCATCCTTATGGCCCTCCATTATTTGCATATTTACGTACATAGTACAAGCTGCACACACAGTAAAAAAAATGGCACAGAATTGTTGATGGATGGATGGATGATAGGTGAACAATGGACACAGGGCTGTACAAAAACTCACTTGACCTTATGACCAAGTGAGCAAAAAAAATGACATACATCATTTAGGCAACCTCTAAGAGAAAGTGAGTGAGCGAATGAGCAAGAGGTAGAGAGAAGAAAAAGAATAATATTTAAAAGATAAGTTGCCCACTTTGATAGGAAACAGAAGTTTGAATTGTAAACATATATCTTCATGATCCTTTGTTTTATATACTCATAATGATGCAACAAGAGCAACAAATATCAAATAGAACATGGTGAATTATTATGTAAATAGAAAAGCAGTTACAGTTAAAGGAGGCAGAGTTTTATGCACTATTTAAAATATGTGCAGTTTAGTTTTTAAGATTTACTCTCAATAATTTTGACTCAAATAGGGATCTGGTGTAATTATTTTTTCAGTGAGTCCTCAATGTCTGATATAATATACAAGTTAGAAAATACACTTATATCATGCTTCTGTATGCACAGTGTTTTCACAAATGTTTCCAATAATTTTCATTTGTTGTTTTTTATTCTGAGTGTGTGTGTGTGTGTGTGTGTGTGTGATTTGGATTTTTAACGTAGCTTTATCAATTTTTCAGTCATATCGCTATGATGTCTGCAGTGTGACAGTTTATAGTGATGTCTAGCACTGGGGCATCATGCCGCAGTCATGTAGCATGATGTCCCACCCAGTCACATTATCCTGACACCAGGCCGACCAGTCCTAACACTAACCTCTTAATGCTCAGCGCCAAGCGAGGTGGCTGATAGTATCATTTTTGTAAGTCTTTGGTATGACTCGACCGGGGATCAATTCCAAGACCTCCTGCATCCAAGGCAGATGCTCTAACCACTAGGCCAACAGAGTGGTCGTTTTTTTTTATTTTGATGTATTGATGAACTGCTTCTACAGTCTGAATCACTTTGTTGTCTGTAAACCACTGTTAGTTTCTTTGTTTTCTTGATTACACGTCTGTTTATGTACCTGTTTGTTATGTGTACCATACCTTTTCTGGAGCCAGACCTTGACCCTGCCCTTTCTTCAGGAGGGGGAGTTTTTGGAGGTTCGGCTGGGGGAGGAGGTGGTGGAGGCTAAAAAAGGAGGAAATATGATGCTTTCTAGTTTTAAAAAACAGTACCATACACCCATATATGAATATGTCAATGAAGAGAAATACCATATATACTCACTTAAAAGACTGCAAATTGTGCAGACCTGGATTTAGGTTGGCAGATCTGGGTCTGTGCAATTTGTTAGAAGTAATCAGTAGAACAAACAGCATAGACCCTGGCCTGCAGGCACATTATGTGAAGCAGATCAGGATCTTTGTTGTTTACAGTTTGACTCAACTTATAAACAAGCAAGTATATATGGTAGGTAAACAACCTGGTCATGCTGTTAATGTTAACAATACGCAAAATTGTTATTGAGCTTAAATTTAACATTAAGGCAACACTATTAAAGTGAGACTGCATATAGCCAAGGTAGGTGGGGTAGTTAGAATTGAAACCCTTTAATTTTTTTGGAATATATATTAATAATCAATGAAAGTAATTTTTTCTGCAAGATGAGATTTTCACTAATTTTATTGACTTTTTGCTAAACAATTTGGGACAAATATCAAATTTACCACATCACTAGTTATATAAGCTACTCTGATGATGACCTTTTAAATAACAAGCATAGAAAGGATTGAGGTGTTTTCAATCTTCTAGCAGCCATTGACTAGAAAATATTTCTTATCAATATCTGAACATTTGGGGATTAATACAAATCATGTATTGCATGTACTACAGCATAATTTTCCCCATGATAAGCCTAGCAACAACATATGAAAAGAAAAACCAACAAGAGACACTAGAGGGCATGATGTCACTCACCTGACTTACATATCTTAATAGCTGATCATTTCACTACACAGCCTTCAATAGCAGTATAAGAACATAAGCTGGGTTAACTATCTCCCAAACTAATGAAGTTCATATGCACAGTCTCTTGATCATAATCCAAGTCATCCAAGATTTTGATAATCAGAAACACAAAAGATACAGATATGGCTTCAAAAATGCTCAGTCAATCAGATGGAAGATCAACTCATTAATATGCATTGATCTCAGTCAGTAATGAAGCACTCAGATCATAAATAGACAGATCCACTCAGATCATAAATATAGCTTAATGACTGGTAACAAGCTCAGTCAATCAGATGCAAGATTACATTATTAATATATGTGGATCTTGCTCATTATGAAAGCCATCCATGATCCTGATTATATAAACCCATATTGCATTAGTGAACAAAACTGGATCAGAAATTTGGCTTCCAGAGGGGTAACAAACTCAGTTAATCTGAAGAAAGATTCTTTCACTGGTATGCATGGATCTCACTTATTATGGAACTCATCCAAGATCCTGCTGGCATAAGCATACATTTTAAGTTTGATCAAATCTAGATCAGAAGTACAACATCACGAGTGGTACAAAGCTCAGTGAATCAGATGTGAGATCTCTTAATTAGTATGCATAGATTTGGCTAATTATCAAAGTTCTCTGATATTTTGCTGATAAAAGCCCATATTCCAAATTTGATTGAAATCAGATGAGACATATGCACTCCAGAGTCATAAGAAGTAATTGTTGATAGATTGACAACAATACACAACAGACAATGCACAATAGGTGCAGGGCATTACAATACACTCCCTTGGCCTTATGACCAGATGAACAAGAAATTCTAAAATAGAAATATGCCAATGTTTGGTAAAAGAGTGGGAATCTGCTTATCATTAGAGAATTATGGTATCTTTTGCAAAAGAAATAGAAAGAAAAGCAACTTCAGGACTCTTGCTGCAATCAGATGGATAGAAAACTCACAGCTCATGGAAATATTTTTTCTAAAGTTAATCTAACTGGATACAAAAGCAAACAATCATTACTAAGTTATTCATTCCAAAAGTAAATACACACAGTGATATTTCTGTCTTTCCAATCAAAAAGACATTAAAACAAATGGCATCTGTGTTCCTCAATTAATTCCTCAGAACAAAGTTAGCCTAGTCAGAAACTGAATACTTGGCCAATCATGAGTGGTCAATCAAATATTACACACCTGAAATTCCAACAGAATTCTAACTAATCCAGCTACAGTGGAACCCCGCTATAACGCGATGATCGGGGTCCATAAAATCGGATCGCGTTAATAGCGGGGTCGCGTTAATGCGGGGTTTTACAATATTTAACTTTTTTTCCGAGAACATATACATGTATACATGTACAATGATCAAAAGTCAGCTTATCATCAGATGAATATTAACTGGAATGCATTAATTAAGATATATTCAAAATAATCGATGGCTAATATATTTATAGGTTATTACTGTGCATTAAAAACATTTACTAATTTTTATTTGTTTGAACGATAATACAGATTGACCGATAATACCAGACTATCGCTATATCATGAAAAGTGTATCAACACCGTATGCTACCATGCCGTCGTGGCATGCAGTTCATCCATAATGGATGTAATTTCATTGAAAATCGTACAGATTTAAAATATTCAATAATTTTGTAATAGTCTGAATTCGTCGTGTAAAATATAGGTAGAACAAAATATTGAAACCATTTACTTGCCGTCTGATATCGTACGGTCATTGCATGCAGCTATTCCCGGGTCTACATACGGTGTCTGTACAAATTTCATACCGCTAATTCCTAGATCTCTGGCAAGCTGAGTTTGTTGTTTGCCCTTCTTTAGTTGATCTAGGGCATACAGTTTCTCTTTAGCAGAAAACGACTTGCGTTTTTGAACTTGCTTTTCCATAACAGTAAAATATTTTTTTATATAAGCAAACAACGTACACAGATAAAGCTCGATAACTAAGTAATGAAGGCCTGAAATGGTTACGAATCACTTTTTATATAAAACAAAATTAAGCTTAACGGATGTACAATTTCATACCCTTTTAATTTACAGATAATAAAGTGGATATTATTTACTTTCAACTGTTTGTTGTTTGATCACACCGCCAAGCACAGCATACATGTTGGCGGCTTTCGTCCTTTCATGTTTATTAAATTGTGCGACTCTTGTATCAACCACAGCTTTGTCTGCTGCTTGGCTGTGATTGCACTTAAATAAGAAGCCCATGTCGGCTATTGTTTGAGCAACGACTGTATACATAATTCATGGAAGACAATCACAAAGACGATTTACTGGCTTTACTCATGGATCCGTAATAAGTAATACTTCCGATAATGTTTACTTCGGCTTAACAATTCAAAAACCTAATGAAACCAGTTTTCTCTTCTAGAGTAGAATACGGAGCTTCACCACAACCTGTTCAAATTGATAAATTTCAGAAGCCAAGCGTTGTACACACTATTTCTCGTACGTTATATATATCGTATTATTTTAGAATTCATACACGATCACTTCTCCAAAATCACTTAAAGAACCTGGATAAATTGTTAAGTTCCGATCGTTTATTATTAAAAGTCATACGCGAATTCTTCCACCAAATTATAATAAACATTTTACACACTATTTCTCGTACGTTAAACAAATATTTTCACGGTCCGATAAAAATACACGTAAATGAATTTCAAATTTCAGGAACCATGCCACGATCATATTATTTTAAAAGTCACAACTAATCTCATGCCCAAAATGAAGTTAATTTCTTGTTTTGTTTTTTTTACTTTTCTCCAAAATTTTTTTCTCCATGTGTGAATGAATATACGAAATTTCGGGAGCCATGCTATGACCGCGTTATATCCGAATTCGCGTTATGGCGGGGCGCGTTATAGCGGGGTTCCACTGTATATGTGAATCATTATGTAATCACATCTGGAAGTACACGGGGGAGTTAGACAAGAGCAATGAATGGTACACTTAGCATGTACCATGTAACAATTTTATATTAATAAAATTACAACATTTTCCATAAGCTGTCATGAAATTTTCACAATATACTTAAAAAGTCAAATATATTTTAAAAAGGTACTTTTCAAGAGGCAAATGCTCAACTTCATTAAAAGGAACCATTATGCTAATGAATAGGCAGCAGGATCATTCAGCATTTTTTGGTGGGAAGATTTGATTGCATGCACCATGAGCACTTTCTGAATTGATTTTATACACCATTACCTCTACTTTTTTCTCTTCTACCCTGGGGGTCTCTGTTGGTTCTGCAGGGGATGACTCCTTGTCCTTGCCTTGAAGCTGCAAGGTGAAAGAAGAAATGCTACAACTGCTGACCACACTCACAGACTTTTCCATATATTGCAGAATTTAGCTGATTTTTCAGGTTTGCATTTTAAAATAAAAACTTTCTTTGAACCTTTTCAAAAAATAAAGACATAGATTATAGTTTGCTCTTCAATTATAGCATGTTTCAGTGTTCAAAGATTTGATATCCTGAAGTTTTGGGCCCCTTCAGTTTTAGATTGAACCCCTCCTGGATACTAAAATAAGTTGCCCGTTAGGCTTGAAAACATCCCCCAAATTCCAAAACTAGATCTATCCTTTTGATCTAATCTGACTGAAAAATACTTGAGTGACCAGACACAACATATTTATCATAATCTACCCCAAAAACAACCACATAAGCTGATTAATATTTAGTTCCCTGCTGAGGACCTTGTTCATAGGTTCACCTGTTCTTTATTATTTATAAAGGACAAATTTATATCTTGCTCAGGAGCTATGTAGCTCAGTTGGTAGAATATCAGACTCATAATCCAGTGATCATGGGTTCAATACCTGCCCAGGCCAGGCTGAGTCAGCTTGTATATCCTTGGTAAAGGCACTTAGCTCCCATTTCCATTGCATGATATACCCAAAAATGAGTTAAATGCTCCATTAAAATATACAAACTAAATCATCTCTTGCTCACACATTCTTCCTGTAATACATGACTGGTTCAATGGATGTGTACTGGTTCCTGTGTGACAGGTCAATTAGCTTGGGGAATTAGTGTCTTATCAGGGCACTCATGACCATGATTTACAATCAAAATGAAACTGATCTATATTTTAATCCAGTTACTTCATGTAAGTTCTGGTCACTGATTCCACAGATGGATGTCATGGGTAGGTCCCTGTCACCTTTGATTTTAAATGGAATTTAGTATTTTAATACTAAAAATGTTAAAATAAACACTAATTATTGCTATCTTCATATAATGTGCATTGTTATACTCTCCTTAAGAGGGCCTCAAGGGAGAATAGTCCTTGACTAATGAGTCACCCTCTATAAATAAAGTATTATTATTATTATTGTTATTATTATTATTATTATTATTATTCTTACAGGTCCACAGTACTGTGACATTAGTAAACATACAGATTCTACACTGATTCCACAGATGGATGGCATGGGTAGGTCCCTGTCATCTTTGATTCTTACAGGTCTACTGTACTGTGGCATTAGTAAACATACAGATTCTACACTGATTCCACAGATAGATGGCATAGGTAGGTCTTACAGGTCCACTGTACTGTGACATTAGTAAACATAAAGATTCTACACTGATTCCACAGATAGATGGCATAGGTAGGTCTTACAGGTCCACTGTACTGTGACATTAGTAAACATACAGATTCTACACTGATTCCACAGATAGATGGCATAGGTAGGTCTTACAGGTCCACTGTACTGTGACATTAGTAAACATAAAGATTCTACACTGATTCCACAGATGCATGGCATGGGTAGGTCTTACATGTCCACTGTACTGTGACATTAGTAAACATAAAGATTCTACACTGATTCCACAGATAGATGGCATGGGTAGGTCTTACAGGTCCACTGTACTGTGACATTAGTAAACATAAAGATTCTACACTGATTCCACAGATAGATGGCATAGGTAGGTCTTACAGGTCCACTGTACTGTGACATTAGTAAACATAAAGATTCTACACTGATTCTACAGATAGATGGCATGGGTAGGTCTTACAGGTCCACTGTACTGTGACATTAGTAAACATAAAGATTCTACACTGATTCCACAGATAGATGGCATGGGTAGGTCTTACAGGTCCACTGTACTGTGACATTAGTAAACATAAAGATTCTACACTGATTCCACAGATAGATGGCATGGGTAGGTCTTACAGGTCCACTGTACTGTGACATTAGTAAACATAAAGATTCTACACTGATTCCACAGATAGATGGCATGGGTAGGTCTTACAGGTCCACTGTACTGTGACATTAGTAAACATAAAGATTCTACACTGATTCCACAGATAGATGGCATGGGTAGGTCTTACAGGTCCACTGTACTGTGACATTAGTAAACATAAAGATTCTACACTGATTCCACAGATAGATGGCATAGGTAGGTCTTACAGGTCCAGTGTACTGTGACATTAGTAAACATAAAGATTCTACTTTCAAAAGACAAAATTAGTTCTGATGGAAATTGAATAAAAAAAACAACATATGAACCATGAGTTTTGTAATAAAAGTTTTGTAATAAAAGCTTCAACTGAACAATATGTAAGATTTCTTGTGCATTCATGTCAACAGCTCAACAACGAAACTACCTGTATTCAAGTCCCTGAGTAAAGGGTAAAGAGATGAGAATGGTATCACACGTTTGGGAAAGTAAATTTATTAAAGTGACGTGCTCTGAGTTTATGTCAGAAAAAAATTCTTTAAGCACCATGTTTTACTTTGACACCAAAGAAAAATTTCATTTCACTTTATCCATGAACAAACAAATTACAAAAAATATAAAATAGAGATAAAAAGGTCAATTTTTTTTCAACTGAAGACTTGAAAAAACATCTCTCATACCATCTGTGGAATGCTGTTTGCCTGCAAAATTGTGAAAAAAGGACATTTTCCCCTAATCTTCATTGGTAAATAATACTGAACAACCAGCTCATTCTGTGAACATTCTCCTTTTTTAACACTTTGGTCAATACAAGACAATGATTTGCATATAGTCATTAACATGGTACTTTGTGCATTCAGGCATCAACATGGATAATTGTGCGTTCAGGCATCGATTTGTATTAAGGAATAGTCACACCCATTCAAAATAGTAACAAAACATTATGTATGCATAAAAACATGCTTCGGATTTCAAAATCCTTAGATGAAATAGTACTGAAATCAACTTAAATTTGTGTTTAATGGCATACAAAAATGAAAATGTACCAATCTTTCTGATTTTGACGTAATGCATTTATGCAAAATCAAGTATTAAATTTAACATAAATCCTTCAGTACAATATAAAGAATATAAAGATTTCCAATGAGTGCCCAAGTTACAGAAAAAACTGTTGGCACAAACATCACATCATTTTCATTACTTGAAACACACACTATTTACAAAAAATGATGAACGCAGTAGTCAAGTGAAAGTAGTTGGCAAACTCAGAAAATCCTAACTGTAGAGATTCATTTGGATTTAGATTATTTTGAAGGAGATCAACTCTGGCATTTATCAACATCCCCATAATGTACCTGGAAGTTCTCAGAAGTTTTAAGGTGTTAATTGTTTCCCTTATTTTTGTGAGATTTCACTAAGACGACTAAGAAGCACTTTAGAGGAATTAACACACAGGTTTTATTAAAGAAATGTAACAGGACATGGGCAAAATGTGAGTGGCAGCCACCCATGGTAAACCTGTCATGATTTGCATAGGAATGTACTGCTTCTTCTAGCCATTGCACTAACACACCTATTGAAAGCACATGATTATTGCAACATGAGGTGGGTATTCCGTTATTGGCTATATTCATTCTATATGGATCAGAACTTTATTAGATGCATATATCAGTGATGTTATCAGAGAACAACATTTTTAAAATTAAAATGTAAAATTTGTAAAATGCACACACCTGTGCTTGTAGTTATATTTCAACTTAGTTTTACAAAATGTAATTTTGTGTCATGTAATTTTCATATAGTTTCAATTTTAAAGGTAGTTAAGGTAAATCAAACTGAAGGTAAAGGTTTTCATGACAATCCATGTTGCATGCTGAAGTAGGAAAACCAGAGAACACTCCAAAAATATATATCCTTGATGGACAACCATTACCCCTTAGTGTGCCAAAAAGTCAGGGATCAGTGTCATTGTTGTTGTTGTTGCTCTAGGGTTTAACGCCATTTTTCAGCACAAGATAGGCTATACATGGCGGCCAGTAGAACTGGTGGAGGAAGAACCCTGGAAAACCCAGGGAAGAACCACCGACCCATGAGAAGCTACTGACAGGCTTTCCCACGTAACCGCGATAGCCGAGCCTTGGACTCGAACCCATGCAGACAGAGGTGAGATGGTAGTGATCCGGAACGGTGAGCGCTTTAGACCACTTGGCCACTTGGGGCCCCCAGGGATCAGTGTTTAGACCATAGAGGTGTGAGGTGAGTGTGTTAATTAAACTCTCATACTATCAATAGGAAGGTTAGTTGTCACCAAAAAATACATCTAATGCACTTTCACCTTTGCCAGAGTATCCTCCAGAATTTTGTCCACCTCCAGGTAGACACTTCTGCTCTCCTGATTTGCATCAACATGGTGCAGTGTGCCAAATTTGCTGAACCACTTTTCCAGTTTGGGCCATGAATCCAGGAAGCCAGTTATCCTGTAAGACATGATTCAATACTGACATGAAAACTGTGATATGGAGCACAAAACTGGATTGTAAGTATATGTATGCATGTGTAAATGCAGATCAATTCTTACAACATGAAATCATTATTTTTAACTTCATCAGATAATTACAAAGTTTTTCAAGCTAGTTATGATATTTAGGAAATGACGTTTTGTCAAAATGAAGTTTTGTCAACAAATTGTATGGGCATCAGCACTGTTATTTTCAAGTGCTTTTTTTAATTTAAGGATTAACAAACAATGGACACATACTCACTAGATCATTGCACAACAACTGTACAATTACAACCTGAGACAATTATAATCTGACAATCTGATTTTAATAATATCTTCCTAATAAGGCAAGAAAAAGGTATTAGGTCAAATTTATTTCACATTATATCTCTCACTGGGGAAATTTATTTAAATAGCAGAAAATATTATTGATCCCAAAGGTTTTATTGTAAGAAATGAATCTGATATCTGTATTAATGAAAATATTTATTAATATATACTATAACACGATATATTAATATCTCATAATCAATATTCATACAATCTGACTAAATTCTTCTGTGTAAAGCATTTTAATATTGAGGAGTGCAGGGAGAAATCAGTATTTTTTTCTCATGAAAGAATTTGCAAAATGTTTAACTTGTCTAAAATATTCAATATTTTAATCTTCATTTTGATCAAAACATCAGTAGGTGAGTCACGTATCAACCATAAAGCATGTACTTAGTAAAGTGCTACATAGACCAGCAGCTGAGTACTGGTCAGCCAAGACTGGATTTTATTGTTTTTATTGACACTGATAAAATGGTCCCAATGAACAACAATATAAATTTAGGCAATTAACCCTCATGAACAGTTGTTATTCAGTTATAACCAGAACATATAATATTTCTACTAATATCACTTTTGCAGCCGTTTTGTGTCCATGTTTTGATATATTGTAAAAGTGGTTAAATATGGGTCTAGTGAGTTTTGGTCTAGTGAGTCTGCTAGTGATTATTGGTATATATAGTGAGTCTGTTATTGAGTATTAGTCTGTTATTGAGTACTGTTATAGTCAAGTCTTTTACTGAGTGTTGGTTTACTGAATCGGCAATTTTTTTATTATTCTGCTTGCAATTAATAGGAAAAAAATCTGACGAAATAAATAATTAAAACATATACACTAGCCAAAGAGAAGACAACTGCTCAAGATAATAACTTTTCTAATTAAAGACCAATCCTAAATAAGTAAAAGAATCAGTTCCAAGGACCATAAGTTTAATTATTAAAAGCATGCTGTGAAAGGATAACAGCATTTTACAAGACTCAGTTTTTACATTTACAAAACTGTATAGAATTTGATTCTGATTCACCCACTCAATCGGTACTTTCCCCTTTTTTGCATTATATCACTGCATCATGGTCATTTCAAGGTTATTTTTTTAGAATAACTCAGGTGTTAAAAGAAATGGCCAGAAAAGGATGAAAGAGCTCAAACACATTTACGGAAGATAAAATAGTACCATTCCTGAAGCATTAAATATACTCCAATGTGAGATAATTATTACTATTTCTCCAGCTTTTAAACCTTTCAAAGATACAGTAATGAACTTTCAATTTGCTACAAATTTATATTAGTCACTGAAGCTACAATGAATCCTTCTTTGATGCATGACATCCACATGATGTAATTTGATAAGCAACACACACACATTTCTAGCAGTGGATTCTGTATTATATTCAAGGTGTTTTTCCATTCAGTGGACAAATTGCATCTGTCTGTTAGGACCAAACCAAACTGTTCACATGCAAATCACCAGGAGCAAAAAGTATTCAAAATGGAAAATTCTAACTAGTGAAAGGTACTTATTACGTGCCAGGAAATGGGTAGTGGGTGGGGTGTAAAAGTAAAGCATAATGAGATTATTAATATACCTGTGTTGAATCTGTTCCTGGTCATAAGATGGGTCATCCACAGGTAGAACTTTCTCTACTTTACCAACACCTGTAACACTGCCCTCTGGTGGTGGGTTAAACTCTTCCTGATACTCCTTTTCTGACTGTATGGCTTCTGTTTATATCATAATCATCATTATTCATCATCATTAGTATCACTGCTATTATCATCATCATCACCACCACCAATACCACCATCATGTTCATGTTTACTAGTCTCAAAAAGTTGTATCATAATTTTCGTAATTTTATTATATGCCAATAGATAACTTAATACTTAGCAAACCAGCCAAGAAAGGTCATTTACATCATTTCCATTAGACACAAAATGTATCAAACTGGTTGAAAATAACATAACTGATGTAATAGCTTTGGCATATACTGGCATTATCTGTGAATCTGTCACATATCAAAGTTAGATTAATATAAGATCTGGCTTTAATTTAAGAAAAATGGCAATAAACTGCATGAAAATGGTGTAGGTTTGGGGAAGCACCCTCAGACAGTACGAGTGAATACAATGGATAACTGACATATGGTCAGTCTACCCAATAAAATATTGACTGTTGATTAGTCAAAGATTTTCAACTAAAATGTGCATACTGCTTACACTCACATATATGTTGTGTGCAATTGCAGACAACATAGACCTTGATCCACTGTCGCATCACACATAGGCAGATCAGGGTCTATGCTGTTGGTTTTACTGATTACTCCTAACAAATGGCACAGACCCAGATCTGCTAGTGCATTATGCAAAGGCAGATCTGAGTCTGGGCTGTTGTAGTTGGACTCAACTTTTATGTGAGTATATATGATATGAAATTCAGCCACATTGACAACAATACCAAATCAAAGCAAATTTAAAGTTACCAAGTTGTAATAGCAAGAATTTGTCAGAGTCACAATATTTTAGTATTATTTTATATTTGTCTGTATCTTTATAAACAAGCTAGATTTCAACAATGCTGAAGAACTCTAAACAGAATTTATATTTTTCCTGGTTTTGAATCTAAATTCAATTCTGTATACTCAGTTTTTATTTTACTATGGGCCTGACTAGACACTGAGGGTTTTTATGCATTACTCTATATACCATAATTCTCTGATGATTAGCCTGCTTCACATGTGTGCAAGATTTTGCAAAATATTTACTAAGTATGTCTTTGTCTAATAATAAGCCTACCCCCAAGTTTTTGACAAACTCATTAGGCTGACCCCCTGGTCTATCATGGAAGAAAAATGGTAATTTTGAAGGAACAGAAAGAAAAATAATTTTGTTTGTCCCCCTCAAGGATAGATGAAAATTTATAAGTGTAAAGATTTATTTTTGGCAGAACATTGTTTCCATTAAAAAATTAAAAAATAATTCACTGGCATTCCATATCTTCTACGTAAATGCAAATGGAATACCTCATAAAAGTTTAATTCAAATTTTACATGCATCAGCCCTATAGAGCAATACCTTGGATTTAGTATGGCAATGGTACAGAAAAACATTGGCTATCCATACCCATCTAGAGATGCAGGAGTAACATGAAATTTTGTCTGGATAACTGATACATTCATTCACAATAAACTGTGTCTGCAGGGAATACTACATTGATCTTATGGTTGACAAGTTAGGATTACTGTCATCCGATGTTTATTATATTCTTCAATGTATGGTCATGCAATATATCCATTTTAAAATGTGGAAGCTAATTAGTACTATGGTAGTACTGAGGCTCTGACTAGTGACTGTGAATCTAGTTTCTATTCCTAGGCCATTAAATAAAAGGCCTTTGCACAACTTACTGGTCCTTCCTGCTGCTCTTCTTAAGCAAAGATCATCTGGAATATCAAACACGATTGCCACATCTATCCCACTGGCTGGCTCTGGGGGTGGGGGAGGGGGACGGGGGTCAGGCACTAGTCCAGATTTCTTTTGCTTCAGACCCTTTCTAGCTGCATCCTTTTCTGCAGCATCAAAACCACTAAGAGCCTTTTCCAGGACTTTTGATTGGTTGTAGTTGGCAGGAAAGCCATCGAGTATCCATCCTGTTCCCTTGGGAACCCTGCGAATGGCTTCCACAACAACATCTACAATCACTTGATCATCTACAGGCTGCCCCTTTTTCAGGAATTTCAGTGCCTTCATGCCCAGCTTGGCTCTTGGTGTTGGCTATAATAATAATAATAATAATAATAATAATAATAATCATAATAAAGAAATGAGGAATATTCCTAAGGCCAGACCTACTAATTAAAGTGGCACTGACTGGAATAGCATAGTCATTGCAGACAGTTTATTAGATTTAAGGTTGTGGCAAGTGTCCTATCTCTGGTAAAATACATCAGAAGAATATGTAAAGAGGTTGTGCAAAAGAGAAATAATAATAATTACATTTATTATCTTTATCACATTCTCTATTATCCATTTCTGGAAATCTTTAAGTGTTTATAATTTAGTATTTAATTCACAATCTCAACATACTTGATCTTTTTGCCAGTAGCACATTACCACAATTAAAAGAAATTTGATTTGCTTTATTGGGAACCTGTAAAAAAGAAAGCAAACCTGAGGTTTACGAGCCTCCTTGGCTTTAGTTTTCTTGACAGGACTCTCTGTTTCCTTTGTAGCCCCTTCTGACTCAGCATGTAAAGGTCCTGATGGAGAATTAGCAATAATTACATTAATTAGTTAAACTGAAGAGAAAACTATTATAGGGAGGATGGTTAATTACATACAAACCATATCAATGAAAACCTGTCTACTGAGCATTTGTACAGCAGGACCGATTAATAACAAACAGATATGGATACAAGTGAATACGTGAATATTGTAAATTACCAGTGCTGATGATGGTTCTTATTATAGTAAACTCTTATAATTTATCACCATTTTAATTAATTATCATCTATCACCATTTTAATTAACTATCATCTATCACCATTTGAATTAACTATTCTCTATCACCATTTGAATTAATTATCATCTATCACCATTTTAATTATCATCTATCACCATTTTAATTAACTATCATCTATCACCATTTTAATTAACTATCATCTATCACCGTTTTAATTAACTATCATCTATCACTATTTCAATTAACCATCAGCTATCACCATTTTAATTAACTATCATCTATCACCATTTTAATTAACTATCATCTATCAACATTTTAATTAATTAAGACTTATCACCATTTTAATTAATTAAGATGTATCACCATTTTAATTAGGACTTATCACCATTTTAATTAAGTTTTCTATACAAAAAAGACATCCATTGTTTCAAGCATTTCATTATTACCAGGTTTCACTGTACAAGATGGGAAAATTAAGAAAGCAGTTAATAAAAAGAAATGATCAGGCATGACAAATCTGATATCCTATGATGAAGGACATGATTTGTTTTCTTAAAGTTTGAAAAAGGATCAAACGTTCATTCTGTTTCTAATTTAAGGTCATGATCTGAGGTTTTTAAATATCTAAGGTGCTTAAATGAGCGATGATCAGTGATGTTTATGTCATGAATCACATTAGATTTTGATTAAAACTGTTGCCACTGTTGATTGTAAAACCTGCAATCTTATGTGAAATTTACACTGTCATTCATTAATATTTTGGACTGTATAGAAAAATCTTAATATAAAACAAACTTGATGACAGAAAACATGATACAATAGCAGGGATGGTCCTGGCTTTTAAAAAGCTGTCGCCAAAAAAATCGCCAACCTCAATATTTTGTCGCCAATTTTCAAAAAGTGTCGCCAGAACAAGTAGTGTACATTTTTTGAAGTGTTAATTTAGTCTATTAGTGTAACAGGCAATGAAAATTACAAAAGATGGGTTAGTTAATACTCTAATTACAATAAGCATTAACAAAATGTTACAAAGTGTTATATGAAGATTCGTCGCGATTTTAGGGCTGCCAACTTGTTGAATGCAGTTTCAAAGTCTAATTTTTCACATCTGTACATGCTGATTCTCATTAAATTCTCGAGAGATGAGATGCAGAGTTTATTTCTGATGTCAGTTTTTATGAGGTTCATCTTACTGAATCCACGTTCACAGTCTACAGTGCTGACAGGTGACACCAGTAGTCTCTCGGCAGCCCCCCCTCCCCCTTATGGCTAGCTTCACAAAGCTTGAAGTGAATTGCTTCCTAAATCCCAAGAATGATCACTGAATGCTGTATAAATTTTCTCGACAAGCAAACTAGGATCTCCATTCCCACGAATGAAACTTACACGAGTCAACACCTGGCAATATTGGACTGTATATATAAGCATAAATTCACACTCAATTTAGGGATTCTTTCACTCCTGTATTTTGAGAAATAAATAATTATTATTAATTATGCAAAACTGTTTTTTTTTTGGCTATTTCTTGTTGCAGAGTTTAAGTCTCTGCAGCCATAACACGGATTGATGGCAAAAGGAAAAGATCAATGAGTAAAATGCTGCACTGGCGACAGATATAATTGTGGTGAGATTTTTTTCCATTTGCTTTGTATTTATACGCAACAGTCGGTACTTCAAAGGTTATCAGTTTTCTACGAAGGTTCAGCAAAACTATTGTATTGGTATATGTAAAAAAAAACAAAAAAACAACAACAACAGAAGGATTAGCCATTCAATCAATTGTATCTGTTCTATTCGTGTCTTCAGAAGTTGGTCAGTTGTAGGTATAGTGCGGTAGCATGATTGACTGTATCACAGCATACAGTACTCAGCCCAGATGTCAGCATAAGCAGATTATGATGTAACAATGCACTGTAAAGATGGGGTTGTCAATACGAACAAAGGATCGTTTGTGTAACAGATTGCTTCCAATGCATTGCTTAGTCAAGTTTGTGGCTTCCTTTCATTCTCCCTTTTAATTTATCCAGTCAAAATCCATGATTGTATGTACAAATTAAATAACCAAAAAGTCTGTCGCCAAAAAAATCGCCAGATGGGATATTTTTGTCGCCAATAAGGAAAAAAAATCGCAATTTGCGACATTGGCGAAGCCCAGGACGATCCCTGCAATAGAGTGTTTCAATTATTAACTCATTGATATTTTATGCTGCAAGCATGCGGAGTTAACTAGATTTATATACATTTCAGGTTGCTAATCCTGTTATGGCTTACAAGATTTATTTCAATGCAAATTAAAAAATTCTATCAACACAAGACAACTGATTATAATGGCTTGTACCATAGTTGCAAAAAAGTAGCATTCTCTACATGCTTGCTTATAAGTTGAATTCAACTGCAAACTGCACAGACTCAGATCTGCCATCATATAATGCATAGACAGATCTGGGTCAATGTAGCTTGCAAAGAGTAATTAGTAGAACAAACAACACAGACCCTGATCTGCCAGCAAATTATGCGATGGTAGACCAGGATCTATGTTTCTTTGCAGTTGGATTTGACTTATAAGCAAGTACAAATTGTACATATATGTTAACTTACAGTAAAACATCACTATTCAGACTACTCATCATGTGACATAGATTTGGGATGAAAAATTATTTGTATAAATTATGCATTGTACATGGTTTTCTTCCAGTTTTCCAATTCACATGCACATGTATCACTGAGAATGCTGTGTAAAAATAGTGAGAACTTGAAAAACCTATTTAAAATAAATGCATTTAAAATTATGAATAATTTGAACATGATAAGCTGAGTGCAATTCATACTGGGAGGAAGTCTATGGGGTGATTAAAAAGTATTCACAATCTGTCAATTGATAATCAATTTTCTACTGTATTTAAACAGCATTATATATGAGGGTTTAAATAAACAGTTCTAGCACAAGTACAATATCTTCTAAACAAAGCAGCCCAACATCATAAAATTTAACCTGTTAGTATAACAGAAAATGTCCCCATTTGGGACATGACATAATTTTTCAGTTGATGACATCATCTTTTTCTAAGTCATATATGTGGATGTGGTGGCAAAATGAAAAATGAGTTCTTTTTAAGAGAGAATGATTATAACATTTTGTACATCACCATCCTAACATTCTGATGAAATCACATGTTAACCCCACCATGGCCACATGTGTACCAGGCTGACAATTTGACTTTCAATACTATTTTGATGGTTATATTTTCACAAGCAAATCTGGTGAATTTATGTCCCTTCCTCACAGGCTGAAGACCTTTGACCTCTATCTTGTGAGTATAATACCAAATACAGAACTCAACTTTTTTTTGGGAAGTGATGTTTATATAAGTACCAAGTTTCATTTCTGTGCCTAAAATGCTTTTAGAATTTTAAACCTTAAAAAAAATTAGTGTATCAAGAATCGGCACACTATCTGCCTGTCTTGTTTTCTATGGGGATAGTTGACTGGAGATATCTAATCAGTGGGTCACAAGGACCTCAGCCTTTTGTCAAATTATGTCTTGCAATAAACTTAATGTGTAGAAACCATGATTTTCTTATTAAACTTTCCATGACCATGATATCTGACCTTTAGCCTCCAGGATTTAATGTGTCTTTATTACATTAAGCGCAAACCATCCACAAAGTTTTGTCAATGAACTTACTCTATAAGCAAAGTTGTTCTGCTAAATCAGTGCCTATTTTATGATGTATGATTCTGGGCATTAACTTCTAAAACATCAGGTGTAAGAATCAACTAACAGCATGAAAATCACATATTTTCAAACCATACCTTTGTCAACTTTATTACATTTTCACTATATTTAGAAAATAACCACCCTTTTTGACAAAATAGGAGGTGGGGCTATAGATTTCCCCCTAAAATGTTCAGCTCTAGAACAGACATTGAACACAATTTTCATTGTGCCCCAATGACCTACTGACCCCAAAATCAACAGGCATGTTCCATACCTTAAGCACTCCAAATACATTGGTCAATGTTTGTGGTCTATAACTAACTTAAGATGCTAAAAACATATCTCTTTTATCAGTAGTACTGACCTTGACTACTGACCTTTGACATAAAAAAACAATAGGTTTCTTTCTGACCCAATGTGAAGTCATCCACAGACCTTTCTGGTGAAGGTACAGGATCAATAACTCAAAACTGTGCAGAAAGTTTTTCTTTCATAGTCAAAGTGAAAATGACTTTTGATTCTTTGACCCCAAAATCATTATCCTTATTCTTTACCCCATGTGCAAGCCATCAATAAGGTTTGTTCATGGTCTGTAATGTATAGCTAATGCTATTATATGGAAACCTTTGTTCTTTTTCAGTCAGTAACCTTCACTTTGACTTTTTAACCCCAAAATCAAGATGCTTCTTTCCTACCCAAAGCATAAGCCATGCACAAAGGCTGGTGAAGGTATGTTATTATGCAAAAACCATTTTTATTCTTTCAGTCACAACCCTAACCTTTCACCTTTTGACTCCAAAGCCCATAGGGTTATTAATTACCAGACAGCAACCCACCCACAAAGTTTGGAAAGTATAGATGACAGACACCATGAGTTATTGTGCAGAAATTAAATTGGTAGCACACAGAGGAACATAAAAAATCACAATATAATACCATCTGACTTATTGCAGGTTATAAAAATCAGTACTTTGATCTGGACATTGATTTTGAAGACAAAATCTTGACATGTATAAAACTACCAAACTTCATCCTATTAGTGATACAGATGTATAAGATACAAAGGACTGAAAATGCTGACCTTTGACCTTAACTTTAAAGCTGAGACACTAAATGTGGACCCTGATTATGTAGATATATAAAGTTTTTAATTTTTTTTATCTCAAATGACAAAAGGTTACAATGAATGAACAAGAAAATACAATGGACAAATGCATAAAAGAACAGATGGGTGGATGGACTGATGAATACAGATGTAAATACCATGTCCCAAGCTTTTTACAAATGGCATGAGAAAATAAAAAATTATTATCCAAGCAGAATTCAGTTTCTCAAATAACTTATAAAGCAAAATGATCAGCTTGTCATTAATGAATGATCAGCTTTGTCCTTTAGTCAATATGTAAAAAAAATGGGGTGAACTGGCTAGTAGTTATTTTGGCAGCAACATAATTATGGGCTGCTCCTGAAATCTGAAAGTTATAATTTGTTCATGTCAATTAACTGGTGGTGCTGGGAGAAAAGTACTGGTATGTCTACTATAAAGGTATTAAAAATCAGCAGCTCATGCTCCCAGTGGTTTTTACAATAACACCTTATGAAATTTTCAGCTGGGGTTGAGCCTGCTACTTGGGAAGAAAATTGCCAAGATATTGGTCTGTTTTTGGTTTGCTTTAATTGTTTTGTATTGGCAACCTAATGCTGATTAATTTTAGATATGGTCAATGAATTACCAGTATCCAGAATTGGAACAAAAATCCCAGAAAAAACTGAAGATGAAATTCAGATATCAGGGTTTCATCTGAATGTCTGGTTATAACAGGTCTACCAGTTTGAATATGGAAATGACTGATATCCAGACATTTGGTAATTTGATGAAGTGTTAAATTCTTGTCTGTAACATTTATATAAAATAGTAATTACATATGTATGTATGTATGTATGTATGTATGTATGTATGTATGTATGTATGTATGTATGTATGTACGGTTTCCATTGAGTAAAAAGCACTGGAAAAGATGACTGAATTAGTTTTTCAAGAGATTTCAAAGTAGATAAAGTTTTGAGTATGGCTGTAATTTATGTAGTAAAACTGGAGGCTTGAGATAGTTCTGTGGAGTGTTGCAATGACATCTGCAACCATGTCTCAATCTTTCAATAAACCAACTGTATATATGTATAAAGAGATGTATGGACATGATAAGAGGCTCTGATTTCATTCAATTTATTCAGAAAAATTAGAGGATTTATTGATGACATTTTGAATTTGCAAACATTATTTTTAGGGCTTTGGTAATCCGGCTAGTGACCTGCTAAATTAGAGTAAAACATTTTGATCTGCTCCCCAGTCTGTCTTTGCTGTAACTGATATTAAATCCTGGTCTTTTTTAACATATGTCCCTTAAATAATATGCAGAATGAAAGTTAGCTGGTGGTGAAAAGAGGGACAAGAAAACTGTCAAGACAGAGTTTGGGGGTCATCATAAATTCTCTGTAAATAGAAGAAGTGTGTAAAACAAGTTTCACATTTTCTTTTCCACATTTCTGAACTCTAAAACTCTAGGTGTATGTATTATTGATGTTCAACATCATGCATTCTATATGATCTAACCAGATCAAAAACTTTTTGACATATAATAAGCAGTCAATTCCTAATTAAAACATTTCTATATGGTATTATTGCTGATAATAAAAAGGATTACAGACAACATGCTGCCCTGTTGTATACCCAAAACCCTAAGATATCATTCAGCAAGGGCAGTAACTCTGAAATTTCTTTCATTAAAAAATTAAGATATAAAAATAGGTAGTCAGTCCCTTAGACCTAGGTCCAATAGGTCATTCAGTATGTATATGTAGTACTTTGAAAGCCTTTTCCAAAATTCCAAAACGTGGCTACTTTATGTTCTATATTTATGAAATGTTATCTAGTAAATGTTTCAAGTTTGATTAGACAATTGTGTTTCTCTTGCATATGAATAACTGCTGAAAGTCTGATAGTCATTTGTTGGATTCATGATACCATACATGTTTTCATATGTTCCATGACTTTGCAAGCACAGCTTGTTATTGATATGGGGTGATATATGGTAGGGTCTGTATGGTCATTTCTAGGCTTAGATACACCTTGTATCACTATTGCCTCTTGCAATGACAGTGGAAAGTCACCAGTTTTCTGCACTTTATTCAGAATGAAGGAAATTTTAGGAAGAAAAGTATCAATAAACTAAAAAATTGGAATATACATGTATACAGTATATACTTGCTTACAAGTTGGTTCCAACTCAAAACAACAAAGACCCTGATCTGCTGTCACATAATAAACTTTCAAATCAGGATTTATATTGTATGTTTTACTGATGACTCCTAACAAGCTGCATAGACCCAGATTGGCTAGCAGGTCTGGATGTGTGCAGTTTGCAGTTGGATTTTACTTATAAGAAAGTATATATGCTATCTATATAATCTTTAACATTTAGAATTCAGTGATACCTGCAGTACAAAACATCTCCATATAATTGGATGCTTGCTCATAAAGGAAAGATTGATATATCTGAATCCCTTTCCTTCATTTACCTATCATATTTAGCCTCTACATAAAGGACACCTCTCAATACAAACATTTGTCAAAACTTAAGCTCTTATCTGTGCCTCAGAGTTGAGTTTTATGTGATTTAAATTTTAACAATTTAGATTTAATTTTCTGAAAGTTAATTGCTTTTGTGCATACTGTGAGACTAGGATCACTACTACACATGAAAACTAGAACAAGATCAAGCCAAAGCTACTGGGCAAACAAATACAAGAATTGTGCAAATGGTTACATGTCTAATAGACTACAAACATTCAACCTTATAATATACCATACATACTCACCTATAAGTCAAGTCCAATTGCAAACAACATAGATCCTGACCTGCCGTAACATAATGCACCTGCAGATCAAAGTCTATGTTCTTTGTTCTACTGATTACTCCTATAGTAAAAGTCACATTGGTCATGTATGTGCATTAACTCATTTTAAATTAAATATAAATTGTTCTTTAAAATTGTAACACTAATTTTCTTTAACCAAAGTCTGCTCAATTCTGGCTATTGAATGCTCCACACCTTAACTGTCATCAAGAAATTTCCCAATGAAAATTATCAATCTCTATGGTCTTTTACAATGGTGGCCAGGTACTAAATTTGGGTCAAGAAAAGAGCACTTCTAGTGGAATCATCACAATTAAGTGTAGTACGAATTTGTTTATCAATATGTGTAGCTTTCATCATGACATCATAGCACATGACATTCAATCTGGATTGTACTGGATCACACCTTAAGGTTCATTTTATCCAAAAATGTCTACATACTTTAACATTGATTTTACCATATGCATTTCTTGGGGCATCTAAAAAAATAACCTACCTGTAGATTGTGGATGTATAAGAATCCAAATGAAGTGAGTACTTGCAACTTAAAGGTATGTAGAATCAAATTCTCAAAAAATGAAACTCATCACTGAATCGTTGGTGTTGAATGCCTACATGATCTATTTAACTTTTACTATAACAAACTGCACAAATCCAAATCTGTCTACACAATTTGTGATGGCAGATCTGGGTATGTGCAGTTTGCAGTTGGACTCGTCCTATAAGTGAGTATATGCAGTAACTGTCATCAGCAAGAATTATTTTAACTCTGTTCTACCAAAGCTGTCCAATTCACATTAACAATTGTTTCCCAATAAATAAATCAGGCAAGGAATGTTCATTGGACAAGACAGGTTCATTTTTTTAATGTGAAAATCTGCCTTTTATTACTAGTAGAATGTTCAATTTATAATAAAAATTGTGTACTGGTTTACATAAAAGTACCCCAAACCATCGACATATACAGAAATAACAAAATAACATAAATCTAAATGACCTGCTTGAAATGTGTCCATACCAATGTCAAGCATAACAAAAGAACTGACCAAAGAAAAAATGAAAACAGCAATTCACGCAAAGATGAGAGACATTGCAAAGCAATACATAGGAGTGGAATATTTCAACAAAATCAGGTCACCAGGCACTGACTACAAATTTGAAACAATCTCCACTCTATCTGAGGAGCCACTACACAGAAAATCACTCAGATATTAGATTTAGAAAATAACAGTACCTTGAGTTGTGGGTTTTCCAGTGGATGAAAAACCCAAGTCTCCTGTTGGAGCACGGATGCTTATTTGAATTTTTGCTGCCTGGGCTGTGCATTACAATAAGCAAATCTCTTGTTATCAAAAACAAAGAAGTTAAAATCAACAAGCTGAAGCAAACTAAGTAAAATTAGTGCGTCACAAACATTGTACCATATACAGTCGCTTATAAGATGATTCAAACTGCAAACTGCACAGACCCAGATCTGCTGTTGCATAATGTGCCAGCAGATCTGGGTTTGTGCAGTTTGTTAGGGAAAATCAGTATAAGAAACAACATAGACTCTGATCTGTAGGAACTTTATGCTATGGCAGATCAGGATCTATGTTATGTGCAGTTAGACTCGACGTATTGGTGAGTATACATTGTACGTACTATTGCAACAAAAAAAATTATTTAGATTATGAGCCTCTAAAAAGACTTTTCACATTTAAACAATGAGTACTGTCTATTCTTGTTTTTAAGTCCAACTGCAAACTGCACAGACCTAGATCTGCCATTGAATAATGCACTGGCAGATCTGGGTCTATGCATTTTCTTTTGGATTAATCAATAAAGAAAGCAACACAGACACTGATCTGCTGGCACATTATGCCATAGCAGATCAGTCTATATTATTTTTGCAATTGGACTTATAAGTGAGTATATACATGAGTTTGTGGATTCCTAAAGCCAATTCTTAAAATATCTACTACCACTGACATTAGTTTGAAAAGATAAAAGGTGGTCAGAATTTACAACAAATATTTATATACTAGCAATGTAAATTACATCTGTCCAAACTGATTTTCTTTTAAGACTTTGACACAAAAAATTATTGCTAAAAGAGTTTGTAAAACAGAATGCAAGTAAATATTCATTGACATGATTATCACTTGTGACTGTGTTTGTTCTTTCTTTTATTTTTATTGGTTGAGAATACAATATGACGTAAGTCTCCATGAAGGAAATGAGTTGTGGCAAAAAAATGAAATAAACTGGCAGATCTGAGTCTATGCAGTTTGTTAGAACTATTTGGCAGAATAAACAACACAGATGCTGATCTGCCAATGCATTATGCAATTGCAGATCAGGGTCTATGTTGTTTGTAGCTGAAAGTTAGTATAGCTGGTATGGTCAGTTCCATCGTGACACTTTTAAAAAATATATAATTGCATGGGATAATTATGGGCACCTTATGTCCAATGTCCATATTGTCCAGTTGGCAAATGGACATTTGAATTAATTTGCCAGTGGCATACTCTACAATGAATAAAGGTAATATGGTGTTTGCTGTGAGTGCAAAGTATAAAATGCTCCCCCTCTGCTGATGTGCTTCATAAAATCAAAAACAAAAATGAAACATGCTTACACAGTCATACTGCTCTAAACTGTATTATTCCAACTACCTAAAAAAGGCCCAACTACCTAAAAAACAGCCCAACTACCTAAAAAAAAGGCCCAACTACCTAAAAAAAAAGCCCAACTACCTCTAAAAAAAAAGCCCAACTACCTAAAAAAAAAGGCCCAACTACCTAAAAAAAAGCCCAACTATCTAAAAAAAGGCCCAACTACCTAAAAAAAGCCCAATTACCTAAAAAAAAGCCCAGGTTTTGCATTTATAGGAAGCAGAGTCTGACTTAAAAAAATACTTTGTTGCTGATGATAAACTGGCTAATAATCTTTAGCCAGGATGGCTTAAGCAGACAATGAAGTGTAATAACTTTCATTTCTTCAAAACCCATCTCTGATTTACCTAATGTCAAATGAATTGGGTTGTTCTTCTTGAGTACTTTGCCTTTGCAAATTAGCTGACTGGGCTCTCCCATAGCAATAATGAAGGACAATCAAACATAAGATCATCATTGCTATTGTCAGTCAATTAACAATAAAGTAATCTGTGGAATGGTGACTTCATCGCTGACTGATGTTATCTTTAATCGCCTGTATGACAGTTATATAAACAGACAAGTAGTGATAGTTGTCAGTAGTGATAGTTGGCCATTAGCATCAAGCATCAAGTTACGGAAATCATATATGTTGAACTGTTTAACATTCTGCTAGTTATATGCATACATTGAAATGTCAAAAACGGTTTCTCTCTATCTGTGTTTTCCTTTTTTTAAAGAATGATTTAAAATCATGTTTTACAAACATGACCATATAGAGGGTTCTGAGAGTAATTCTGGTTTTAAATATTTTCCTCCCAGAAAAATATACATTGAAATATTCCTCCCTCTCCTGGGGCTACCTATGTGTAAAATATAACTTAGAATCACTACAAAAAATGACAAGTATTACATCATGATGAATATTTAAGTATTCGGAAGACCTTAAAGATGTTTCCATGTATAAAAAAGAGGTCTTAATTTAACAATACTTGCAGATAGGTTGTTCTTAAGAAAGTTTAAGTTTGGAAACTTGACAAATTTTAACACCTTTCAAAATTAAAGTGCAAATCTAAAGATTCATTTAATTTATTTATGATAAACGAAACCATGAAGAAATAATTAAAGGTAAGGAAAAAGAAAATTAAATTTGAAGAATGGTGATGTAAATATACCCATACCTTTCCCACATCCCACCTCTACCCCATGATGGAGATGAGCATACTTTACAGTCTCAACTGAAATCAGCCATAAGACTAGTTACATCCAACTGCGATTCAAAAAGGCCAATAACTCAGGCAAAAAACATGAAAGCTCGATGATTACTTGGTGTGGAACATCTTCATATGATGGTATGATGTGTACCAAATATTATCATAATCCATTTGTTACTTAACTGAGTAAACAACATTCTATCCTATATTCCTAAATAAAAAAATGTGAATACAATGACTGGTTAACACACACATCTTTGTATGATGACAATGAAATGTACAAAGTATCACTGAAATCCATCTGTAAGTGTAGGATAAATAGCAGTCAAAATATTGCATCTGATATTGTACCCTTCTGTATATTTAAAAGGGCAATAACTCTTACAAAAATGGTATGAGTACAGTGGTTGGTTAATATGCTCATCTTCAGATAATATAACGTACTCCAAGTATGACAAAAATCCAATTAATACTTTTAAGACAAGTTGACTTCACAAAATTCTGTCATATATTCGTACAGTTGTAACTAATGTCAAAAAGGTCCAGTAACTCTTCACAAAAACAATAGTACAATGACTTGTCAACATGCATATTATCAGACGACAACAATAATACTTGTTAAGTTTCAACACAATCCACTGAAAACTGTAAGAATAGTTACATTCCCAAGATACCCTTATATATTACATCCAGCTTGCAGCTTATGTAACCAAGGACACTATCACAGTGATTGGTCAATATCTTCAAATGATGACCATAACAGGTACAGGTAGTATGTTTTGCAGTGATCCATTGAAAAAAACTCCAATGTAAATTTTGTTCACAAAATCCTGTCATACGCTATGTTCAGCTGCAATACAAACAGGCCAATAACCCTTACATTAGTGGTATGGGCAAAGTGATTTGTCAATGTGCACATCAACAGCTGATGACGATCACATGTACAACATTTCATAGGAATCCACTAAAGACTTTGTGACTATCTGCACTCACAATATTCTGTTACACACTGCATTCAATTGCAATACAAAAGGTCAAAAAGTGATAACAAAGAATTCAGTGAACAGCACATTATATGCCCACCATATGTTTAATCCCTTATGTAACCTTTGACCTCTAGACCCCAGAATCTAGAGGTTGCCTTATTACTCTATATGCAAGCCACCAACAACGTTTGGTCAAGAAACTCACTTTTCAGCCACAATGAGCTTGACCTTTAACCTTTAGACACCAAAATCAATACACTTCTTTCATGCCTTAAGTACAGCTTATCTGCATATTTCGGTCAACAGATATATTCTACAAGTAAAGCTATTACACCAACACAAAATGTTCCCAGTCATAGTGAGCTTGACCTTTGACCTTTTCATCACCAATCAATAGGCATATTTCTTGCCCTATGTACAAGTCATCTGCAAGCCTCTTCAGAAGTTTGATTATAATGATGCTAGGAACAAAAAATGTTTGAGGACAGAAAATGATGCTTAAAAAAGAACAAAAGGAGTTAATAAATGCTGACTAAGAAAATATTAAATTGATGCAAAAAAGCAAAATGAAAAATAAAACTACCATACAACCATTAAGCCCAAACTAGATGAAGCTTGAATTTTTACTAGCCACCATTTATATCCTAAATGAAACTGCACTGTAGTTTCTGATATGTTGCATCATGAACCATTAAAAAAAAGTAATCTTTAATTTGCAAATAATGCCAAACAACCCCTTTTTAAACATAACATTTTAAAACTATTTTCTTGAATATATCTACCATACATTTTATGTTATTTGATTTGTAATCTATTAATGTTTTATTGAAATGCTTGTTGTTTTTCGGAGGGAGAGGGTGTTTAAAACCATTTTGCAGTACATGATAGGCCAGACATGGCAGTCAATATAACTGGTGAAGGAAGAATCAGGGAAAACCATGGTAAGAACCACTGACCTATGTGAAGCAATTGGCAAGCTTTCTTACATACACATATTTGCCAAGCCCAAGACTCAATATGTGGACAGAGGTGAGAAGGCAGTGATCAATAATGTCAAGTGCTTTATACCACTTGGCCACATAAAAACAACAACAACAACAATAATAATAACAGTAACAATAATAACATAACAGTAATATTAATAATAATAATAATAATAATAATAATAATATTAATATTAATTTATGTATCCACTTTTTTGTGTTTAGGAGACATGACTAAGTACAAATGGTAATGTGAAAGATAGGTGGAGAAAAACCCAAACAAAAACTGATCTTGGCGTTGACCTCATACATAAGTGAATCAAATCATATTAGTTTTTCACATAGTTTAAAAGTTAAGTGATTGAAAAGAGTGATGGACAGATACAAGATGAATGGACTTACAGATGAATGAATAGATTTCTGTATCCTCCACTTTTCACTAACAGGTTGGAGAAAATATTAATAACACCTTTTCTAGTGAAATAGCTTAAAGAAAATGTTTCTCGAGGAGGTATCATACCAAATGTTTCCAAAAGTATATTGCTAATATTTATTGAGGAATTTTCATATAATCTTTGAATTTTGTAAAGAATTGTATAGATTATCAGGATGATTGCTAAAATAAAACAATGGCTAGTAAAAATACAAATTTGCACAAAAGCAAAACATCATGAAATGAAAAAATTTAAACAGAAAAAAATAAAACAGGTAAAGTATATGTAGAAGATAAACTAGCAAAATTAAGACATTTTCCTCAAGCACCATTTTCCATTAAATTACAAAAGGATTATGGCCAGTTTTTGACCAAATTACCAACTTGTACCTGTTAGTGATGGTTTTTCTGAGCCCTTATTGGGTCTTTGAATATGACTTGGATGTTGTTGCTGTGACTCATTGAGAGAAGAGCTAGTGCTATCTGCTGATTCTGATGAAGAATCTGGGATATACATATTACACCAATGTGACAGAACTAAGAAGAATCCAAGGTATACATATTACACCAATGTGACAGAACTAAGAAGAATCCAAGGTATACATATTACACCAATGTGACAGAACTAAGAAGAATTCAAGGTATACATATTACACCAATGTGACAGAACTAAGAAGAATCCAAGGTATACATATTACACCAATGTGACAGAACTAAGAAGAATCCAAGGTATACATATTACACCAATGTGACAGAACTAAGAAGAATTCAAGGTATACATATTACACCAATGTGACTGAACTAAGAAGAATCCAAGGTATACATATTACACCAATGTGACTGAACTAAGAAGAATCCAAGCTATACATATTACACGAATGTGACAGAATTAACAAGAATCTGAGGTATACATATTACACAAATGTGACAGAACTAACAGGAATCTGAGGGATACATATTACACCAATGTGACAGAACTAAGAAGAACTGAAGATATATATAAATATTACATGAATATGACAGAACTAAGATGAATCTCCTGTGTACATATTACACAAATATGACAGAACTAACAAGAATCTGAGGTTTACATATTACACGAATGTGACAGAACTAACAAGAATCAGAGGTATACATATTACATGAATGAGACAGAACTAACAAGAATCAGAGGTATACATATTACATGAATGAGACAGAACTAACAAGAATCTGAGGTATACATATTACACGAATGAGACAGAACTAACAAGAATCCGAGGTATACATATTACACGAATGAGACAGAACTAACAAGAATCCGAGGTATACACATTACACAAATATGACAGAACAAACAAGAATCCGAGGTATACACATTACATGAATGAGAAGAACTAACAAGAATCCGAGGTATACACATTACACAAATATGACAGAACAAACAAGAATCAGAGGTATACATATTACACGAATGAGACAGAACTAACAAGAATCTGAGGTATACACATTACACAAATATGACAGAACAAACAAGAATCAGAGGTATACATATTACACGAATGAGACAGAACTAACAAGAATCTGAGGTATACATATTACACGAATGAGACAGAACTAACAAGAATCTGAGGTATACATATTACACGAATGAGACAGAACAAACAAGAATCCGAGGTATACACATTACATGAATGAGAAGAACTAACAAGAATCCGAGGTATACACATTACACAAATATGACAGAACAAACAAGAATCAGAGGTATACATATTACACGAATGAGACAGAACTAACAAGAATCCGAGGTATACACATTACACAAATATGACAGAACTAACAAGAATCCAAGGTATACACATTACATGAATGAGAAGAACTAACAAGAATCCGAGGTATACACATTACACAAATATGACATAACTAACAAGAATCCAAGGTATACACATTACACAAATATGACAGAACAAACAAGAATCCAAGGTATACACATTACACGAATGAGACAGAACAAACAAGAATCCGAGGTATACACATTACACAAATATGACAGAACTAACAAGAATCCGAGGTATATGTATTAAATGAATGTGAATGAACAAACAATAATCTAAGGTACACATATGTGACAGAACTAACAAGATCAAACTTCTCATGGTAATCTGCTTTCTCACCTGCAAATCAAGCTTTTGATCCACTGTCAAAAACTTTAACACAAAAATGTTATTTTGATGTCACCGAATAACTGCAGGGACCAGAAAAAAATAATACCAGTACACTGTCAAACAACATTTTTGAAACAATCATTAATGTTTTATGAATCATCAGATCAATAAATTGCAACAAACATGATTTAACTATGTGACATAAAAATGAAACACTAGTTATTTTAAAACTTTATTATCAGGACATTTCAGATGCCATTCAAGTCATTTCAGATGTGATTTTGGTAATTTCAGAGGTCATTTTGCCTCACAAGTTGAAACCATCATAAACCTGCCTTTCTGTAATTTGTTATGCACTCAGATTTTTAGTACAAAAGCAATCTATAAAGATAATATTTCTTATCTGTCCTTTTTATTTGTACAGAACACATTTTCCTTCCCTAAAAGTTTTTCAAGTTTTAGATACTTAAGAAATGTATAAATGACTCTTTATACATAAAATTCTTCACATCCCCTTTAAATTAAAAACGTGTTAAAATTACAGACAATACACAGAGGAAAAAAATATTAAACTGGAAACCATCTATAAGATCTATCAACAGAAATAAACTTTCTTCCATAAAACACAACTCTGTTAGAACCAGAAAGCAACACGCAACTGATATTTCAAATAATATTCTAATATGACAATTAAGGTTTATTACAGATGAGTTCCCTGCAAAATAACGTGCAAAGTCAACAAATGGGAGGGATGAAAAAGCACATCCAAAATTCTATTTCTAACAATAGAATGAAAATATTTACCTTGATCAGTGTCTGTCTCAGGCTCAGCTTCAGATTCCTGTAGAAGATGGAACAAACTTCCTAACTTTTTATTCAATAAAAGATGGTTAAAAATTACTATTACATCCAGTTGTCCTTCCACAATGTACAATAAAACTTGTTTGGATTTATGCAGATCTTTTAAAGGATATCTGTCCATAAGGAATATACAATAAAGATCTCAAGAAAAATGTCCTTTCTGTGAAGAAAAAATGTATCATGTGGCCTGAAAAAACTATTTTGTCCCAAGGTTCCCTTCTTAATACATATAAATGACATTTACCTTTTTGTCAAAATGATTGCTGTTAATTTTTTCATAAATATTCATGCCGCATACATTGACTTATTTACTAGAAAGATCCAGTTTTTTGACTAAATGAATGAGTTTTTTAATACCCTCCAGCAGGTCATGATTCAAACTTGTGTTGCTTATTTTCTGTAAGGATAAACCAAGGGTTCATATATAAACTGAAAACATTTAGGAGTCTCAATCATAAAATGGACACTTATTGACAATGGACACCTACTGACAATGGACAAATCTGTCATCTCCATTAACTTTCCTTTACGATCAAATCTCAGTGTATTTGTCTAACTAAAGCACATCTTCAAGACTTAATCCACCAACATGCTTCGTTGAAATATTCAGCTCTGCATATAGGCATTACTGTTGGTCAATATAACATGATTCATTTACTTGTAGCTGGGGGTGGAGGTGGGTCATTTATTTGTTCAGACCAAAGATGGGATACTGATAGTGAGGTAGGGAATTATAAATCTTCAATCATTAATTGCTACTGTCATAAAACTCAATAAACAGCAGGGTTCATAAATAATTTCTCAAGTACTCATCCCTGGGACAAGAGTTACTCATCTCTGCTTCATTATATTCAACACAGTTCATTTCTCCACTACACTCCTTGTGCCTTTACTAAAGAACCATATGTAAGCTTGATACTAAAATGGATCACAACAATGAAAATATGATAGTCTTATATATCTCTATAGATACATGTATAAAAAGAGACAATGGTTGCAACCTGAGAAATTGCAGTTGTAAGCATAGCCCATGATTTCACAGTTATATTCACACTTACTGTGATCAAGATGTCATAATTTTCCTTTTCAATGAGCTATCAAGCATCTTCATGACTTAGATATGACAGAAGTTTCATGGGTAGAAAATGTATTTAAATTTATTCTCAAAATGCTAATTTGCATCAACTTTGTCAAGGGATAAGTACCTAGTAAAGTTCTACCAGTCTTAGCCAATTTTTGCCTTGTCACGATGAGAGAACAACTGGACACAAACAGAATGTCTAAAAAGAAGGAGTGTTGACCTGATCCCTTTCCCTAGATCTGGTGATCAAACCTTGGAGGCCATTTCGCACATGGACTGAACAAAAACATGGAGAAAGTGGGGGTTATCAAAATAAGCATATCCAAAGACTAGTGTTGGTACGTTATCCTCATTGTTTGGTGCTTGGAACCCAGCCTCAGACTTGGGTGGCTCATGAATATATATGAGGCAGGTTCCCTAGACTAATCCCTTTCCTAATAACTTTAGAAGAATATCAGCTGTGATGTGTGGCAATATTAAAACTTTCAGGCTTGGGTTTAAAATTTTTTATTCAATGTCATCTGTGACATTTACAAGTATCTGTAACATTTGCAGATTCTACAGTAAACACTGTTAAACCGACAGTTCAGTACTGTCACTATTTATCATAATTTCTAGGTATGACGTTTACCAGTATTGGTCCTGATGTTCCAGCTTGCAAAACGAAGAGCTGGAGTCTTCTTATTTCTTCTTCGAGTCTTTCCTGGTGCGGAGTTTGTGGCCCACTTGCCGAGATGGTTCTCTAAGCTCATGCACCGAGTGAAGCAGTGGAACTTCAGGACCATGTGTCCTGGACTGACTGCTGACCTAAAGCAGATCAATGATGCATGGAAGCCCTCAGATGAACCTAGGCAGCATGGTGTAGGCTCTGCCATAAAGAACACACTAGTTGCCTTCACTAAATCTCTGTCATCAGGTACTGAGAGAGTCCTTGCCCTCCAGCTGTCAACATCCTTTGGCCTGGTCAATATCACCAGCGTGTATGCCCCAACCCTCTGCTCCACCCACATGAGATGCCTGTGGCACATTCTGCACGTCCAGTGGTAGGACAAAGTACCCAACTCAGAGGTTCTGGAATGCACCAACATGAACAGCATGTTCTCCATTCTCAGCAATAGGCGCCTTCGCTGGCTTGGCCATGTCAAGAGGATGGACTCAGGTCGCATTCCCAAGGACCTGTTATATGGGGAGTTAGCAGAAGGTGCACGACCAACTGGATGACCATATCTGCGCTACAAAGATGTTTGCAAGAAGGACATGAAGATGGCCAACATCAATGTCAACAACTGGGAGAGCTGTGCTAACGACCCTTCCACCTGGCACCTAGCTGTCAGACAGGGTCTTCAAAAAGCCGAGGAAGACAGAAACATAAAGCAAGCTGAAAAGAGAGCTAGAAAGAAGGAGAAACAAAAACTTACTCTGGAGCTACACCATCATCTCCTGTAGATGGATAGATGCCAAGGAGGTATGACATTTACCAGTATTTGTGGCATTTACTGGCATTATGATGTTTAACAGTGACTTTGTATGGGATGCCACCATTTTGTAAGTGACATTTACTAGTGCTGGTGAAATTTCCAGAAACTACATTGGAATCAAACCAATTTCAACAATGAAGTATAAAACGTTACCATGGGAAATTTTGCTCAAGAATGTAATTGCCTATGCCAGGCATGTGCAACTTCCTCCAGGGCACAGGCCAGATTAGTGACATTTAAAGCCACAACCTATTATTATGTAAATAAGTGGATGAAACCAGGTCACTGGCTGGACATGGTTCACTGGCTGTATGCTGCACATACCTGGACTATTCTGATTTATAATTTCTTCAATAAAGTGTTGATAGGAAGATTTTTAAATATGAATTATAACTTACGGACATCTCCATTGTCTCCATATTTTTATGAGCCTCAATGGCTTCCTTTACAAGCTGATCTGCATTAAGGACCTCAAGCCTATGTTCTGAAAGTGATAAAGACATATACTTGCAATTTGTGCTTATCTTGCATCAAGCTTTGAATAAATACAGCTAATTTTAAAGGAATTATATTAAATGACTATATTCAAAGTTAAATGAAATAAGAAAAAAATCTTTTCACAGCAGTAAAACAGAATTTTGATAATTTGCTTTTTCACCCGAAATAAAAGCAGAGTATTTTTTAAAACAAAAACTGTGCTTTTATCTCAGGGAAAACAAGTAATTTAAAATTGGAATTTCTCATTTTTCTTGTTCATTGATTGATGTTAACTTGAAAATAATAAATATATCATATATAAAACTTAAAAAATTGTAATTTTCAAATATTTTCCCAGGAAACATTTATGCAAAATAGTAACTACTGATAGCATAGATCATATTTTCTGTTTTCCAAACACTGCACAAGAAAGGATGGAACCCTAAGTGTTTGAAAATGAACAACTGAAAGAAAAATTAGAAAATTCAAAAATGGAGAATGTGAATTTCAAGGAACTCCAAACCATAGCACATCAGGCAAATGAGGCAATGTAGAAATCAAATCAAAATAAACAACACTCTAGAAAAAGGAAAGTGAAAATATTTAACATGCCGGAGACAGAAAATGAAAATTTGAAGACCAAAAGTGTTCACTTAGTTAAGGAAGCTACAGGTAAAGACATGGCTCAGAGAGACATAACCGCCATCCATAGAATTCACAGACGAACAGGAGTACCTAAACCAGTAATTGTGCAATTCATGAATTCTGAGGCCAAAATAACCATCATAAAGGACAAAAGAAAACTGAAAGAAATATTCCATAAGAATGAATGAAGATGTCACCCAACTAAACAGGAATCTCATTAACAGGCTCCCTAGGCATTCAAAGATAGAATGTGCCTGGTACTTTGACTGCTATGCCAAGACATAGTCATGGAGGAGATAGTAAATATATCAAATATAAAACCGTAAAAAATTGTCATTTTCATATATTTTCCCATGAGACATTTATGCAAAATAGTAACTACTGAACATTACATGTATTAAAATTTGTTCAGAGAAGAAAAAAACTAAAGGTGTTTGCAAACTTTGGGAGTCCAAAAACTTAGTTAAAGGCAAGTATTAAGAACAATGAAATGAAAAATAAAAATCCAGTTTAGCTACAATGATGTTTGTTTTCTAATAACAAATTAGAGTTATTTTTAATTATGATAGCATAGTATGATGAGCGTTACAAAGGGTCATTTATGATTACTTTCTTCAGTTAATATACTCATTAATACATGAGGAAATATTTCTACATAGGCAGCTTTTCAAATGCTATTTGAGAAAAGTTTATCGATAAAGCATAACAGAGACCTAACCTTGCGTACACAGAAAAAGTTTCTATTGCATTTGAACTAAATTGTAAAATTTATTCCACCATAAAATCTTGTTCAAATCTTATTTACAAACTGCAATGCTACAACTTCTAAGGACTGGTCTTATGTAAGAATACAATTTGGAAACAATTAACTCAAAAACTGATGTTGAATATGGACTCAAAGTTGAGACATTTTACTAAAGTGTGGTCTGATCTAAAAGTCTTACTTACCTTTGGCTAGTTTTTTTACACAGGTAGTTTTTCCACTGAAATTTTTTCCCAAGACACAAGCCCTTATAGGGAAGGGAGGGAACTCTGGTGGAGGTGGCAGAGCCTGAAAACACAAAATGTTTTAAAGGTAAATATTAATTTGTTATTCCATTTCATTTACACTCATTTATTTACTGCCTTCTCATATTTAAAAAAACTGTTATTCATTTAAATTTCTAAAAACTTTTGAGCAATTCCTTCATTGTCTCTCATTTTCAGATCAGCCATTCTTTGTTCAGTGCTATCAATAAGAAAATTAAGATGAGACTTTATTGCATATAATAATTATCATGCCCTATGATGAAGCAAATATTTTCATACCACACCTTTCAATATGCTGTGTTTATAATTGCTGATAAGGCAAGTCCAACTTCAAAATGCACAGACCCGTATCTGCCATTGCATAATGCACAAGGATCTGGGTTTATGCATTTTGCAAAGAGCAGTCAGTAGAACAAACAATATGGATCCTGATATGCCAGTGTATAATGCATTGGCAAATCAGGGTCTATGCTGTCTTATTTGGACTTGACTTATAAGTGAGTACATTATGATATCCACAAATATCAATACTTTGCATGAAGAAATTTGTCTGACATAAGAATCTTATGTTTGACGTTCAATATTTAATTCTGATTGAGAGTTTATGCATTTATAACAATTGTCTAGTTTTATAATGTCCCCTTTAAGCTGGCTGGACAACCAAGATTTTCCATGCGCCATTCAACCGCATAGTGATAACATATGTGGAACTCCTGAAATATTATTTTCTGTAATATGAGTCACAGTCAAGATAAAAAATAAATGACACAAAAAATTTAAGGATTCTACTAAAGGGTGCAGTTAAGTATAGCTGTCCAATTTTGTAATACAGTAGTTGGGTCCATAACCGCTAAAATTGTTTTGTACTGAAACTGTGCAGCAAGAATCAATGAAAATATGAAGATTGTGTGCATACCTGTGTCTGTGAAACAAGCTGCTTATCAAACACACAGGAATAACACAGTAGATGGGACCCATAAGTGCCAAATATGAGTGCATATTGTAGGAAAATGTGATTTAGCAAGAATAATAAAAGATCTCAATTGCATGAATATGTAAAGGATCTGGTAAACAAAATAACAACCATATACTAATAATTTTAGTTGACGTAAATTAAAGATATTTTTCACTCACAGAGTTTGTGCATTTAATTTTGTCAAAAAATAAAGTTTAGAAAAGGAAATGAAAAATGTTATAATACTAAGCTTCATGTTGTTTCCTTTCAACCAATATTTTCTTACATCTGATAGAGAAATTCATATACAACTCTTGAGCTGCTAGTGCCTCTCTTGTAATTCACTGCTTGGCCTAGTTACTGGGGTCACTCCTATAGCTGATTTGGGGGATGACTGTCAGATCCTGATGTTGCTGCAGTCATACTAAAACCTTGTACATACAAATGTTGTAACTACCTTTTGCCTGTCATTCTTTTATCTCACTACCTTCCACAAGACTGATAAATAAATCCATTACTGAACAAAGCACACAATATTTGTAACACTAAAATTTGTCTGTAATATTTTTGTACAAAGTTATATGTCAAATTTGGATGCATAATTATGCAAATGTTTAATTGGTCATTATTTTACTAGTCACCAAGAGTAGTTACATTTTACACAAAGGTGAACATCACACTATTTGCACATTATGGACACCTCGTGCTATCTTTTTACTTTAAAACATTGTTGGGTGGGAATTTCATAAATTTGGCTGTAAAGTTGTTAGTTTGGCCACAATGTTTTCATTTAATACCAGGGGAAAGCATTCAAGAAGAAATCTATCTGTTTTCCCCCTCATCCAAAACAAAAGTAGGACTGACAGCTTCAGTAAACTCTGACTTGCGAAGCACACAGCTCACTTGTCTACACTGCACTATCTGCCTTCATCACTGGATTCTATGTCAATTTCTGACAGGCTGTACAATGACAATAATTCAATATCATTGCCAACATTTTGTAAATCAATATAATCAATTTTGTTCTCTGAAAAATCCAAGTCCGAATTGCATTAAAAACCAATGTTTAAACTGTTAACAACTGTATGTATTGACTATTATGTAGTGCAAAGTTCCGGATAACCCCTGTATTTATTAGCCACATTTAGTGTATGACATCTTTCATGTCAAGAACCATTGTTTGTTAATTTTATTTTGATTGTTTCACTGCCCTAGTAAATCATTTGTAACATAAACAAACAGCCATATATATATAGCAGTTCTGTCCTTCACTGAGGTCTGAGGTGGATATATCTGCTATGGCAGATAGCAGTGCTGTTTACAAGCGGATACTTACAGACGGTGGATGAACCATATTAAATAATCTTTGTATGATATGCCCTAGGACAGCATTGGCTTTGGGTGGCCCAGTGAATTCACATCCTTCAGGTGGCTGCCATTCTCCCATCATTGTCTGTAAGTACAAATAAGTACAGTCAAAGAACTTTGGTCCTTTATGCCATAAAAATGGATGGTTTGGGCCTGTTGTGGCTATGGAGTTTTCATGACTCTCAATTCTACATGCCATAAGTTCATTAGCACGAGGGAGATTAAGCAAAAATGCTGTAGATATTTTCATAATAAGTTCATTTTTGAAGATTAAAGTCAACAAATTATGATCAAGTATATAAAATAAGGTTTCACATAACATTATCTGCTACATGCTAGATAATACTGGGGATCTTGTTTCCCTAAGGAGTGCCGAAGATTGGGAAAAATAAATAACAAAAATGCTGGAGACTCCAGGAAATGTTGAAAAAAATGCTGGTGACTCCAGAAAATGCTGGTAATATAAAAAATGTGATGTCCTTCATAATTGTGCTGATCTTTATAATATTAAATCTCATTGTATGAGAGAGAATGTTATAGGAGTAGTTCACAAAATTAAACCCCAATTCTTCCTGAGATTTGATGATAATGATGTGTTTCACTGTTTAACATAAGCATCTGAATATTTCTCACAAATATCAACCACAGAAACTCTTAATCCAAAGTTTACAAATCTGTATGGAGAGGTTTAATGCATTATATTGTCTCTCTAACCTAAAGAAGACTTGTGTCTGACACAAGGGTGGAATTTTCTTATCCTACACTGATGCCATTGGTGGACTGTATTATACTCTGTTGGTCATCTGTTATGCTCTTTCTTCCGGAGTTGTGACTGAATTGTGAAACATATTTGATATCATTTTTCTGTCAACATGCAAAATTAGGCTGAATCAATTAAAATATTCCAAGATATCACACTCTTGCATATGACAATGAAACTGCCTGTCACATAGTGTAATATATCAGATATATGAACCAACAAGTCATATGGATCCTGAATATGATTCTTTATTATGAGGAAGTTGTTTATATACCTTGTATTCTGTAAAGTCTCCCTCATCTAAAAGTTGCTGTCTCTCCTCTTCTAACACCTGTTCTGGTGTGGGTTCTGTTGTCTCTACAGGTGGCACTGGCTCACACAGCAGCTGACCCTCCACAAATAGTGAACGCCATTCCCTCATCAACTTGGATGGCACAAGGCTGGAATATTTTGCAGTTCATTATGAATTAAATGCTATGTTGTGCACACAATCTGACCTCAAACTTCATATGTCTAAAAATGATTATAATATTTTTACTAAGAAGAAAGGTGCCATCTGTATTTGCTTATGAGTCCAATTACAAACAACATAGACCTTGACCTACCATCGCATTCTGTACCAAGTTGTTTGTTCTACTGATTACTCCAAAACAAACTGCATAGACCCAGATCTACTGGCACTTGATGTAATAACAGATGTGGGTCTGTGCAGTTTGAAGTTGGACATGACTTATAAGCAAGTACTTATGGTAGAATTCCAAAACTTCAGATATAGGTAAGCTATAGAACTATTTGCCAAACATATCTGTATATTAATTATATCAATAGAACTCTAAATATGACATAATTTTGGAGTTTTGAGTCTTACTTTTATTTTAGTGGAGAGTTTCTTAAATTAAAAACTTTTCTGAGCATGAAACATAACTTCAGCTCAAGTTATAAATTTTCTACATTATAAAACTTTATCACAAACTATAACCTTAAAACTCTAAAACTGTTTCCTTGCCTACCTAATCTTGATGACGTGTAATCCATATGGCATATCTGAACTGCACTCATCTCGAAACTTACCATACAAAGTCAGGTGAATCTAGCATCAGAAACAGGAGCTTCCTTGTATCAATATATAAGCAGAAGGGTTTATTTGAATCATTCAGTCATTCACACTGCTTTTGAGGAAAGAAAACATATCTTACTTGTTTGTGAGTTCTCTATATTCTCCAACTTTGCATGTGAAGTCAACAATCTGGTTCATGATTTCCATGCACATATCATAATGCTTGCGATACTTAGTCTCTGCTCTCTCTGCTGCTATCTTATCATGGAGCTCTCGATCTTTCCTGGTTTGTTCTTCATAGTCTTTCTTGGCCTGCTGTGCAAGCTCCTGCAAATGCATAGTGATAATTGTGCTAAACCATATTTCAATGAAGTGGCTCTCATTCAAGAGACTAAATCTAACCATAAGCCTATCCTCCCATACCTATTCCACTAGAAATATATCTGTATGATGCAAATGAAGGGCAAAATTCTAAGTCAAACAGGGGTCATAACTGGTCAATGTTATTGGAAAATGCTGGACATCTAACTTGGTTTAGGCATTCTCAATGTAAAGTGACACATACCAAATTTGATTTCAATTAATGAAAATCTTCAAAAATTACTGAGTGGAAACTTGGTTTAGATGTTCTCAATGTAAAGCACCTCATACCAAATTTGATTTCAGTTAATGAAGATCTTCAAAAATTACTGAGTGGAAACAAAACTAACAATGGATACAAGACAGCACCAGTACATGCAATCTTGTGCCTTTAGCCACTGAGCATGGTGGCCATGGTTGAAATCTTTATGGTCCTGCTCCACCAATCAATGCTACTTGGTCCTGTGTCTTCCCATTCTGCACTTCCAACAGAGTGCTGGTTTGCCAATTGCAGCTTTCAGTGCACAATTGTGATCCATATAAATTAATGCTCTGGCAATGTGGCCACAGACCTGTTAGTGTCTAGACCTGATGATGCCTGTGACTGGTGGTTGTTTCATTCTGCATTCTACTTCAACACTCTATGTCTTTCTCTAGAGATATAGGAGGGAGTATAGTAACTTACTGGGCTGGTTATCTGCTGGTCTTATTACTAAGTAAATGTAGTAGGTAGATTCACTGGAAGACATTATATACATTTTTTCTAACTATTGGTTTAGTATCCAAATTAAAGCTTCTTTGTTATTTTAAAATATTATTTTTACTTCAAATTATAATTAATAATGAGGGATATAAAATTGCTAACAGAGTAAAAATACCAATATCATCTGTTCTTTGTCACTGATGAAACTTCACATCAAATAGCATGGTGATTTTAACACAAATTGTAATAACCTTGCATTAGATAAAACATTAAACTGAACTATCAATCTTTCATAACAAATGTATGAACTAATGACAAAAATTAAGAAAGATATACGAGTAAGTTAATCCATTTTTGGGGTGATTTTGTCAAAGACTCTCGCAAATAGCAGCCACTTAAAAGATTTTAAGCTGAATCTACAAGAAATGGATTTTATTTATTGGGAATGAATTGCAAAAAATTCAGTCTCATTTTTCATATCGAGTACCACTGTCTAGTGGTTACAGAGACAGTGGAAGTAGTGTTGGTAGAAGTATGAAAAGAAGGACTGGTAGGAAGAGGAAGAAAGAGGAGAAGTCAATGAGATAATTAGGCTCACAGCCTCTCTGTTCAGAGCATCTTCAAAGTCTCGGAAACGTCTCTCTTCATACTGTTTCTCATGTATAATTCTGTTCCTCCTGATAATTTCCTTTTCATGCCTAGCCTGTAAAAGCTGCACAGCAATCCTTCGCTCCTGTTGTGATTGTCGCATCAAGCGATTGACTAACATTTCTTCACGGCGAGCCTCCTGCAGAGAAAAAAAACCCCAAATATTCAAGTTTTCTCTCTATGGTAGATCCAACAAATGTTACCTATATACAGTAGAACCCTTTTGTGATGAACCCAAAGGGACTAATTAAACATTTTTGTTAAAACAAAAATTATTAACAACATTATGATTCAGATGAAAAATGGAACAAAAATACATCTGAAAATGTGCTTACTAAAACTTCTCTCTGAGTTCTCAAAGTTTTCTAGGATTATTATTTTGCAAAAATTTAGGACCTAAGTAATGAGGTTTTCAATTATCTCTTTTTCTTAATACCACAAAAACTTCCTTACCTCTTGTGCTTCATGGGCCTTCATTTGATCCACTAGAACTTTTCTCCGTCGTTTTTCTCTTTCTGATCTTGCAGATGCATCTTCCTCTAACCTTTTCCTGATTTTTCCAATGTATTCATCATTTGATGCTGGCTTGATCAAGTCCACTGAATCCAAAGCTGATTTTTCTTCATCCCTTCCTATAATATATTCCATGTCAATCCCCTCACTGAAATAAAAAGTAAATAATAATCAACTAGAAAAGAAATCACTTGTGAGTAAAAATGCATTTTTTGTCTAGCATTCTTCAGGTGGTGCTTAAGTCATGTGACTAAAGCTGTCCCAGCATTGTGAAAAAATTTCTTTGTATTTCAAATGTAAGTAGCAAATACACTTTCTGTTTAGTATCAAAAAGTCCGACTTAGAAGGTACCTTGTCTAGTTAATTATCATATTGGCAGAGTTTGGATGATTCCAACTTAAAACTAGCTATAAAAAATAGTGACTAAGAAACATCGGGCTGAAAAATGCTTTTATCATATACACTGTTCAATAATTTTCAGTATACATCAAAGATTTTAATTACAATTGTAAAAATCTTATTTTCCAATTCATCTAAGCTCTGAAGAACAAAAACAAGATGAATATCCAAAAGGTATGATTTTATGTCTACTTAACACAGCTTAAAACATTAACCCCCTAAAGCTTTTTGTCATTTTCACCTAAAAATCGAGTAGGAAACATTTTTAAAGCTATTTTTGAATAGACTCGAAAACACCAAGTCCCTGGTCATCTTTCAATAACATACTGCCTAGTGGTGTTAGAAACATCAATTTTCGTTGGCTATTTGACATGTGCATGAGCAGAAGGGTAAAAGTTGGACTTTTCTTTTTTTTGGTTGCTAAACGGAGCCATTATTTTTGTTTAGAGACCACTCTTTATTCCAAATGCCCATTTTATCCTATTTTTTGCAAAGGCTCATCTGTCTGTTTGCAGTTCATACCAATCTGCCTTAGATCTGAGACCAAAAAGTCTAAAATCCGGACATAAAATCAGATTCCGACCACAGGCAAATTTTGGGTTAAAAAAAGTTGATTCCAAAAAAATGAGGTTTTTCTATCTGTATTTTGTAGTGCAACTAGATTATTTAGTATCATTGTAGAGCTACATCTGTCTACCTTTCTATAATACCACCCACTTTAGTGTATCATGCATGACCATGACACTACAGAGCTCAGCAGTAGGCTTCTACCTCCTGCCCCGTAAAGTCGTCGCTAGGGGTTAATGTGTTAAGAAGCTGAAGATTCAAAAGCAGTCTTTAACCAGAGAAAATGAAAACTAAAATTATTTTCGTCACTTACCATGACAAATCAAGACACTTTTTATTAAATTTACCTGTCCATCCCCAAACCTCATCCAATCTAAACCCTCTTCTGGATCATAACCCAGAAGTCATAACCAAAAATCTGTTATATATTCTTATGTACCCTCCTGCTACAAATGCATGTGTAAAGTTGGGTAAAGAAAATGTAAATGTAATTACAACATTTACAGATTTGACCTTTGACCCCTTCCCAGGGTTCCCTGGGGGAGGGGCCTGAAAATCATACCAGTCACAGTCATCATATGGGCAACTTATATACCAAGTTTGGAACCTTCCACCAATTTATTTGGGGGAAGACAAGAGTTATGGATAGAGAGCTGGATGTATCAACAGGTGAAACTGATCAAAATATCATTGCAAGTTTTAGGAATATGTGGATAATAATCATGTTGGAAAATAAAATGTAAATCATTTTACTATATATTTTTTCAATCACACCTCTCAGATGATAAATAATAAAAAATGGACTTACTCATCGTCTTTTGATGGAGGAACAATGGACATCATTTTGTCCTCGAAACTGGAAATAGCATTCAATGTTTCCTGAAGAAAAAAAATTAAGAATTTACAAACAAGCAAAATTTAATAAAGGTTTCTACCCCACCCACTGTATCTTTATACTGTGTTTTTAATATGTTCTATGATTGTAGATTGCAATGATCATGTGTAAACAACATATTACATAGCTAATTTTTGTCCATGATTGTATATTATATTTTAAGAAAATAATGCTCTAAATAGGTAATTTACTTGGATTTTAGTTTTTAACCCAGCCTTGATAATGAACTTGTTTACAGTGTGGGGTAATTATCCATTAGTGTGACTGAGTAATGCAATAAAGTCAGGTGGGAAGGTCTTGCAACATAGATAAAACTGGAATGTATTGTGTTACAGAGTTGTAACAGAGTCATGGGGATTTATGTGAGGAAGAAATAAATAATTAAAAAAAAATTCCTATCTCTATTCCTGTTCTGATTTTATTTTTAGTCTGCAGAATTATTTAATGTTTTATTTAGATTTAATATGAGAGGAATCATTTACTTAAATTATTTATTGGAATTAAAAAAAAAATGCTCATTTGACTGTTTGAACTAAACACAGTTTTGGGATTATTGTGAATTCATTCAAAGACATTTTGGACTATATCATTGTGATACCTGAAGACTAATGGCACTTCAGCATATTCAAGATTACTGGTATGTCAGCACATTCAAGATATGGAATTCATTCAGAACACTCTTTTTCCTTTGAACTTCTGATATAACTTAGGATTATTTGGGATTAAATTCACAATACTATAATGTTGTCTTAAATTTTTATTTTATAGCTTTAAGAATTAAATTATTTGTTAAATTTGACACAACTTTTTGGTTTTGCTTCTTTGTGTTACATACTTTAAGACCATATATCCATAACAGTATACAGTGAAGAAATCTGACTGATCCTTATGACAGAAGTGCAGAGTGACCAGAAGGATACGTAAGTTAACCTTACTTCAGATCAAAGGGCATTAGACTCAACAGGCAGGGAAGGGCAGAAACTTATTAGAGACCTTGAAGATAATTAACTTAAAAAATGTGAAATGCAACACATCTAGTGACAATGTACAAGTATACCAAATATCATTGATTTACTGTAAACAAGTCAAAAGTTACAGCACAATGGGAAAATGCACCTAAAGTGTTAGCCAGTGATCTTGATCTTAAAGACATCAATATCATTATTGGTCTGGTAGTTGATTTATAGGACTAGATCCACTGCAGCAGAATGATAATTTTATTTCAGTTATTTCTGATTGCATTTTATCTTTTTCTGTATTCATCTATTTTCATCAGCTAATTAATGATTTTGTCAAGGATTAGGTAGTAACAGGATCATTAGGTTCGGTAACAATTCATTTTTTGGTTCAGATTTTCAGATTTTACCTTCAAATGTCAAAGGTATTCAGCAAGCTTTCAGTCATGTCTATTTTTTGTTAATGTAAATATTTGTTTTCACTGGTGTTCTTTAAATAGCCTGAGATTCTCTTGCCTTTATTTGTGCAATGTCTTGTTGTAGTAATTCCCTTGTAAGGACTGTTATGCTCTTATCACTGCTTTTATCAATCCATGTCAGTACTGAATCATTTTCTGATTTGGCTTACAACTGAGTACAGTTTTGTTTTGTGGTACTGGAGCAATTTCTTAGCATCATGTCTAGTTATTCCTGCAATCTCCTGACCACTGCTTAGCTTAGATTCCAGTTATTAAAAGGCACCTTGACTGGCTACTTTCTCTTTTCTTATGGATTTCTGGCATATTTCCCCAAGACTGATTTGGTTCAGTAACATTAATTTCCATGTGTGAGTTCCAAATGGTGGTAAGTTCTATTTGATTTCCAGTTAATTGTACATTAACAATACTGGATGCAATGGAAAACTGGTTAGTGTTGATAGAAACCTGCAAAATACCTTAAATGTTGCCACAGTTACTATCATTGTGTTTAAAGTAAATTTATTGAACAATGAGTTGAACTTCAGTTTTAGTCCATTGTTTATAATTAGGATGCTCAATAAGCAGAGAGTCTGTTGAATTAAAATTGGTCACATTAACTTTAAAAGGTTGCAGACTGTCTGATTAATATGCAGTTTTAGCAATGATACAATTACGGCTATGATCAATTCCTTGTCCATATCTAAAGCTTAGTTTGTTCTTCCTATCAGCTATGCAATTTACATATAAAACAGTGGAAAACTTTGATGTTGTACTTCAAAATAAAATAATCTTTATCACTTGTTTGATCCAAGTAGCAAAAGTATTACCTAAATCACTTTTTTAAAACCCTGCAAAGCTGCTGCCCTCAAGTGAATTTTCATAAATTAGATACAAAACATCGATAGAATTTTCCACAGTTAAACATGATGAAACTTTTCTCCTACATGTGATTATGTTTTAAATTAAGTAAAGTATACAACTGACTAGACAGGCTGAGATAGCCAGCATATTTTGAATATGATCCTTATCTAAATGAGTAAAGAATGATAGGTAAAAATCTGATTCTAGAACAATCAAAGCTTCATGGCAATGAAATTTCAATTCATTCTGGGGTAACATGGATTATTTGACAGTTTAAAAATGATGGATAATGTCAGTACATAAACATCCTGTTTTTAAATCATGATTAAAAAGTCTTTGGAAATTGATTACAGTTGTGATCTTGAATTCCAAAGTACCATACTGTATGCTGCTACTGGTGATTTAGAAGAAATTTTCACCCGACAAAATAACCCTTCAAAAACTTTTAAAAAGTAAGATAATGGTACACATTACTAATCTGGGGCTTGATTAAGCATCCTGCAATAAATAAAATCCTTGAATGATGAATTTAACATGCATAAATTAATGGATCTTGTATATTCCAAGCATTTTATTCCAAATGACGATGTCTGAGCCAAAGCATAAAACTATTGATTAATTATATAAATTTATGAAGATTGGTTAAAATGGTTTTTGTTTTTGTTGGTTTTAATGGCATTTTTTATCCATTATTGTGTATATCATGCCAAGGACATGGGAGCTAAATGCCTTTCTCAAGGAGGACACACTGAGGCAGCTGACCTTGGCTGGCCAAGGTGGGTATCAAACCTGCAACATTAGATTACAAGTCAGATGTTTTACCAGTTAGACTACCATGGGTTGCCTGGATAAAGTGGAGTAGACCATATAGATGGCTAATATTCTTATGATATGATGAAATAAATTATAATTTTTGACACATTTTACTTCAACTTCTACCTCAATCTTAAACAGTGCCTTCTTCATTGGCATCATGTCCATTTATATCGACAACATTAAAGGATTTTAAATCCCCCAAAAGAAAATTAGGAAATGTATAGGTAGTGACCTTTGAGAAGATACGTCAATCTGTTTTCAGATATCATACTTTCTGGCGATATCATCCACAGTGTTGATATACAGTGTTTCACAATAATAGTTCTTTCTATATCAATGTCAAATGTCAACAAAAATGTGATTCAAATCCTCAGGTGTTTCATTATCAGGCTTCCATATATTTATAAGGAATGCATATCAGAGAGATGGGTCTGTAGTTAAAGTAATTGTTTATTTACTCCTCAGAGAGATTGGTCTGTTGTTAAACTAATGATTCATTTACTCCATTCTTAAAGACAGCAATGACTTATGCATGTTTAAGAACAGATGACAAATGTGCATTTGTCGGTCTGACACTACACTGAGAAAATGTCACAATCTGTGCTGAAGCAATGACCAATGTTAAAAAATTTAGCTAAAGTTAGGTTCACTAGTGGTTTTAAGTTTCAATTCACTCGTCAATATCAAAAGAAACAAAGCTGAGAACAAATACTCATAAAAATACTGAAAGGATATCCATGCCTAACTTACTGTAGCTTCTCTTTTCATCCGATTAGTATGCCTCATTTGCAGTGTTTTCTTGGTTTTTTCATCAGGGGGTACTGGTATGTTAACTGTGGCAGCTCTGCAATGAGAGGATTAAAGCTTCAAATAACCACTGCTTGTTATCACGAATACTTAGCAAATCTAAGGTCCTGGTCCAATTTTCACAATAAATCTAAAACTTAATATCCAAACTGAAACATGACAAATATCTTTCACACAGATTAGTCAAAAATCTATGCATAAAATAGCATCATAATACACTGTATTCTCCTGAAATTACTAAATTTTCCGCGAGTTAAAACTAAATTTCTCAAACTTTCCTTAGATTGAAATTCAAACATGCAAATTTTATCTCCAAGAAAAATTCGTAATATCTGCATGATGCAGGGTAACATGATATTAATTCCTCCAATATGAGAAATTCCTCAACTTGTTCATTAAAATAGAAGGATTCTCAGCTGTAAAGTTTAAAAACCAAGAGTTATTTTCATTTTTTTCTACCATATATACCTCTTCTAAAATCTCAATATTGCCGTAAACACAACAGTATACAATTAGGTAATGACAGTCTTGTATCTAAAGCGCTGATGGTGGTTTTACTGTTGCAATTTAATTTCAGTTTTATTGGTTAACTGTACAGTGAGGCCAATAAAATGGGTATTTCCAGAAATACACAAATGTTATTTCCATTTTAACACACTTTTGAAATTTTATTTTAAATAAACAGCAGAAAATGTGATTCAATTTGGCACCACATCCCAAGGAGCATCAGGACATCACAACTGTGTCAAAATCTGCAACAGTATATTGTGGATTTTACTGCTGCAAATTTGGATATCTGACCAAACATTTGGACATTGTTAGCATCTCAACATGTGGAAACCTTTTAAAACTAAGTGAAACTGGAGCTTGGGCTAAGATATAATTCAAAGGTTTTCTTTGTCTTCCACCTTAATGGTCAAAATAGGCCACAGTCTAGGCAATTGAGGGTTCATGATAAAGGATGTTAAAGTTTTGTGCACATAATGTTGGACAACTAGAGTCAATTTTAATTCCTGTAATTAAACATATAGAGATAGGACTGCCTTGACTAAATTATAGCCACAGATTTGGCAAAGAGACTTAGCTATCCAATACCACTATATGTAATACATTAAAGGACAAAATACTTTTAGAATGTCTCAAAATATTGAGGTATATATTCTGCACTTCCATTTATTACATACACTGAAGGATGATGATAGACAAGAGAAAATGGACCCGGAGGTAATGAAATACATTGTACAGTTTTTATCTTTTTGTTACATTGTTTATAGGCATAATTAAACTGGACCTAATGATGACTTACTGTAATTTGGCCACCATTTCACTCTGCTTGAGCCGCATTTCCCGAGATCTTTCCAGAAGCTTTTGCCGTTGAGATTGCTGCTGTTGCCGAATCCTTTCCTGCTCCAAGAACCTCTCTCTAAATGCTGTCTTCTCCATCTCAATTTGTTTTTCATGGTAGTGTTCTACTAAGTTGTTAAGATCCAGATCTGTTTGTCTTGGTGTTATATGCTTCAGTCTCTGTATGCCAAAATGAAGAAGAGAAACAAAAATCAACAGGCTTCTATCTTTATTATCTGTATGTCGGTAATCCAAACACTGTGGTAAAGGTACATGGTCAATAACTGATATTTCTGAGCAGAAATAAGTTTATTCTTTCAGTCATCATGACCATGACCTTCTGACATGCTCATCACATAATTATCAGGTCTCGTCCTTACCAAGGTGCAAACCTTCCACAAAGTCTGGTCCCGGTCTGTGTTAGACTACTAATGCCATGGTGCTGAAACAATTTTTCTTCTCTCAGTCACAATGAACTGACCTTTGACTGCAAAATCAAATGGATGGATGGATGGATGGATGAATGGATGTAGTAGGATTTAATGGTTCATCAGTACAATACTGGCCCTATAGTGCAGCTTAAATGGAAATTTCTTAAAAATGTAAAATAAAAGAACTGTAAAAAACTTCAAATAATATTTAAAAAAAAGTGCAAGATAAAAGATAATAGGTAAAGAAGTAAAAAAAAGATAAAGGATTTAAAATATATAAAATCTGTAAAATATTATCATGTAGAGCTAATGTTATTGTGTGGAAACCATTTTCCAGTCAGTGACCTTGACCTCTAAACTTCTGACCCCAAAATTGATAGATGGACAGACAGACAAGGTCATAACATAATATGCTTTGCCAAGTAAGTATGAATTTAATAAAAATGCCATTTGATTAAAGAAAACATCCACATCCAAAATATTCCTATATGGGTAAATGTAAAAAGATTTTGATATCATGACACTAGCACTAATCGAGGATTTCCCACTACTTGATTATCCATATATACTACCATATTATTACTCTTTGAAATATATAAATTCTAGATTTTCTACACAAGTCCAATTTTACTGAATAAAATAAAAAGTAAAAATTTTACATTTGTATATTCACTTACATCTTTATATATTCCACTTTCAACTGCATTTAGCTTAGCTGGAGCAGCTGGTCTCATGGTTTCCATGGCAACACCTGTAAGATTGGCCTTCTTTTTGTTGTTCAGAGCCACATACAGTTGGTACATAAGGCGAGTGGCCACACCATGTTTCTCTGTCATAACATCTCGGGCTAGATTGATATCAAACGGAATTCCCAACAGATGTAATGTGGGCTCAAGCAGCATAAAATTGTTGAGCTTCGAGTCAGCGGTTCTGTGGATAATTATGATTTTTAAAAGAGCTGAAGAAATTATTCTCATACAACATAGAAAGTAATGCATTTTCTGATATTTTAAATGTCAAACTTTGTGGCAGAAAAATCCATTATTAGGTGTCTGAAATCTTAATGCTACCTTTGACCATGGCACCATGCAAAATGTAATTTTCAACAACTTCTGCACATTTTTATGGACCAAGGTATTAGAACTGGTGTAGCAATATTGTATTTGAGGATCTGAGGGACATATGTGTGTGTGTGTGTATATATATATATATATATATATATATATATATATATATATATATATATATATATATGATCAAACCCACTTATCTCAGCCTTGGTTATCTCGAGAACCTGAGTATGTCCATAGTTTTGTTCTAGTCTTGAAAAAATCCTTGTTTGTTATGTTAATTTTTCCCCACTTATCTCGACCCCTGTTAAGCTGATAACCCCATTATGTCAGGAATAAATTTCGGCATGTGGATCCGCTTATTCCAATGAAGTGCAACTTTTAAAGTCCAGCTCAGTGAAAGTTTACATGATATGATTGGCAAAAGCAATTGATTTTCACACACAATTTGAGTCAATTATGATTTGCTACTAGTCACAAATCAATACTAACAAAAGAAAATACTATTATCATTATTATTATTATTAAGTATTTTTCTTCAACATTCTTATTTCCTTTTCTACCTTCTCTAAGCACAACTTCACCGTGAAACAAATTTTAGTAGATACTGTGTCAGGTAGTTTCTGGTCTAGGATGGTATTGTTACTTGCTATGTATGATTTCTGTCCCTGGTCTTTAACCTGAATTATTTAAAATTAAGTTGGTTTTCTAAACAGATAACATGCATTTATGTGGATCATCCAACTTTAAATACTTTTTTTTTGTTTGACAAATCTTTACAATTCTAACCACAACACAAAATAGATATGCATTTTACATATTTTCATAATGGTTTTCATCTAAAATTTTAACTTATTTAACTCTTTTTGGGGGATAAACTTTCCATTTCATTCAATCATGTAAACATTTATGATTTTCTTCCTTTTTGTGTATTATGTGATAGTATTTGTTTTGCTTTTTCAAATTATTTCTTCCTGTGATGAAGAGCCTGTTTAGCTCAAAACATCTGGAAACTGTTTTTTAACAACACATTATATATACCAATATTATATACATGTACAAAATGTACATGAAACCCTCAACATTCCACATGATGAGGACAAACATGCTTGCTAGGAAGAGCCATCCTGACCTTTTGCCCTTTACAGAACACTTTGTCTGAACCATGTACTAAGTTGAACAACATCAGGTTTAATCAGCAAAAATTATATTTACATCAATGGTACAGCAATCTGAACCAAAATGGCGCCTTTTTATACTAACATATTTATGGGAAGACTAGAACAATCATTTCTTCATCAAGCACCCCACAAACCCTTAGCTCATTGTCCCCTGGAAATTCATTTCATTTTTGCCTGAAATGAGGAGTTGGAAGCATATTTTTTGGGTTACTTTTCAATACATCCAAAAACATATTTCTGACATATTTTCATTTAGGCAGATGCTTAGGTGTATAAAAGACATTGTTTTCAATTAGCTATTTCACCAGCACATGAACAGAAGGGTGAAAATTGCACTTCATTGTTTTTCTGCTTATAGGACCCATGACATTTGTCTCCTGGACCATTTAAATTTTTTCCTTCAACAGGGTCATATTTCCAGCACCAATGACATAATGCAACCCGTAAAGCATGGCCAAAATGTTCTTGAATGACCAATGTGCATTGTACAGACATAAATGCCACGGTTTCCATTCTTCATCATGTATTCTCCAAAAATAAACTTTTGATCTTTGCCAAAAATCTACAGCTTCATCACTAAAAATTCTTTTGACTACTAATTTCCAACTGTCCAGTTATATCTCTTTGATCTGTACAATATGTGATGTACAATTCTGTGGAGAAATTATAGTTTGCTTCCTGATAATGTATGTCCAGAATCCTTAACTTGACTTCAATCTTCCATCAACACTATTTTGAAAACCAAGAACAGTGACAAACTCATTAAATCTATGCTCAAGCATGAAAAGATTGTCTTCACTGTAAAAGGTTATGATGAACAAGGTGAGAAATTACTTGACCTAACATTTTGCTCAAAATGTCCAACTTATTTCTCAATTTCTATGGGTCACCTATTGTGGAACCTTTTCGAACATTACTAAATTGTGGCATGTGATATTCCAGTTATTTCAGATATTTTGTCTACAGCTAAAATCTTCTTTACTCACTGAATTACTGTCTGCTTCTTTCAGCTATTTCCTTACCCTGATTTGCCATGGTTTTGTTTACATCTCATAACCAACTTGCTACAAACAATTTCCGATCATGCACACATGAAATCAAGCATGTGGAATAATAATCATGCATGCTGTGACCAATGCATATTTCGCTAAATGACATTAACTTTTCTTACTCAGGTGGCTACTCACTTTTGACCTGCACTCAAGATACCTTCCAGCACATTCCCATAATATGCTGATACTTTCTTATATTTCTCATTGTGGCACTTATATGGGGTGTAAAGACAAAAGCAAATAATAATGCATATCTATAGATTGTGCATCATTAAACAAGGTCTTTCTTTAGTCAAAATTCCAGATAGTTTTTCCTCTTTGTGCCAAGATGTAAATATTTACTTTTCTACACTTTTTGTGTGTCTATCTGCATGTATAATATTGTCTCATGAGGAAGACCGTTGTATAATTTTGTTTGAAACATTGGAAATTTTTTATTTTATTTTTACTGTTATAAAATACACATGCTCATACAGTGTTAAACCTGTATGAACAACACCTTTATAATAATAATAGTAATACATGTAATAATAATAATAATAATAATAATAATAATCATAATAATAAAAATGATTACCTGGTCTCATTAACCATTATAATTTTAATTTTCATTTCCCCAACATCAAATTTTCTATTTAATAGTCATGTATGTAGTAGTCACCTTTGGTTTCCGTGATCAGCAGACAGAGTGTATGTGTGTGTGTGTGTTTGGTTTGGATTTTTAACATAGTTTAAACAATTTTTTTAGTCATAATGCTATGATGCCTGCAGTGTGGCAGTTTATAGAGATGTCTAGCACTGGGGTATTATGCCACAGACATGTAGCATCATGTTTCACCCAATCATATTATCCTGACACTAGGCCAACCAGTTCTAACACTAACCCAGCAAGGCAGCGGTTAGTACCATTTTTATAAAGTCTTTGGTATCACTCTGCTGGGGTGCGAACCTGTGACATCCTGCATTCGAGGCAGATGCTCTTACCACTAGGCCACTGGAGCGATTTGATTAGTGGACAAAAGATTAGTAAATTAATAATGGTTTCTCACTGCTACAAGTGGCCACTGGAGTATACTGACAGTGTCTGCAAACTAGACCTTTGCTTCATGGGGAAGGCATTGTTTAGATAAAGCCATATGATATAAATCAATATGTAAACATTTCTTATTTGCTTGTACTCACCATACTCTAGTCACACTGTCAGTCAACTCAAAGGTGTCAATATGTCAAATTTGCTAAGAGATTCTTCATAAAAGATTTAATTTATAGGATGGATTAAAGTGAACATGGTCAGGTGATCATGTGTGGAAAACAAATTTGGGTGAGAATAATATACATGTATTATAAGATATAGTTAAATAGTGTATTAAGCTAACATATTGGTAACATAATAATAACAAGGATAATAGTACATGCAATAATAATAATAATAATAATAATAATAATTATACAGCACCCACTTCCAGCAAACCATTGTGTGCATTGCAACTCTGCTGTAAGTTTGTAACAAACATTTCACTTCTGCAAGGGATGGCTATACAATGCATTCATTTTCTGCCAATGTTACATAGATTTCAAGGTGACAGGTAAATCCCCTTGTAATTCTGAGTTAAATTTGACACCTCAAGATGACTTTTTTGCCTAGTTACCCCCAGGCTGGTCCCTGAATTTAACACTTGTAAATTTTGAAATTCACTTACTTGCTTTGTGAGAACTGATCAAAATCATTTTGCAGACCATGCTTGTGCAAAACCTCTCCAATGAGATAACCTGAAGAAAAATCTTTGGGAAAGGTAGTTTGCTCTGAAAAATAAAATAATATTTGTAAAAGGTTCTCTAAGGCAACTAAAATGCAATAAAATAATTTATATTTGAGAATGTATTAAAAAAAAGTCCAGATCTACCCTTAATTATGTTAGAAGGAATGTTACCAGTTGCAAAGATCAGTGCTGTCATCTGACCATGTACTGTAATCAGGACAGGGTGTATGCAGGTTGCCTGTGACACGTCACACTAAAGCCTATGATGGGAGCAACCAAATTGTTTCGATGAAATTAAAAACAATTTAGCTGGTCTAATTTTCTTTAAATTTCATCTAGTAAAAGGCAAATTAAGTGATTTAAACCTCCATATGAACATATGTGTTCAAAAAATTATTTACTAAAACAGTTTTTATTTGAAAGACTTAATCTCATGCAGGTACCATATGTGTCAGGACATGAAATTTTGTGAGAACTGTGGAGCATAAGCTCTGTTATTAATACTTTACTCTGACTGACCCACTCTCCTAATAAAAGACCACTATTTGCTGCTGTAACAAATGTGAAAATTCTGATAACAAATCTTATTTAATATTTTTTCATTTTGGTTTTATTCAGTAAAAAACTTTGAGAAGAGCCTTAACTATATTTGTATCATCCGACAACCTATTTTGATGCAGTTTCATAATGACAAAGTTCTTGAGGGAATGAATCTCTTCATGACATCAAAATCTCAACATTTGTTTCACAGATCAATATTGAGTCATGCAGACAGAAATTTTTTCAAAAATCCTACCATTATCAGTTGTGAAATGAACAAGGTGCATATCATGAAGAAAAAAAACCATTTTGCTAATACTATATTTTCCAGTCAGAATGTCCTCATAAAATCCCTTACCAACTGTTTTGACAAATAATCTTCCTGCCGTAATAGGCATCCAGTCTGCTGCTCAACATGTATTAGCCATGTGATTCACAGCTATTAACTGCATCAGTAACACTGTTTAGAATTTTACAGCATCATACATAGTTTTATGTGGATCTGTCATTACCAACATTCAAAGTTGGTTCTTTGTAATTAAAATTTGCAGAACATTACAAGAAAAACATACTTTTATTACATATTTCATAATTAAATCAGAATTCTCTACCTTTTTGCTTATTCAAATAAAAGTAGTAGGAGTTTCTATTTGATAAATAAGCAATTTTACTTTAACAATAAATTTTCAATATCAATCTTTAATAGAATCTTGATACTTCACTCATTTTGAACAATTTTTTTATATAAAAAATTCTTTGATAATGGTAAGGATTACAATAAATGAAAATAAAACCTTCCCCTGTAACATTTGATTCTGTCCCTGATTATTTGCACTTCTAGAGAAATAAGTTATGAAGGGATGCAAAACACTTTTGAAGCTCCAAAAACATCACATTCAGAGGTTAAGGTTCTACATATTCATGATGCCAATCGGATCCCTGGGGGGCCAATTGGTCTAAAGTGATAACTTTTACCAATCAATGCTATCTCACCTCTGTCCACATGTGACTGAATCTCAGGCTCGGACACTGTGGATATGGGAGAAAGTTGCCAGTAGTTTTCCACGGGTCAGTGATTCTTACTGGGTTTTTTCTGGGTTCTTCCTCCGCCACTTATACTGGATGCCTTATATAATCTGTCTTGTGCTGAGAAATTGTGTTAAACCCCAAAACAACAATAACAACAATGACAATTAAGGAATGATAAAAGGTCATACACTAACTCTGATATTTTATTCTAACAACAATTGTTTTTACAATACCGTCATAATTTTTTCAAACTGATTATGTTAGATTTTGTAACTACTAGGTTTCGTTGGACAAGATCGTTGTTCTTTCGTTTGTTTTCGAACAATGAATACACTATTGCTTCATTTGTTTTAAGAAAGAATGAAACACGGTAAATTTAGTATATTTTAAAGATACGCCGTTGCACATAGCAATAAGGCTACTGTGATGTAGACAAGCACCAAGTCCTATACTGTAAAAATTACAGTAAGTAATCCTTACGTTACTGTAAATCTGGAGCCACAAAACCCACACTCGCTAAAATTATACTAAAATAATATTGATAATTTCTTCTCATACACACCTATTTTCTGTGAAACGGAAAGTTCATCATTGAGCCAGCGACATAGAATTTCCGTCATTTCTAGTAGTTAAACGAGGATTCACAGTGTATGGGCTTCACTCTACATAAATGCAACAAACTTCCTCCATATTGCTAGTACCAGTAACCAAGACTACAATTTCCTATCACTATATGTTCGATAATTTGATTCGCTTCTTAAATTTGTGACAAAGCGTTTCATTGGTTCATAATTTAGCGTTCTATTTGGGCTTACATTTTAAAATCGTGTTAAATATTTTATGTCTCGTTATAAATTTGAGTTAAGATTATATAAAAATTAAAATCTGCATTGCGTATATCATTCTATTGGTAACATAAATTTAGAACATTTAGCGAGTCGTGTCCGCTGAAAAGACCCGTACTCGCTCTAAACTTAGGCCCATTATTTCCGGTTTTTCATTGCGACAACTGAACCCCAGAAATGTTCAAGAAACCATTTCAAGTGAAAACGCAGACCCTAATGAAAGGGTCTGATAGGTAAACGTAGACAAACGATACTATTTCCGAAGTGGAAATTCTTCTATTTTTTTATGAACACCCTTGTTAATTTATCTCCAATCGCAGGTTTTCGTCGGGCACTGTATCCTAATATAGCAGACAATTTCATTTTTAGGGGTCAGGACCCGTGATTTTCGTTCGATCCAGGATATTTTTTAAAAACAAAATTGAAGAATGGATGTAATATTATTCTTTTAATAAATCACAGCAAGAATATTTTTTCAAGATATTTAATGTCCAGTAATTTTGTTTTTAAATCACAATACCTCGCCTAAAATAGATTTTAACACATCAATAGCAATGTTGCTTTTTAGGCATTGAAGAGCTGAATAAGTCAGAGATCATTCTGAATAAGCTGTTCTCCAGGAATTTTGATAGTTACATGTATTACAACTCTATGGTCTTAAACGAAGTAACAGAAACAAGCGAAAACTAACAGGTTTTGTAAATTTCAACAAATAATTTATTTCCCTTGAATACAAAATGAAAATTTAAAAAGAACTTAACAATAGTGTGAATTAAATCCCAAATTACAAGTCCAAATGGAAAAAATTCCAAATGAATTACAAAGGTATTCAAAATAAGTTCCAATATTGAATGCTCTGATATCCCATAGTCTCAAACATGGTAATGTGCCTGGATTGTGGCATTGTGCTAAGAATCTTTTGATGCAATACAATTTTATCCATTCTTGTCCGAATTCAATGTAATTCCAACTGAATGTTCCAGTCCAAGAAAAATACTGATGAGCACTTTGTATTACCAGCAAATAATAATTTGGATGAATAATATTCTACCAAAACGAAAAACTGAACACAACAATAAATAAGTCTAATTCTGATTCAAGCTGTTAAGGCAATTTAGGATGAGTAATTTTTAAGTAAACAACATTATATAAAAAACTAAGACACAAAAATAGAACCAGGATGAGGGTCAAAAGTTAATTTCTAGAACATTCCCAGTAAGATAAGGTATATTACTAAAATTATAATAAAGGACATGTGAACACCAGGTACACCAGGTTTTTCCATGGGGGTTATACCAATGTCCTATACTCCAATTAAGATAAACATGTTTACCTCCATTGATAATGATCCTAATTTGTTGTCTACACTCATAGAGAAATATTAGCTATGTATTTTTGTTTACAAAATCAATGTCCCTAGTCAGGTACAGTGAAGTTGATTTTGGATCAAGGTAAATTACAAAATACAATTATACATAACATGTAATCATGGAGAAAGAAAGCCAACACACAAAATACTGTAAATTTTAGGTATGTGATATAAAAGTTTATGACCGCTGTAAGTTGAGACCAAATAGATGTGCAATCTTTGCTTAATTTTTATGACAAATATGTCACTGGTTACATATATGGGTCATATTTTAAAGTAACCGATCAAATGATGATATTATGAGACATTACAGATATTTGTGTACTTGAACAAATATGCTTTGCATAAATTTAGAAACTGTTCTTTGAATTTAAAAATTAGATTATTCTGATCATATTGATGTACAATGTGCTGCCTTCCTCTGTTTACAAACTTTAGTGAATGTATGAAAAGAAAACTTGTTATTGGTTATAATAATAGTCTTTTTTTCCATTAAGCCTTCCATGGTGGAACAGTCCCTCAACCCAGTTTGTAAACTATCATGTATTCAGTTTAGAAAAATTAATGAGAAAGTATGTGCTTTTAATGATGACAAGAATTTCTCAATGTAAGAACTTTATCTTGAAATTTTCGTGGAACTATCATATTTGTTTAAATTCTCAGATTATAGATAGATGAAACAAATTACACTTAAATGTCTTACATAATTTTATTCTTAACAATGCTATAGTTGTAGATGTATCTATATTTAAACATAAATACATATCATCTATGTTTAACATACTTTTATATTTTTTAATTTAGATGTATGGACTATGCAGTCTCAAATAAAGAATTCTTATCTTATATGAATGAACACTCAATTAAGCATAATGTATTTTCTGCCCAGACTGACCTAGGATTTATGCAAAGGGACATCTCTTGTTGAAAGTTTCATTTGGTCTGTCAATCCCCTAAATTCATGGGTCAGGTAATAACATGGCATGCATGAAGAAAACAAGTGTTTAGAATAAATAACTGTTGGATAAATTACAGTGAAAATATTTTTCTAGGAAGTGATTGCATTCTAGGTGATGTAGACTCACTGACAGTCTTTGGGTGGCCTGTTTTGGGACTTTGCCCAAGCACAAAGAACATATTCAGATATTTTCTTGCTTGTTTCTGAGTGACCTTTCCCTTACACGTCAACTTGATCTCGGAACAAAAAAAACATGGTAGATGAATGCTCTGTAGGTTCGCCAGTCTTTTTTATTGTGTTTTCCCCCCTCCAGAGGTGGTTCCTAGATTTACTGGAGCAAAGGGAATTACCGGAACAAAAGGTAATAGTCAAACTAAATATTTAGTATTGTCGAGGTAGAAGAAATTTTCAAAAATTATGATTAATTACTTGTGAAAAGGACTGCTCTGGTGGCCTAGTGGTTAGAGCATCCACCTCGGATGCGGGAGGTTGTGGGTTCATTCCTCCGTCGAGTCACACCAAAGACTTACAAAAATGGTACTAACAGTTGCCTTGCTTGTCACTCAGCATTAAGAGGTTAGTGTTAGGACTGGTCAGCCTGGTGTCAGGATAATTTGACTGGGTGGGACATAATGTTACATGTCTGCGACATGATACCCCAGTGTTAGGCGTCGCTATAAACTGCCACACTGCAGACATCGTAGCGTTATGACTGAAAAATTGTTAAAGCTATGTTAAAAATCCAAATCACACACACACTTGTGAAAAGAAATCTTAATTTGTGAAAGAAAATCAGAAATTGTATCAAATTACAGGTATTTCTGTTATGGTGCATTATATATTCTCTTGCTTATTGTTACAAGTCTATGCACTTAAAATAGTAACAGAAAAGAGTGAAAAGCAACAAGCTTTGTAAAATTCAACAGATAATTTATTTCCATTGATTACAAAGTGAAAATGAAAAAAAAAGAACTTACACTATTGTGAATTAAGTCCCAAATTAATCCTAGAATTATAGACGCAAGTCCCGAATATAAAGGTTCTGATTAAACTTTAGTGGAAATCCAAATAAGTCCAATGCTGAAGGTTTTTTCTTGAGGTTTTTTCCTTAGAATGGTAATGCTTCTGTTCTTGTGTTTTAAGAATCCACCATCATAAAAATGGCACCCTTAGTTTAAATTAGAACATTTTTCCAAAAATGCTGAATAGAGTTTGACCATACTTGGCAGAAAGCATCCTGGGATGAAGCCCTTTCATGTATTTACCAATGATACTGATCCACCATAAAATCTTACCACTGGTACCTAATATAGAATAATATTTAAATTAATCCTCAGAATGTTCTCATCAGAATTTGAGCAATTTTGACAGAAAACATTCTGGTATTTAGGGCTTTGAAATTTATACACATGATATAAATTCAGTATGAAATATGGCCACTGTTACTAGAAATAGACATGCCTTTAAATAAAATCACTTATCAGAATTTGACCAAAATGTCAAGAAAGCATTCTGGCATGAAGGGCTTGCAAGTTTGTGCAAATAATGCCATTCTGCCATTAAATTTGACTGCTCTTCTTAAAATGGTAAAATCATCAACAACTTCTAAATAACTGCACAACAGAATTTGACCAAATTAGATTGAATGTGTCCTAGTTTGAACACCATTCAGAGTTATACAGATGATGCAGTTTTGCAACGGAATATGGCTGCCATTACTAAAATAAATTTTTTTAGACAGATTTATCTCAAAGAAGCATTGATCTGAATTTGACTAACTTTTTTACACAATGTATCTTAGCCTATTTGGCCTTTTAATATTGGACAAATGTTGCTGATTTGCAATCCGATATCAATGAAGATACAAAATCTAGAGATCTCTTGAGACAGCTTTGTTTTACAGCTGTAATGAATATCAAATTCTCCTATTTGAATATTCATTGAATGTATTCCAATAAGATTCTTAAATTCATCAATGTAAATAAAGGTATCAAATCCATTGTCTTTTCCCTGTCTACTTTGGTATTTATTTACCCTACTCCCCCCCCCCACACTCTCTACAAGCCTGCATTGAAAACAATGATCTAAATATAATTAAATTACAGTTTTCGGGTTAAGAGTTTTTTGAGCATTCAGTATTAAAATTAAATGAAAGTGTGTGTTATTTTCCCTGTTTAGCTTCAAAAACGCATCATAAATGTCAAATTACTTCGAAAGACAGATTTTAATGGAGGGGAAGAAATCCGATTATCTGCTCAGTTAAATGGTGTATCTAAAACAATTCATTGGAAAGTGATTTTTACACAGTCTAAATCATATGGATACTAGTATATGGCCAGAGTAATTTAATTCAATTTCAGTACAGTAATTGCAGATCTCCATAAATTGTCATACTGGTATATGTTACGCATGTCTGACAGGGACTACTGTTTTTTTTTTACCATCTTCAAATTGGATATTGAGAGTTTCTGCTGAGCCATACAAATACATATTCAGCTGTGATAAATTGTTGTTTTGAAACCAGTATACAGGTTTTTACATCATCTTATACATAAGATGAGCTTTGCAATAAATGTGAAATGACATTGTGGCATCTGTAATCACTAAATGTATATTGTAACCTCTACCAGGGCCAGGTTGTTGTAGGGTTTAAATCTATTTTTCAGCACAATATAGGCAATACATGGCGGCTAGTATAAATGGTGGAGGAAGAACCCGGGAAAGGCCCGGAAAGAACCACAAACCCACGAGAAGCTGCTGGCAAGCTTTCTCACTTACTCAAATTGGCCAAACACGAGACTCAAACCAACGCAGACAGAAACGAGATGGCAGTGATCTGTAATGGTGAGTGCTTTAGACCACTCGGCCCTTGGGGCCAGCTACTTGGGAACTAGTTCCCTGCCCAGTCTCAAACATATGGGAGAGGTACACTGGTTTCATGAGTAAAGAGGAATTCCCAACAAAAAGTTATATCATTTTCCAAAAAAGGATACAATAAAAACGAAAAAGTGAAATAATCCCTGCACAAATTAAAATATACAATGATAACTGGCTTTGCATTAATGCACAGCAAAAACAGAGATTAACAAACTTTCATTGTAACAGCAAACTATTGAACTACACAGCTTAAATGGCTCTGATCCAAAGTCGTACCATTTGGCCCATATACTGTCATGTCATCTGGCCTATATATCATCATGTCATCTGGTCCATATACCATCATGCCATCTGGCCCATATACTGGCCCATCATATGGCCCATATAATGTCACATCATTTGGCCTATATACTGTCATGCCATCTAGCCTATATACCATCATGTCATCTGGCCCATATACTGTCACATAATCTGGCTCATATACTGTCACATCATTTGGCCTATATACTGTCATGTCATCTGGCCTATATACCATCATGTCATCTGACACATATACTTTCACATCATCTGTACCATATACTGTCACATCATGTGGCCCATTTATTGTTATGTCATCTGGTCCATATACCATCATGTCATCTGGCCTGTATACCATCATGTCATCTGGCCCATATACTGTCACATTATCTGGCCTATATACTGTCACATCATCTGGTCCATATACTGTCACATCATCTTGCCCATATACCACCATGCCATCTGGCCTATATGCCATGTCATCTGGCCCATTTACCATCATGTCATCTAGCTGATATACTGTCATAGCATCTGGCCCATATACTGTCATGTCATTTGGTCCATATATGTCTTAGTGTTATGAAGCTGATATCTGCATATCTGTAACTTTAAAAAATAAAGAAAAGGATGGTGTAAGATTTTAAGTGCATTGGTCATTCCAAAACTTGAATAAAAGACCGAATTGGAATATGTTGGAGTTAACTTCCTGAGGTTAGATGATTGTGTGTTGGAGGTTGTAATGACTTGTGGGATTGACTACATTTGCTTCAGAAAAATGATCAAATGTCCATTAACAGTTCACAAAAGTTTCAGAGTTCTGGTTGATTGTTACATAAAAGTTTTCTTAAGTTTCATGTGATCACTGTCCAGTTATGTTCATCAGCTTGCTGCATTACTTGTCTTATCAAGAGCACATTTAATATAATTGGCAATATTTTGAACAAGGTGACTATTCAGAATTTTGGTATTATGATTACTTTGTGAGCCAGAGTTTGAATTTCAGGTGATTTAACAGGTTTTCAGTTGTTCCCTTGTAAAATAAGTCAATTTTTCATAGTTTATATTTGGCTTAGTTTGTTTCTTGTACAAACTGCTGCCAAACTAGTTAGGTAATACACTAATATACAAATACTAATTTTCTATTCAAATGTTCACAAAAAGTATTTTGATTCAAAATTTTAGACATTCATTACAGCTGTTCTTTTCATAACATATGGAATCATCAGCATTTAAGAAAATTCAACAGACAGTATCCTACTGACCCAAATTGCTAGGTCAGCTGCTCTTGCATTTTAGCTGTGAGGCATGTGTAAGTCAGGTTTGAGATCTCTTGCATTTTAGCTGTGAGGCATATGTAAGTCGGGTGTGAGATCTCAGTCTCACTTGGGTCTCTTCTTTTTTTCAGGAAAAAGCTGAAGGCAGATATTAGCAAATTATTTCCACAACTTACCTCTGACTGTTTGTCAGAAATGATCCCCAAGAAAGAGGAGATGACAGTGACCAAAATCTTTACACATGCTGGAGACAGTGCCTTTATTTACAGTGTTCAGAAGAACCCACTTTTCTTTGAAGTTGAGAAAATTATCTACCCAACAGGTACTGAAATAAACAAACTTTTCTTTCTTTTATGCTGGCCCCTACCCCAATAATTTCTTGTATTTACTTAGGTTTGAAAATTTATTAAACCATTTTCTGTATGGGGATTGAGTTTACTGGAATATCAATGACATGTATGAATGGATTGAATTCAGTGAAAAAATAGTGAAGTTTTAGATCATAAATAATATGCATTTCATGATTTTAATTGCATGTATCACAGAGCCCAAAATATTTTGGTGACTGATGCAACAGATTATGTCTGATAAACAGTGTATATCAAGACTGGCCATTTCTTAGTGTTATTTTTTGGCCATTTTAGCTAAAAAAGTAAATGGAGGAAGCATGAGATCCCTGAGAAAACAAATCTTGTATTAGGCAATAACTCTTGCCTTTGTCAAAAGTGGGGATCAGACTTGGGTTCACTAAGATACAAAGAGTGAATATTACTGCTTTTCTACCCAACCATTCTGTATAGACTTGTATTTTTAAATAAATTGTGGAATCTGCAAATTGGCAAACTTTTTTGTTTACTTATGCAGCAGTAAGAATTTGTAAAATTTGGTTCAAACTTACTTCTTTTCATTACAGTCCTAATCAGAATCAATTTGTAATTGTTTGGCATTCAGGATGTCTATAAAACAAATAAAAATTATATGCTTAACTTAACTCCTGTATATAAAATTAGAGAATTGTCTGTCAATCTGTCCACCATCAATATTTGCTTGTCTGGTTCATAACTTTGTAATATTTGGAGAGATTTTCATTTGTGGTAAAGAGACCACATAATGGTGTATTCTGTGCCATGTGTCTTGTTTTACACTTCTCTGAACTCACTTAGGTCTCCCCTGGAAGTTAAGAAGAAATATTGATAGTAAGCTGTCCATCTAGACATGACACTTTCTCGTAACCAGTATACCGGTAGTTAAAATATTGAGTAAAATGACAAAATTTTATATTTAGGTACTTTGAGTCAGTCCCAAGACCTGATTATGTTCTTTTGACTGATCTTTTTTTAAATTTTACATTCAGTTTTAAAAATTGTTTTAAATAAAGACTTTTTTGAACCAAAAACCTTGTAAGTGCATTTAAGCAAATGTAAATGATTTGATTTTGAAGGTGTTATAACAAGTTTTTTTTATATAGGATTCTTTAACATTTTTAACTTGGACATTTATTTTTTACAAAAACCTTATAAGTACAATTAAATAAAATGTATCCGAGTTAGGCAAATAAAATTGATAGGCAGATTTGTTTTTATATATATTTCACTGTTTAAACTTTCAGACCACTTCTGCATTTTTCCATTTTTTAAAAATATTTGTTTAACACAGATTTGTAACTTTCTTGGACGGAGACTTTTTTTGGGGAAAAATTTGAAATTTTGACAGTCTTTGTTTTAATTAAAATGCAGGTGAGCTTTATAAGATTATAAGATTTACACATCATTACGGTTTGTCCATATTTTACATATTTGTATACCCTTGTCTTAAGTCGGGTGTATTGTGTGATCTTTTCTATAGCTTTTTCAGAAGTTAATTCTTTGCTTCTTGTATTGTATCTAAAATTTCTGTATGTTTATGTTTAGTTGGTTTTCTTTGTCTTCCTTGAGTTTTTTGTGCATATCTTTATATATTTAGAACTTGCATTTTAATCAGCACCATATAACCACTATTTTGCTGACATGCTGTTAAACTTAATACACATTTATTACCATCCTCTGGTGCAAGATACTCTGTTTGTTTTTTACATAGAAAATGTGGAAATTAAGGAATTAATTATTCAGATTGTAATTGATCTTTTATTGTCATTTTCAGTGTATTTATTGTGGAGATATACCGATTTATTGCCAGTGATTTTCACCTGGCCTCCTGTCTTCAGCAAGTTGGCAAAAGGGGCAGGTAAATGAGAAAAGGAATGGGTATTACAGGACAACACAGACAGCTGGGAGACTGGAGGCATGAAGACAGAAAAACTTAATAACAAGTATATAGGCTGACTGACGGATGAAATGGGATGGTTGAATCTCAGATCATGTAGAGTCATATAATAATAATAAATAATAATAATGATTATTATTATTATTTTCTATCTGTTTTCATATTTTAAAACTTTCCTCAAAGGAAGGAACTAATTGAAATGGAATCTACTTGAATGTACCCAATGCTTTTTCAAAACAATTGTTGACAAAGTAAAATGCTTGTTATTGCATCAACTTTCTTGAAAGAGTTGAGGAAGGCTTTTTAGTTTCTATGGAATCCAAAACACTTGTTTTTTTAAAAAAGGAAACAGTACAGAATTTTTTAATATTCTGCATTATGATAGTGACTATTCTCTATCAAATTGATGAATTATAGTACATTTGTTAATGCAGATTTGATGTTGCCAGGGGTTGTTGTCAGAGGTCAATTGACCCCCAATACCTTCAGTCATCTACAGAAAGGGGATCTCTGTGCCATCAGCCTACTGGGAAACAAGTAAGATAACAAAGCCTGTAACTTGTGTCAAATTTAATAATAGTACCATATATACTCTCCTATCAGTACAAGTTAACCATTTTAGGGCTATAAAATCAAATTTCTATTTTTACTTCTATAAGTCGGGGTGTAGTTTGCAAGCTAGGAAAAAATAAAGACAAAACAAGTGTAAAATATATTATTGAATGGAATATGTTACTGATACTTAAAATTTGTCCGTCTTTGTATAATAAAATCCATAATGCTTGACGTTTTAAATCCATTTATATAGTAAAACCATTAATTCAGTTATAGGTCGAATGCCGGTATAGACATTTTAATTCAGAATGATCAGATTCACAATACTCGTTAATATGTTCATCTCAAGTCTACAGATTTTTTTTTCCTATAAATGTCAGTATCTAATGTTATCTGGTACAAGTCCAGTAATTCATCCTGATTAATGACTGCTCTGGTGACCTGAGTCGTTAGAGTATCTGCCTTAGATATGGGAGGTTGCCAGTTCAAACCCCAGCTGAGTCATATCAAACAATTATAAAAAAAAGGTACTAACAGCTGCCTCACTAGGTACTCAGCATTAAGAGGTTAGTGTTAGGACTGGTTGGCCTGATGTCAGGATAATGTCACAGAGTGATGCTACATGTTTGTGGCATGATGCCCCAGTGCTAGACATCACTATAAACTGCCACACTGCAGACATCGTAGCAGTATGACAGAAAAATTGTTAAAGTTACAATAAAAATTCAATTCACACACACACTCATCCTGATTATTTTATAAAGTTCTGAAATCCTTTTTTGTTCAGTCATTGTAAATATTGTCTGACTAATTCCTTGGCTTCAGTGTCATATGTGGATGCCTAGGTACAGACTTAGTATGGGGTCTATAAGTAACATTTTGATCATACAGTCTTTGAAATTTATTAAAGGCTTCAACTGAACACATGTTATTGTGTGGCAAGATCACAGGAAGTTCAAATAACCACCATTTGTTACTTGGCACTGATCAAGTATCAAACTTGCAGCTCAATCAAAGGGTTTTCATTTGGGAGAAATAAGACAATGCCTTTACAAAGGGGATAAGGTCAAACAGGTGCGGGAAGTTGTAGAACTCTACATGGTACTGAATGCTACAAGGCACTGAACAAGTATCAAACTAGTGGCACAATCAAAATGATTATCAGCTTGAAAACAAAGTGATGGCTGCCTTAACAAGGCAAGGGCATATTGGGTCACTTCCCCTGGCAGAAGACTTGGGAATGAAATCTAACTTATGGAAAAGGAATAAGCAAAATAAATCAGAACTTCTGATGAAGAAAAATATCACTTGGGAATAAAAATCTAACTTGTGGGAAAGGAATATACAAATTAAATCAAAACTTCTGATGAAGGGAAATATCACTTAGGAATGAAATCTAACTTGTGGAAAAGAAATATACAAATTAAATCAAAACTTCCATTTCATCAAACATGTTGTTTATGAGGATGAATTTTTGGACTTTGTAGCAGAAGACATTAGGTAGTGATTTATATCAGATACTATGAATTTTAAAAAATGCAGACTTTAGGTCTGTATACATTAAATAAAGTTCACTTTGATCGGGTACCTAGGCAACCAGTCATTAGGATCAGTGGGTACCCGGTAGAAGTTTTCAAAAATTTTGACAGCTTTACTGCAAGAAAAAAAGTTCTCCACTTTTAAAACCAAGTTTGCTTGATTTGCACTGAATAATGTTATGGTAGCACTATTCGTGTGCCAACATTTTATGAACAGTTGTTTAAACTGACTCTAACTGTGTTTTACATGATTGCATGAATACATTTTGATAACATTTTTTTTTTTTAAATCTTGATAAAAGTTGTTCCAGTTTAACTTATTTTATAACTGGTGTAATTAGGCTACACAATATACATGCTTAAAAGTCAGGTCCATCTGCAAATCATAGACCTAGATCTGCTGTTGCATAATGCACTGGCAGATGAGGTTTATGTTGTTTTTATAATGGATTAGTTCTAACAAATTGCATAGACTCAGGTCTGCTGGCGTATGTAACAGCATATCTTGGTCTATGCATTTTGGAGGTGGATCCAACTTGCAAGCAAGTCTATAAAGTAGCTATGACAGAAATGAGTTGCCTTCAGCAAGATTTAAAATCCAATGATTTCAGCTCTGGATTTACTAATGTAGTTTCCCAAAATACTATCAGTATCTTATTAATCAAAACTGATTAACATTTTCATTAGGTGACACTTATTAAAATTAAATTAATGGGAACATCATAGGATTCCCTTTAGACAAGAGAAATGGTTTGAATGGAGAACTTCTAAATAAAATTGTCACACAAATGAAGAATAAGAAATGGAAACACTAGGCTGAATTTCTGTAGACTTCTGCTTTTTAGGGAATATGATTTGATTATTAAATTTCAATGTACATTAGGCTGTCTTGTTTTTAAAAAAAATAGAATCCCTCAATTATTACCTCAGATTATTAGCAGCACCTGGCAATGGCTTTTCGTGTGGTCTTTTTATGAAATTATCTTCAGGAAGACATTCAAGTTAAATTGTAATTATTCAGTTCAATAATTTGTCTTTAGGGTCAATCTACCACATGACTTAAGTTGAGTCCAGTACGACTGCTTGGTTGTGTCATTTGTTCAACTGATCATTTAAATGTAATGTTTCCATAACTTGGTAATGCTGAAACATCAAGGATTTGGGGCACTAAATGTTGGCAGCAATCTATTCAGTACCTTTATTTGATGACAGTGGGTGAATCAGTGTCATCTATGGCTGAAAGTTTAATTTTCGGTTTGAATATGTAACATGCAAGAAAAGATATTTTAAGATTATTTTTTTGTAGTCAGGTGAACATATGCTGATTAAAAAAAAGATTTGCTACCTGTGGAGGTTGATTACCACAGCTGGCTTGTGCTTTTAGGTGATTGGTTTTATCCTAGAGTTTGTAAACTGATCAGTTGAGCTAGGAAGGTATGGTAGCTTATTGTTATATATGGGCTGTGATTGGTTAAGTGAATGGAATATAGATATCTGATATGTCTATCCATATCAAGCAAGATGCATAAATGTGATTCTCATGGTGGTAGGACAAAAATACCATTTTAAAGGGCATCTGCCACACATACTGTTCTTGTTGAAATCTCCTGCTTTTGAAAATAAAACATTTTGAAAGAATTCTTGACAAACAATGGAATTTTTACGTGTTCTATCCACACATTACAGAAAAGTCAGAACCAAACTACTGGAGACTGGAAATGTTATACCATTGCATTGCTAATTGGTTTAGAATGTTAACATGTACACAACTGGCTATTAATTGAGTACCTTATTGTTGCTATCTGCAAAGAGGAGAATGTAAGGCCAAATGCAGAATATTTTATGAGGTGTTATAAGTAAAATAGGGATCCAGGTTAGTTCATAATGGCTTTTGAGTCTTTGAATAAAAATCAGTTGACCTTTACCTTTGGCATAGGTGAGATAAAAAGGAGACTGACCAAAAAATGATTTTGTCAGAAACATTTGAGTTGATATCATGAGTTTTTCATTTGTTGAATTTTTATTGCATTGTTCAAGATTCTTTTAAAGGAATATTTAGAGGCAGCTCATATATTTTTTTCATATTAAAATGCCAAAAACATGCATTTTTTCCCAATGCTTAAAAAAACATAGGCTACAAAATATGAGTAATGGGAATACATCTAAAGTTTAGCTCAGGAATATCCTTCTTGGGGTGACTAGCTTTATAAGAAGTCATTGGCCTTAAAAATCCAGTCACAGGAAAAATTAAACTTCTTTACAGATTGAGTTTGGTTGTTTTGTCATTAATGCTTCTGATACTGATACAGAGATAGTACAATCACCATTCTTCACAATCACAAAGTTATTCTTGGGAATCACCATTCTTCACAATTACAAAGTTATTCAAGGGAATCACCATTCTTCACAATTACAAAGTTGTTCAAGGGAAATATGGACCAGAAAACTACTGAGAGCCTGCTAAGTGTGCAACTTAATAATTACAATGAATGTCATTAGTGGTCATCAGTCAGTATATTTTGAAGGAAACTAGATATGGCTGTGGATTTTTTTAAATTAAAGTCTTTGCAGTGAACAATGAGATACAACACCTTTTCAATTTCATTCAGTTGACAATGTGCTGACTGGTATTCATTCATTAGTACTGTAACATTTTCTCGTAGAATCCAAATCAGGTTTAGAAGTTGCTGTTTTAATATAGAATGAAGAGAATACATATTACATGCAAAATCACTTGTTTTCCTTTCAGTCCACTTTAAGCACACACAATTTATGTTGATAAAAAATCTCCAGGTTTAGAAGGCAATCTACTGGTCAGAATTTGTAAACCTACTTGTTTGATGTCCTGGTCCTGTCATATGTATGAAGATGTGAACAACTAATACCTGTTCGTTTCTTTCACAGTGAGTGTAGTGGACATTGATAGGTGATCACTATCATCCTTACTAGTCAATCAGATCCCAGTAAGGAGCTTCTGTCCTTTAATTGCAGCTAAGCTGAGATGGAGACTGAGTTAAAATCTGCTCCCATTTAATAGTACATTGTGGAATTACGGTTCATTCCAATGACATACAACACTTGCATAAATAAGATTCACTTTTGCCTACTTTTTAATAGAACATTAACATAATGATGGCACAACATATTAGCTTCTGTCATGAGTAAGTAATGTCATATGTGGTTTTTTTTTGTAGAATAATGTCTAAGAAATGCGTGTAATCTAATTCTTTTGTTTTCCTCTTGACATGTTGCAGGACATCTTAGTTGTATTATGACAATTCTGTTTATCTTGCAGGGCACCTGTAGCAGTTGGGAAGATGTTAATGTCAGGGAGCGATATATTTGACTCAGGAATGAAAGGAAAGGGTGTGGAATGTGTTCATATACTAGGGGATGAGCTATGGTGGGTATTTGGATTGTACACATTGCCTCAGCTTTTGTTTTAGCACTAGTGTCATTAAACATTATGATGAGTCATAAAAGTCCATTTAACAAGTTTGTCTTTTAATATTAAAAAAACGCTCACAAATTTTATAAACCTTTTGGGCAATAAATCATTATTTTGACCATTGTTATTTATTTCAACAAGTTCCTTGGGGAAATTTAAATTTTTGCAAGCAGTTCTTGATGGTTGATACACATATGGCCAATGTTACATGAATCTATCAAAGATTCCTTGAGTTACCAAGGCTGTTTTGTTGTAGATAGTATGAAATGTGCATAATATTAATTATGATTTATTGAAAAGCTTATAGCTGCAAAGTAAAAACATAAAATAAAGTGTCAGTTACTTAGGTCTGGTGCACATACTGAGATCCACCAGATCCTCTCTTTTTTTTATTGCCACATTTTGCCCAGGTCCAAGAAAAAACCCATACAAGTCGCAGATATGTAGATATTTCAGGAATCATTACTGTGACGAATGCACTTAAACTCTGGAAACATTATCCCACTTTGATAAAACAAATCTCTATTAAGAATGTGAATTACGCTACAATACCAGAATTAGGAGAATTATGCTTTCATTCCTCCTACAGATGATCATTGTATTAAATGTATGCATCAGAAAAGTTGAACAGGGAACTAAATTTACATGATATTTTGACCTGCCAGTATTCAGTAGTTTCTATCAGTGTATACTGCAAAACAATAGTTTTGGGATAAGGATCTTCCTTGCCTCATGAATTGTTTAGAATATGAAAAATCAAACTCAGCTTTCAAACACTACACATTCCTGTTGGGTAGATACACTAAAATAATTGCAAACCCACACTCCAAACATAATAATAGCATAGAAAAGTCTGCATGAATCTATATGCACAGATGCATTGTGGTCCAAGAAATATGAAGACATAGTCAACATGTACATACCAGATCTTCATTAAATATCAATCTGTGTTTGAGATGAAAATGTTAACAGCCATTTACTTCACTGTTTTGAATCCAAGAATCATGAACTAACACTACAGTTTTTGATAATGTTTATGTTTAATAATGTTTCTTTTTTTTGAGCTTTTGGTTTGGTTGTTACAGTATAGCTACTATAGTGCTTAGGTGCTGTTAAATGCTACTACATATTATCAATATGTACATTTCACATGGCAGTATCATCTACTGGCTCTCTTTTGACCTGTTGCTGGCAACATTGTGTTGCATTCATTAACTGCCTGCAGTTCTGTTCACAAAGACAGTTACTTCAGGTTGAACATACATTGCAAGTAATGGGTAATGTAATGTGTGACCTGCTGGCTTCATTCAAGGGATTTCCGTTTGAACCTAACAGTTCTCTGACAGTTATGCACATTCACCAGAATTGTCCATAAAGAGGAATATAACTTGGTGACTACCACACAGGCATAGTGATCAGTGCACTATGTGTACCATACATTAACCAATTTTATACTTTATATTTAGAAATATTTTTGAACATTTTTGTGTTTTTAAATCCATACCATTTAGAAATTGCTAGCTTGTTTTACAGAACTTTAATTATTTGGTTTTTTGGTAACTGGAAGTACGTATACATGTCCATCATTCTTTTTTAGGGCATTTGGAGACAACTCAAATCCACCGGATTTAGGTGATGATTTCATGCCAGATAAAACTGAAGGGACAGATTCGACAGGAAATGGAGAAAACAAAGTTTTAGGTGCTGATTTGGCTTTTGAAGGGCCCACGGAAACCTTAGATCAACCTGAGGATGCAAGTTTACCAAGTATTGGGGGTATGGATTTAGGAGAAAGTGGCAGGGCCACTGGGCAGGACCCAAACTCTTCACATGATAATAATGGCACCAGTTTAAATGAGAACCAGCCTACTGTGGAGAAAAATTCAGACATTGCAAACATTCAGTCAGAGCAGCAGTCTGGTATCATTGGGGATTCTGCCTCTGAAAAGGTGCAAGAGGAAGAAATGTCTCATGAGGAAAGTGGCATATCAACAATAGGTATTGATATTCATGTCAGTATTTTATCACACTCACAAAAGAAATACACACACACTCATGCATTCAAAGATCTTTGTTATGTTCTGCTGTGAGTATTCAGTTCATTTTTCTTTCCTCAGAACACAAAATTCTATGTCTGACTGATCAGGAGATGTGACATTTTCTGTAACTTGCCCAGAATATAACTTGAATTACGAAAGGAAACAGTAGTTTTTTTGTGCTGCAGTAAGATTGTCTCCAGGATGAATGACTGAGTGTATTCAAAGTTGGCAAGTGTGTGAAAATTACACATGAATTTGCCACAAGTCATTTGAAACATGGATCCCTCATTAATATTAATCAGATCATATTGATCATTATGTAAGCGCTCAACTGCTACATTAAACCTGCCAACCCTTACGATTTTGCCTTAAGTCTTATGAAAGTTACCCTTAAAATACAGACTTATGGCATGAAAGCAAAAACTATGAAAAATGATCATTGCTGAATAATCCAGAAAATTTGTTTATCCATGTTTGATTTGGATGTGGGTTTCATATTAGAATTGGTGAAATTAGTCCGGGAACCAGACTGACCTTACACAGCACCTTAGATGCTTTAAACTGCACCTATTTGTTCATGTGAAGCATCTGCATGATCAAATAGTTGATTATAGAATTTGTTAAAAATGGTGTCCAGCAAGAGAAGCATGTTAAAGACGAAATGAAAATAAGCCTCTTGAAAAGTATTAATAATCAACACTGAAAAAATATAAAGGAATATTCAGATTCTTGTGAATAAAAGCTGAAAGGGGCACAATTACATTTATTGGACATCACATGCCAATTTGAGTATGACTCGTAGCAGAAGATATGATTGCCATCATCATGTGAAATGGAAAAAGATAAGACAAGATATAGCAACAAGCCATTGAGCTGCATAGGGTTTGGAACTTGAGTTTGTACAACTGTACTAGTGGTAAATAAAGTCATATGCGTCCTTTGCAAACTTTTCAGTTGAAGGTAATGTTTATTTTCACTGCATGTTTCAAATACCGAACTTTTAATTATGTTTTCGAGCTTTACAATAGCAGTTTATGATATTTTTCTTATTACATCTTACTCTAAACTGGTCAAACTTACGGAAAAAAATCAACTGCCTTACTGAGATGGACTTGTCAGGGTTGGCAGTCTGCATTAATAGCACAAATCAAGTGTTTATTTAACTGACATTTTGCATCTGAACATTGAAATGCTTTGATTGATTACCAGATTTTTAAAAGCATTTTACCAACTCTGCATGGCAGGAATATAAGTGGTGGTATTCAGTGGTCGAGTCTGCTATTTCATGCAGTTCTGTTTTGTGTGATGTAATATTCAATTACAGCTGTTGTGCCAGTAACTGGGATAAAAAGAGCTTGTAAGTTTCATTTTCAGTAATTTTCAGGTTTTTTTTCACACAATTTTATTGAAAGATAAAGGGTCTATTCGTACTGTTCTGTAGTTTCAGACTGCTTGTAAGCTGTGAGGTATAGGAATTATTAATATTTGGTTTTACTGTCATAGACCAGAAGAGCTGATGGGACGAGGACTGTTGTCTCATGTCAGACATCCTTCTGTCCATTAGCAGAAGTTGCTATTGCTACTTCTCCTTAACTAGTTTGAGGATGGTAATGAAATTTTACACACATATTCATTCAAATGTCCAGTTAACCTTATTATGAAAATCATGCTGATCGAACATCCAGTTACTCTTCCTGACTTGCAAAGTAGTTCTGGTAGCTTCTGTCAGATGAGACAAGTCATAGGCAAAGTAGTTCTGGTAGCTTCTGTCAGATAAGACCTGTCATAGGCAAAGTAGTTCTGGTAGCTTCTGTCAGATGAGACAAGTCATAGGTTAATGATAGACATGACTTAAATAGAATTACCCAGAAAATTCCATCAAAATTCAGTCTGCTCAAACAACTCTATTTGCAGATGCTTCATTCCTGCCCAATGAGACTATTTCATTTTTCTTTTCTTGCCTTCATTCATGGAGGGAATTTCACAAGCAAAACAACCCTCAATGTTGAATGTATATGGTTGGAAGTGGCAGGTTTTTAGTGACTGATGTAGAGGCAACAACATCATCCCTTTGAATGCTTCATTCTCTTAGCTGGCTAACATCTCTTTAGCTCTTCACTGAGAAACAGTTAGCTCCAGTTGCTGTCAGGGTGTATCACTATGATTTTCAAGGCATTGAGGTAACAAGGACTTGTCAGACCCCACCCCCATGTTTGACCTTAATAGATCAAAATAACTCATGTTGATTCCTGAGTGAACTCTTTCATGGGTTCTCACTTGGCTGAGCTCAGATAAGTTCAAGCCCTTAGGCAGAACCTGACTGAAACTTGTATCTTGTAAGACATGTCTTCTGATAGCTATAGCCTTGGCATTCAGGTCTAGCGAGCTGTATGCCCTTTGAGTGGATCTGTGTCTTATAAGACATGTCTTCTGATAGCTATAGCCTTGGCATTCGGGTCTAGTGAGCTGTATGCCCTTTGAGTGGATTTGTTTCTTATAAGACATGTCTTCTGATAGCTATAGCCTTGGCATTCGGGTCTAGTGAGCTGTATGCCCTTTGAGTGGATGTGTTTCTTATAAGACATGTCTTCTGATAGCAATAGCCTTGACATTCAGGTCTAGTGAGCTGTATGCCTATTGAATGGATCTGTATCTTATAAGACGTGTTATCTGATAGCTATAGCTTTGGCATTCAGGTCTAGTGAGCTGTATGCCCTTTGAGTGGATCTGTATCTTATAAGACATGTCTTCTGATAGCTATAGCCTTGGCATTCAGGTCTAGTGAGCTGTATGTCCTTTGGATCTGTATCTTATAAGACATGTCTTCTGATAGCTATAGCCTTGGCATTCATGTCTAGTGAGCTGTATGCCCTTTGAGTGGATCTGAATTATCTTAGTTCAGATTGGATTATTCAGGTGGTCCTAATGACACAACCAGGTTTCGTAGCTATAAGAACTAGCTGCATTCAGTGTACAAGAAGTTGGCATCTTTTACTGAAATGTTGTTGTCTTACCTATTATCTTAATAAGATTGTTGTATGCATTCAGAGGAGAAAGTATAATTTTTAGCATATTGCATTTGTCAGAGAATGCTAACCAGACAAATTACTGTTAAACCCTCCCAAACCTCCCCACAAGTGTGAGCATCATCAGTGATGTATTGACCAGTTAAAATTGGTTAGCAATCAGTGGCCACCTAGCTGAGGTAAGGGATGGAAATGGGTTAAAGTTTTTTCCTGCTTGTTTATACACTATTTACATAAAAAGATGAAATTTGCTTCTTCTGGGATTGCAGGATTCAAGAGATAGTTCAACTTATTTACTTGTGATCAGGTATATATTCTCAAAGAAACATAATTGACAAAAAAATTTATTTTCTCCAAAAATTGTCATATTTTTGTTTTACCCCACCTACAACCTATCTAAAGGCAAATAAATGCAAATTAAAGCATTTTTTCCCACTCTGGCTATCTAATCCCCTGCAGATGTCTGAATTTAGCTAATTTCAATGATAAAAACTTTATCAAAGAAATAATACCTTGTTTTGATAATAATATTGTGTTCCAATTATCTGCCATTGCACCCATGTTGTTGTTCTGCATGTATGTGACATTTTCATGCAATGCACTCATTCATTCATGAAGTAATTTCCCCATTTTAGGTAAAAGGGTCAAAAGTATGCAGCTGCAATAATGCAAAAAAATATAACTGTATACATGATCTTTTCTGAAATATCCAAAGCTATCACCAGCTGTCAAGCAGCAGGGGGGGGCAAATCGGACATTTTGTCCAAACGTCATTTGGCTTAATTAGTACTTTCTGCACTCAGCGGATCCGGTGTCGTCAGCGCCTGGTAAAAAAAAAAACGACGTCGTCGTCGTTGTCATCGTCGAGGGGCCAAATCGACAATTGTCCAATCGTCATTTAGTTTAATTGATACCTTCTGCGCGCCGATCCCCAGCGTCGTCAGCGTCCGGTAAACGCAGCGACGACTGCGTCGATGTCATCGCCCCCCTGCTGCTATGATCTTACAAACAGAGTGATCACTAACTCCTCCTCTTGCAGATCAATTAGGTTATTTGACTGATCGGTAAGTCTGAAATTAATTCTCGTTAAAAACCGATTATGGCATCGCATATAGACCGGATTAATCGGACTCTCAACGATTAAAAATCCCGGAGGGGCTGTTGGTGAAAATGAATAAAGGATATACCCCTGTTGGGCCTGATTTGATTGCTTGGTATCCACCTGGTAACTTCCTTCGATAGCATCACACACTAGATTAATCGCTATCACCGATGCAATATTTACGTTGTATGGAGCAATATGCCTACCATCATCTCCGTTATCGTGTCTGAGGATAGTTGATGGATCCAGAAAATCATTAAGAGATTTTCTTAGTTCTGGCGCATTGTATCCTGGAACCTTTAAATCGGGTAAATCGGCTTCTGTGATATTAAACTCGGTTAGGAATTTTTGTTTATCATTAGTTCTGCTATCGGATATTACTTTAACGATTCGTTCATTGATATATTCCATGTCTGATATAAGTTGATTTAACACCTCAACGTGTTTTTGTGCTTTTGTCTCCCGTAGCTGTTCTAGTTGCAATCGGTAATTACGATTAATCTCGGCAAACGCATCAGTGATATCATTTAAACTAATTGCGATCTCGACGTCTGTTTCAGGAGTTATACGTAAAATACCATTTAATGGTATTCCTGTTTTGAAATATAAACCTGGGGGGTAAGAACGCGTTTTTCATAACAGATAATTTATCTCGATACCGGGGGGTAATCTCATGATACGATTGCGTGTCCGCGGCGATTCCATGAGGTGGATTCTTAGGCCATCCTAGTATGGTTCTTATTGAACTGTTATAGATATCAACCATATACCCCGGTGTGCTTATTTCAATCGTCGACGATAACGTCGGTTCATGAACCGTAATAGCGATTTTTGATTCTTTTCCTGTGATCGATTTTATCCTGCGTTGAAATTCTTTATTGATTTGTTCTATTTGGTATGACCCAGTTGGTATTGTAACCTCCTCCCAGTCTGGGGTCCCATCGGGTTTATTTGTCCGTGCAAAAACCAGCGAGTTATTAGGTTGTTGTCCGTTAAATGCGTCCGCTCGAATATTAGGCCAACTGTGATATATTCGCAATTTTGCCAGCGCTATTTCCTTCACTGGAACCGGTGATGGAAAGTTCACACTGAATTCGGGTTTTGTTGAACTGAAACCCTTCGGGGTTCAGCGACATTATTATTATTCGTTGTTTTTAGTGTCTAATTTCAACAACCAGGTGGTTCCGGCTTCCAGTTGAAAATCCTCGATTTTTGACATCGCGGAGCTATACAACTGGACCATCGTGGAGAATTCAACATCGGATACGAACAAATTATCAATTGACAACGAGATCAACCCGGATAATTTCGAGTACGCGTCGGATACTATTTGATGTTTTACTGTATACTCGTTGAGTTTTTTCTGAAAACACGATGATATCTTCCTAGTGATTGCGTTGGCGACTCCAGCAACTGTTGTCATTGCGGAGATAGCGATTGGAACAGCGATCGGGGCTATCGTGGTTACCGTGGATAAAATAACACCGGTACCGGCTACTATACCCGACACCGAGTACACGACCGCGTCGATGGCGGTTATTTTTCGGCGGTATTTTTTTATTTTTACACAGTATTGTTCGGAAAGCGTTTTCAAGTTCGCGGAGAATTCTTTTGCGGTATCGAATCGATATTGATGTGACGTCGGTGATACCTCTGATTCAATTTCCTTGGTGGTCATTTTTATTTTAAAAGAGCTAGTGTTTTTAATTAATTAGATTCGCTACAAATTCCACATACCATGTGATGTTTGCCCCGGCTAGATTTCCATCAACGGCATAAATTGTAAACTGTTCAGTTGCGTTCCTGTCTATAATTGTTGATATTGTATTGTTAAACCCGGATGAACTCGACGATAATATATTAAACTGCATCATTGAAACCAGTGTCAATCGATAAATGCCCTTAACAGTTGCGGTGATATTTACTGTATTCTGTGTAGGAGTCCAATCGAATGATCCATGCCGAATTGTGTATACTGTGTTGATGGTGTTCTCATGAGGGATTTTTATTTTTATCATTTCCGGTATTCTGTCTTTGATATTTGCAACATCAACTATGATTGTTTCTATTTCCTGTGTATGCACGTATAAACCCCTTTTGATCGAGCTTTCAATATCAGTTTTGATTGTTTCTATTTCCCGTGTATTCTCGGTCATACTTTTTTTGTTCGCTGCAACATCAAGTTTGATTGTTCCTATTTCATATGTATGCACGTCTATACCTTTTTTGTTCGCTGCAACATCAGTTTTGATTATTCCTATTCCCCGCCAATACGCGTCTACATTTTTTTTGTTCGCTTCAACATCAGTTTTGATTGTTCCTATTTCCTGTGTATGCGCGTCCACACCTTTTTTGTTCGCTTCAATATCAGTTTTGATTGTTCCTATTTCCTGTGTATGCGCGTCCATATTATTTATGATCGTTGTAACATCAGTTTTGATTGTTTCTATTTTCCGTCCATGCGAGTCTACATTATTTATGATCGTTGCAACATTAGCGCCGATTATTTCTATTTCCCGCTCATGCGCGTCTACATTATTTCTGTTCGTTGCAACATCAGCTTTGATTATTTTTATTTCCTGTCCATACGCAGTGATATCATTTATAGTTATTGTAATCTCATCCAGCTTGGTATTTTTTTTACCAAAAAATTTATCAAAGTTGTCATCGATCCTGTTAACATTTTTTCGTAACGTGTAAAATTGGCCTGACAGCGTCGTAAACTCCAAAATAGTATTTTTTATTGTTGCAAGATTTGGTTCGGTCACCGTCGGGGTCCCAAAAAAACTAGCGGTAGTGAGTTGTATATCGGTGATAGATTTTTTCACCTCGGCGACAGATTTTTTCACCTGCGCGTCAAGTTCGGTCACCGATCTATCTAACCTTGTAAAACCGTCCTGGACTAATGTTACCGTCGATATATGTTCACCCGGCTTGAGTCGTCCGTCGCCGGTATACAGCGCGATAGTGTCCTCGGCGGCATCACGCCGTCGTATTAAAACGTCATTCAGCGACACATTACCGGATTTCAATTTACCCTGGCGGTCTTGAAATACAACTATTTCACCCTGGTCAACACTGGTTAAATTCAACGTATCAGCGATTTCATCCTCGATTAGTTTTTTTATGTCGGCGGCGGCCGTTTCCGTGGATTCTTTCAGCGCCGAAACCGGTCGTCCCCAAATATCAATCATCGTTATTGTAAAAAAAACGGCGTTTCTAATTAACCCGCCGGGCCTCTACGACCCCACTAGTGTATTCGTTTACAATCACATGAGGTGGTTTTCGCGATGATGAAATCGCCGCGAGTACGTTCAATACCTCACGGCCACATATCGGTGGGTCGCTTAATCGCTGTGTTGGCAGCGTGGAATAAAAAGCCCGGGCTGAACACGCCCGGATATACCGCATGAACTCGTTTGGCGGGGCTAACCCGTATGAATCAAAATAGATGATCGCACGCAGATCAATCGCGTACGCAACCCAATGAGTCCCCGCTCCGGAGGACCCATCGAGGTTAATTATACCGGTTTCAATATTCCTTGGTGCCGCCGGTAATTGATCCCTCATAAAAACACCTCTGAAGTTTTTTATCGCTAGCGCGTTTGCGGCGTCTATTAAATCAAAATTAGACATGGGAGTCATTAAACGGTCCCCGGTAGTCTTAGACCCTTTCCCGAGTACCATGAATACGGGGTTCCCGGTAGTCTTAGACCCTTTCCGGCTACGGGTCGTTTTTTTTTATAGCCTTTCCCGGTTGCCTTTTTCAGTGCCATTCCCGCCGCGGTACCAACGGCCCCCAACGCAGCCGCCTTAGCCACTGCTGGGGCCGCCGCGGCAATCAACGCTGGAATTGCGGCTAACAGCGGAAATATCCCACCGGTCTTTTCCATGTTTTTAATCGCTGCGGCCGAGAAATCTATTTGAACACCCTTTCTATTCTTCATCGCATTATTGAAATGTTTTATTTGACGCGCCGTCAACGATATCTTATGATTACCACCTGCCATCTGTGACGGCTTCAGCGTTATTGTGGTCCCGCATTGCTTAGCCGACTTTGATCGTAATTTCTTGACTTGACCATCAGTCAACTCTACACTGACGACACTATACGACATTTTATTGTAAACGCGTTTTGTGCTTTCAATTACATGTTTTCCACTGGCGCATCAACGATTCTCATTCGTCCACCAACACCTTCCAACAGCATTGATTTATCGCTGAGGATGACAGCAATAGCTCTATAATCAGCAATAGCGTCGCGAGTTACATTAGCTCGGAAGTGTATATCAACGACGGATTGTCTTGTTAAATCAAGATGTTCCAGCGAAAAGTAATAGATCGGATATAGTTCTTTGAAATCATGTTGTGATATTTGCAAACCAGTGTCGACGTTTTGATCACGACTCATATACGACAGCAACCGATGGTACACGCGTGCAATATGGTTTTGACCGTAATTAAGTTGTATATCCTCAGATGGTTCCTGCTGGCCGTTTATTCTCAGCGAGACGTCAGTAACGCCTAATCGATCAAATATCATATGGCTGAATAACTGATTATCAACTCTCGTAATATCCTGCAACGCAACAAATATATGACGCGGAGCCGAAATGCCTTGTTGTGATGCCAGGTTCCATGTGAATATACCATTGATATTTGATTGCTTAGTATCTGTTGTTGTTGTTAACCAACTTAGTAATGATTTTCCTCCCTGCTCCATAAATGATAGCAATCGTGCCTCTGTGGTAATGGATGGAGTCATTACTGGCATCCACAATAATATTTTAGTTAAAACGACTTTACCAGGGTCATTATTTGGATTTGCAGGATCCGCTGGAATTCTCCAAATTGCATTTCTATCATCACCTTTTCGCACAAGCACCACAGTATGCTTTGCTCCGTAGATAACTTTTCGCACGTTCCTACAAAATCCAAATATATGATGCAGTGGAATCGCGCATGAGAAAGATCTACGCGCCCCTGTTAACATTGATATGCGTGTTGCAGCTCCGATGTTAAAATTAGGATCGCTGTTTATAATCATATTCTCAACATCAGCATCAGCGTTATTAGCATTATTTCTTGGTCGTCTTACCACAAATTGCGAGTTTCCAGCAGTGTTTTTAGTATCCTTTGCAAACATCATAGATGGACCCGCTGATCTTGTATAATCGTCGGAATATCTTGCTAGCCCGATTATTGTTGTAGCAACATCAACATCGCGTTCTATAGACTCGATCTCTCGCCCGTCAATGAGATATTTTGCGCTCTCAAATAGCGCCATTACGCCGTTATTGACTAAGCCAACTTTGGTACCATCTGGATACGGTGCTGGTACAGCAGGAGTATCGGCCTCTGTTACAAGTTCTCCTTCGATTTCAATAAACGCTTCACACGGTAAAAAATATTTACTGGTATCATGGACTTGAAGTTCAATTCGCGATCGTATGTCGGGTTGTACTGCATGATAGGAATAAAATTGATAATTACGGACAGAATCATCCTTGTGCACTGGTGCGTCCATATCAAACGCCGGGTCAGCTGTTCGTTTAAACATTTTATTTAATAATACGCTGATGCATCTAAATCATCGTCGTGGTTTTAAACCACTTCCCGCTATTATGTTTGCGATGTCATCTTGATTATTGTTTACCAACGACGCTAGTTTTTCTTCCACGGCGTTATTTATTACTTTACTGACATTCGCAGGCATCACTGTCGTTGATGGCATCACTGGTGGTTTCTGTTTTTTTCTCCTCACCAACGACATTAGTTTGTCCTTTGCTGCAGAAAGCGCCTTTCCGGCAACGTCTCCAATAGCACTAATACCCTTATCACGAATAACATCAATAGCCTTCATTCCTAATTGTTTGGCTAACGGCGCTACTTTTGGAGCCATTCTTGTAAATAACCCCGCAATGGTGCTACCGAGACCATCTCCATAGTACGCGCGGTAAACAGGCAATCGCGAGTTTACCACGTAGACGAGTACTGGTTTATCGTGGTTGTAGTGTATGATCATCTTTATTTTAAAAACACCGGTTTTTCAATTAGTGATTGTGATCACCAGTGATTGATCACCCCCCCCCCACCGCCGTGTGGAAAACCGGAATAAATTTTATCAAAATTTCCTGGGGTTTTTGCCCTCGATAAAAATCCGTTTTTTTTCCGGTTTTTTCTTGATTTCTAGTCATTTTTGGTCATTTTTTGTTGCCTATAGTCGTTTTTTTTCGATTTTTCAGCAAAAACATCGATTTTCTCTAAATGATTTCCTGGGGTTTTTGCCCTCAAAAAATTGCCAAAAACGGTCAAAATATGGCCAAAAATCGACCAAAAAACTGACAATTTTATAATTTTATAATTTTATAATTTTTTTAATCATCCACGAGTTCGTCTATGAGCGTTCGATATGCATTAATGTCCATGATACCGCCTGCAAATAACCGCTTGCAAATATCAGCGGCCTCATTGATTATTTCCGGAGAGTTATTTCCGGCTCGTTTTCCTCCGATTAGTACCTCTAGCCGTGATATATCACTGAGAACACTGTTAGGACAAGCGTTTTCAACTAGACCACTACCACTTGGATACCCCTCTCCGCTTGTTTTTTTAGAACCAGCTTTTTTTTGACGTTTTTCTTTTCGCTGTTCTTGTTGTTGTTGTATATCATAATCATCAATTCCTTTTTTAAATTCTTTATATCCCAATTCTTTTGTATCCAAGCGATCAACCCCTTTATTCGTTTTATACAACCAATTAACCCAGTCATCTCGTTTTATATTACTGTTTTTATACTCGTCTTTTAAAAAGTCTTTTCTTGAATGATAGCTTTGAGCGGCAAAATTACCAAAAACCCTATAATCGTCGGATTTCAGTAATTGAGGTCGTTTTATTTCCTCTATAGCCCCTTCAGTGAGTTTATCCATAAAGGAAATCCCTCTTTGAGTGGAAATTTTTTGAGATTCACCAACATCAATATCAGCTAATCGTTCATACTCTCGTTGGGTTTTTATATCACTGGAAAGTTGTTTTATCCGTTGCTGTGTTTGTTCTGTCTCTGCTGCTATCTTTTCAAGTACAGGAAGAAGAGGCGCCTCTTTCCGTTCGCCTTCCTTAGGAATATCTCCATATATTGCCCGTTCTGTTGCCGCTGTAACATCCCTAGTCGCTTTAGTTACCGGGGCAAACAGTTGTTCGCTTCCAACAGTAAAATCGGTTTGTAGTTGCTGCCGCGTTTGAAGTTGTTCTCGGACCCTGTCTCGTAACGGTATGAACTTTTTAAGCGCCGCTAGCTGCTCTCTGGCTAGCCGAGTAGTAAGTGATTCGCCTACCATTATTGCAATTGCTAAGCAATTTCTAATTTCCCGCCGAGTGTACCATCGGGGGCTCCACGGAGTTTTCGTCTATAATCCTTCTAATGTTTTTGATCTTGCTAGAAATCTCCCGGCGTCGTTCATAAACACGTCCGAGTTTTTTCGTATTATTTCAACGGCAGTAAATAGTCCAATGAATGCATTTGCGTCATTGTGGTACAAGTTTTCATTGATCGTATGTTGTAATCGTTTTATAAAAAAGTACTCGCGGGCCAGGGTAAAACGCCCCCGTTTCGATTGTTCGTTAATAATTTCATAATCGGATAATATTTTTTCACTGTCGAGACCATCAGATAATTCAATTCCTTGATTTTTTAATTTTGAAATCTCGGCTAATATATTATTGATGTCTTCGATATTCATTATTCTTATAGAACATCTTGTTTTTAAATAAAAAAAAAATGAAACCCCGTGTATCAATTCCGAAGGTGTTTAATAATTCGTTAGACGTGACCTCGTCAGCGCCATAGGCGCCGGTGACTTCATCACTCGCTGATTTCTGTTATATATGAAAATCGAATTCTATGCCCGGTCTTTTTTGAGATCGCTGAATTCTGTATTCCTTCTGCAACAAATCGTATCGAGGCTCCACAAATGTCAAAGTATCTACTGGCTTCATTCATCGACTGAAATATTTTTTCTTCGTGAGTTGTTGTATCAAATGACTTTACGGGTTTTGCTTTGTTTGAGTATTTACCAGTTTGGCCTTTTTTGACATTCTGACTCTGAGAGATGGCTTGCAGGTTTGTAAGAGAATTATCAGTCTTATTATTATTAATATGATCAATCACAAGCCCATTCTCGATTAATCCGTTAAATACTTCAAATACCATCCTATGAACATAATACTTCTTCTTTCCGGCACCAAATGTCAAATACCCCTGATTATTTACGGTACCAACCGGCTTCTTCAGTCTACGATTTCTAACAATGCCGTCGCGAGACGCCTTGTAATTGACGAGCAGGGGATGCGACTGAAATTCTCGGTCCATTTGTATAATAATACTACTTGTCTAATTTATTATTTGGTTTAATTATGAATCTTTCAACGTAGTCCTGGGGGGTTTTGATGACGAAGTCAGCGGTGGGGTCAATGACGGCGTTTTTTATTCGTTTGTCATAATAGCGTTTTAGTTCCCTGTATCGCTTTCCGCCACAATTGATACACAACTGCGATTTTCCTCTTACACCGACGTGGCAAACCAAGCACGGGAGGGGGCCAAGAGAACCATTACGAACGCTTTGTAAATGGTACCCGCAGAATTCACCTCTACATGATTTATTGCACGGGGTTGTCGACCCAATCATCAACCATTTGCAGTGATTCATTATACTATATTCTTTCATTTAAATACTTGTTTTAATTATATGGATGAGTTCGAGAGATTAGCAGCAATTAAGCCCTGGAAAAATATTAAGTTCAATCTCGATAGAGTCCTCAAGGACGCACCAAAAGCGTTAATAAACGATAGAACCCTGTTGAGTAAAATACGCGATTGTATCGATGAATTCAAGCGTGATGGTGCATCTCATAGTTGGTCAACATTTCGAATTGATGGCGTTGTTGATGCTACCATGAACGACAACCGCGCAGCAACGATAATATCACAACTTGACGGTAAAAAGTATTTCTTCAGAGTAAAATTCATTGTCCGGGTGGAATCAGGTGATTGGATCATACGTGATAAATTTGAACCAGTTCTCAGCGACAAGAAAACAGTCATTGTTAGCCGCGACTCCAAGCCGGGGTTGTTAACCGGAATTGACAGACCATACTATGAACGAGCGTATCCTGAAACAGCAGTTGTTTATGGAATATACCCGTTAAATAAGAAACCTGATATCGGAAAACTAGCGCCGATGAAACAGTCAACGGGGATAAATTGTGTAGCAGAACGAATAATAGAGCATTTTACAAATGCATGTCGAGGAAACAAATTGACTGATTTACGACGTAGCAAAATCAACCAGTGGGAGGAGACAGTGCGCGAGCGAGGAGCAACCATCAGCGACATAGCGAGATTAGAAACATCGCTGAGATTTCCAATAACCGTTACAACGATAACCGGTGAAGTATTACACGAATCAAAGTACAGATCGAAGGGAGCCCCAATCAAAATTATTGATCATAACGAACACGCATGGACGCCCGCGATCACAGTGTTTCCACGGGATAGAACGGTAAAGTATATCCCGGGGGAATTCTCCCGGGATGGTTTTCTCGCGGAGAGGAAACTATTTGATGCTATTGCTTATTTGTGTAAAAACGACCCTGTATCAGTGTGGTTACTTCGCAGCGCTGATACCTTTGATCAGTTTGTAAGACCAAACGGCGAATTATATCGCACTGAAGCATTTCACAACAAGATGAAAAAAACCGCCATGGAATTTGAAGAGCATGATGAACAACTGCTAACAAATTGTTTCACGATTCCATCGGTTGCAGCTCATGTTGCAGCAAGGAAAAATGCGTGGAGCCCAACGCGCAAGGAATTTCTACCGGATGTACAATCCAGTTGTTTGGAATACTATCACGGTGGACTATGGAACACTGAATACAACCGCGACGCTATGATTTCCGTTGATATGGTTGCCTGTTATCCAGCGAGTTTTCTCGGGTATGGATCCGCCGCTGAGTATTTCAAACGATTTGGACACCCCAGACATGAAATGACTCGTGTTGCTATTAATGGACCACTGCCTGATTTTGATTTAACCGGATTCGCTCGCATAGTATCATTTGAATTCGCGGCAGGACTTCATCGCTGTTGTTATATTTGGATCGGTAGACACATGGCTGAAAAAAAGTGGTTGCCAATAGCGCTGCTACGGTATATGATTGATTGTAAAATGCTAGTTTCGTTGATTGTCAGTGACGCGATTATATCATACCGAGCGCAGACTGAAGTCTGGTTACCAGAACCGGAGCGTCTAGATAGCATAATTGACGAGTCCAGAAAGCACATTGATGCCGACGAGGAATATATCGTCGAATGGTCCAGGAGAATATTTAACCAACGAAACCACGAGGCAAAAGATCTCGGTAGAAGAATAATTGGTAAGTTCACACAAGGTGGAAAAAACTGCGACTACAAACGATATTGCTCACGGCTGATTATAGATGACGCAGAATATGATTTCGTAATCAAGGACGCAGTGGCGAAAAATAGATACGTGAACTGCGAAACAGCTTTCTTGTCCATTGGAACAAAGTTGGGTACAGTTGTTACCTACAGCGATGGAGACAGCCCGGCATACCCGCATTTGAGGGCGTCTATGCTGGGTTACGCCGCTATCAATTTATTCTCGATGATAAATAGATTTCCTAACACCACGGTTAGAGTAGCCGTTGATTCATTTTATATTGACGTAACGTATAAGGAAAACGTAGCCGAGTTTACTAGTCCGGACGAGAGTTGGGGTACATGGAGAATTAAAAATGAAATACGACGCGATTATTCCCCGTCAGCAGATGTCACCGCTGAAAACTATTACCTACGCGGTGATAAATTGTCAGAATGGTCTAATGCACCACTGTGTTCTGATCCAATTTGTAGACACAAGACGGTTTATTTAAGCGGCTGTGGCGGGTCAGGAAAGACGACTCGGGCAATTGAATTATTTCGAACGCGGGCAAGTATAATCGTGCTTACACCGACCCATAGACTAGCGCGAGAGATAAAACAACGAAATGTTGACGCCGTTACTTATCACAGCTTTTTTCGATACAGCGGCGGTGAGTGGACTCCTGATCGAATGGGCGAAAAATTTATTCCTGAAGTTATCATCTGGGATGAGATATGTACTGTTTCGTTAGATACTTTACGAATGTTTCTTGATTGGTTGCTGCTCGCGAATACAGCGGTAATCATGTGTGGCGACCATGGCCAACCACCACCATTTGTCGGCGAGGGTCCACATGATTGGTTGAGCGGGTTCGTGGACTATTATGAAGAAACCGATACTGATTACCGGGCACTTGATGAACAACTGCGCGAGGTTAAAAAATTAATCAGATTACAGCCGGATAGAATTCAATGTGAAATAATCCGCGAGGTGATTCCGGAAACGCCGTTAAATGAATTCTGGGAAACATGGAGACCAAACGATTTGATTGTAGCGAGTAGAAAGATAGTCAGGGACACACTTCAGCGGAGGTTGTTTACGTTGCATAAGGAAAAGTTTCCAACGCGTCCAGTGCCGTTATGTTATAGACCCGCGGATACACGGCGGCAGAACATTGAAGTTGAAATTCCAGGCCGGACAGAAAAACAAATTCTCGTGCTGAATGATATTGTGCTCGTTGATATCAGCGTCGTTGAGGACGCGCTACGTGCTGATAAATCCCCGTGGACGCTAGGATACGCAACAACAATACATTCCTCGCAGGGACTGACTATCACGGATACAATTGTTTGGATGGTTGATAATCGCATCGAATGGTCCAATCTAGTCTATCTTGCGGTGTCCCGAGTACGGAGAATGAATCAGCTTCGAAGAATTGTTGTTGACGGAGTCACCGACGAAGTCACCAACGACATCATCGATGCAAGCGTCATTGATAGAAAACTCTCGGGTTACCGCCAACAGGATAAAAAAAAACAGCGGCGTTTTGATATTGATGCCGAATTAATAATCTCGCTACGACAACAACAGAATAATCACTGCGCGAGTTGCAATTGTATAATGAGTTGGCGTTATTCGGATAAAGACGCTCGCCAATTTACCGTGGATAGGATCGATAACAGTCTCGGTCATGTCAAAAACAATGTGAGGTTGACATGTCTTGAGTGCAATAGACGCAACGGCGCTAGTTAAGACCACGCGGGGGTAATTGAGTATCGTCAGGTATCACTTGTAGTTGCTCGCGTGTAAATCCGCGCTGAGGAGCAGTTGAATCCAGTCTATAGATAGGTGGTCTACCAGTTGATCGTGTTATCGTTGATATGTTATGTGTGGTAACACTCCAGATAGGATCAGTAGCTCTTTTTTTACCGCCTTCAAGCTCTCCTGGTTCATATAGATATCTCACGGTAACATCGCCGAGAATCGGCCTGGAAACGCTATCTATTTTTGATCCTCTGGGTATATACTCGTATTTAATCGCGTCGCTGGGCTTCATGTTGATTGCTCGGGTAATCTCGTTATTTAACGCTGCAATTACGCCTGGCAACCTTTTGACCCATTCACGAGATCGTTTTTCTTGGATGAATTCCTTCGCATATTGATATCCAAATAACCGTTCAGCAAGAGTCCGATTGAATCGTTCAACAATTGCCTGATCACGATGTAGCGCAGTATAACCTCGTCGTATCGCGACGCTATGATGTTTTAGCGTTGATAAAACAGCGCCGCGAAATTCACTACCAGGATCAACTTGTAATAGATTTGGCCAGCGCAGAGGACCTCTTCGATAAATCCGCTCAAACGCATCGGCTACTTCAGTTGCTGACTTTGTTTTTAACGGCTCCGCTTGTTTGTATCGACTCGCAACATCAACTACGGTTAGCGCGTATTTGTAACCGTTGTCATGCGGCAGAAATAGTATATCAGCCTGATGAACTTCATTAGGTACGCTAATATCAAAGCGCGAGAAGTTGATTTGTTTAGGCGGTGGTAGATAGATTTGCCATATAGCCTGTTTGGATAACCAATTAGCCGCAGTGGCCCTCGTTACTTTTGCAGCGCTTGCAAGCTTACCAATTGCGGCCTTCCCCTTCCAGTATCCTCTCGGAGAATAATAGATGGATTCCATGTTGTTATTATAAACGCTAGCGTTTTCAATTACCAGCGCGAGAAGCTCCGCTTCCAATCATTAATTTACCTTTCATAGCCGATTTTACCAACCATGAGGCCAATTTTTCTTTGAAGGATTTATCAGGAATAGCATTTAGCGCGTGAATTAATTTTACGTCCGCGATATGACGCTGTTGCAGATCGCTACTCTTGTAAGCAACATCATGAGCATGACACGCCTTATCGATAGCGTTTATTGGATACTCACCGGGTTTGGGCTGATTTTGATCATCGAGTCTGATATCTAATCGTGTTCCGGGGCCACAGTAGCTATATCCAGGGAGGTGCTTTTCTCCTGGATACTTTGCCCACGGGGTTCCGGGGAGTTTTGATAACTTGGCTGCAATATCACCTCCTCGCTTTTTTTTAAAACATCTCCGGGTCTAATAGAAATAAATCTAAATTTCTTTGTACCGCATTGTACACACTTGCCAGTAAGCGCCGATCTGTTATTTCTTGTTGTAACAGTTGTCATATCATTTGTGCCAGTACGCACTCTACACTTTACACAATATAGATCCATAATTTATGTATAGAGACATGAATATAATTGACTTTTCAGCGACTAAAACAAGAGAACCAGTTAAGCATGTTGCAGCGTTACCAAACTCGATCCGGATGATTATCATCGGACCATCTGGATCCGGCAAGACGCAATTGTTACTTAATTTAATAATGAGATGGATGAAGTGGGATAAGTTGTATTTAATCGCCCCTAGCGTAGATGATCAACGATGCTACGAGGTGTTGAAAGATTTCAACGAGAATGCATCAGCGATCACTGAAAAAAATGTTATTGAGTTTATTACAGATATCAATGATGCACCAGGTATCGATGATATTGATGGCGACATTAACAATCTAGTCGTGTACGATGATGTTATGTTAGACAATCAAAAAAACCCAGCTAGGATATTTTCCAGAGGCAGGCATAAAAACACTGACGTGATATATGTCACTCAACGATACACTCAGATTCCAAAAGTAATCAGAGACAACTGTAATATTCTTGCTGTATTCAACGGCGTTGATACACACACGCTATGAAATATTTGGCAGACATGGTGCGGCGGTGACATGGACTTTAATGTTTTTCGAAACTTTTTTAGTCATGCTCAGTCGACCCCACATGGATTTGTAACAATAAATTTACATGATCCTCGGACACGATATCGTATCGGACTTGACCAAATATTCGGTTAAATTGTAAATAACCACTTAGCAGCAGGGGGGGGCGATGACATCGACGCGGTCGTCGCTGTGTTTACCGGACGCTGACGACGCTGGGGATTGGCGCGCAGAAGGTATCAATTAAACTAAATGACGATTGGACAATTGTCGATTTGGCCCCTCGACGATGACAACGACGACGACGTCGTTTTTTTTTTTACCAGGCGCTGACGACACCGGATCCGCTGAGTGCAGAAAGTACTAATTAAGCCAAATGACGTTTGGACAAAATGTCCGATTCGCCCCCCCTGCTGCTTGTCAGGATGGGAGAAGATACCATAAAAAAATATTTGTTCATTGGGTGTGTGGGAGAATATTCTGTTTTTCATTGATACAGATCCACTCAAAGGGCATAATGGATGTGTATGGTGAAATGGTATAAGATACCTTCTCTATAATGATTTGGTGTTGGTGTATCATCAGGCATGAAGTTGCCATCTGAGATACCATAATTTTGTTCTGAATCTGCTGTTAAGAGGGGGAGACATCCTAGGTATAATTGAACCTGGGATCATTGCAGACTTGCAAATTGAGCATGTTACCATAACCACTGTACCATCAAGACAAAATATATAGTTCCATAGGTCACATTTGTGGCAGATTTCACTTAAGTGAATTTTTATGTTTGTCAGATTTTTATGAATGGAATCTTATAAAGTAGTTTGATGCAAATTATGAGTTAATGATTCAAATAAGTAGAATGATTCTTTGACGTATTTTCTGCTCAAATGAACATAAGTCCAAGTGAGCTTTTGGAATGATTCTGCATTGTGTTGTATGGTTGTATGTTGTCTGTCAACAGATTTTGAGAAGTGCTACATCCTCTTCACAGAAACAGGTTACTGTAATCTGTATTTTATACTTCATTGTCTTGGGTTCAGTCTCAAGCTCTATTCATGCCAGAATCATCAAACTGGTTAGTAACACACTCTTACAACAGAAGATGGTCATTGTAACCTACAATTAATATTTTACTGGCTGACATTAAATTTTTGCATTTATCTCATGACCACATTGGTGTATTGACTACTTTATAATACCCTAATACCCTTATACCTATTAAACTTTGAATGATGATGCATCTTAATGAGTACTAAAATGCCTTGCATTTAAAAGTAGGACACTGTGACCTTATATCACATCTCACTGACTTTGGTTCATTATGACATATTTACAGTCCGCTCCAGTGGCCTAGTGGTTAGAGCGTCTGCCTCGGATGTGGGAGGTTGTGGGTTCGATCCCCTGCTGAGTCATACCAAAGACTTGCAGAAATGGTATAAACAGATGCCTCACTTGGCGCTCAGCATTAAGAGGTTAGTGTTAGGACTGGTCAGCCTGGTGTCAGGATAATTTGACGTGGTGGGACGTCATGCTACATGTCTGCAGCATGATGCCTCAGTGCTAGACATCACTATAAACTGCCACACTGCAGACACGGTAGCGATATGACTGAAAAATTGTTAAAGCTACATTAAAAATCCAAATCACACACACACATGTTTACAGTTCATGCTTTAATCATTAAGCTATATGATTGTGTAACTCTCTCATAGTACTACACCCATATAAAAAAGGTCACTGTGAATTAGAGCGGCAGCCAATAGCAGCATTTGAACCTGTCTGTATGGATTTTGTATGTACAATCCTGATGAAGAGTGCACCAAAGTCATGTGAACTTGATCCAATTCCAACATCACTGCTGCTTGAGTGCTTAGATCCAGTATTGCCTTCACTAACTGATGTTATTAATACCTCTCTCTCATCCAGGGAATTCCCATCATTTTTCAAACCTGCCATTGTAAAGCCTCTGCTGAAGAAACCAACACTAGACCTGCTGGTGAGGGAAGCATGCAGCAGTGGTGCAGATATCTAATTGTGTTGTAAACTTTTTTTTCAGATCAGATGGATGAACTTCTGTACACTTGCTTTTTGTGTGCCCTGAAGAATTCTGTGAAGAAATCGGATTTGCCACTATTGACCAGCACCTTTTTCAGGTCATTCATGTCACCTTACTGGTAAGGATTGTTTTAGTCAGTGCAATTCCAATTTAGTCCAGAGGAAAAGACAAAATGTTTGTTTCAGCAATGAACAGGTTCATATTTGAAAATTAGCCATAAACTTAGGTTCTCCTCCAACTTTTGTGGCACCACTAAAATAGGGGAAGTACAGGACAGAGTTTGCTGTAGAAGTGTCACATTATGGAGAAAGTTAACATGCACTTACATGTCTTTATCTGATTGGATTTGACATTTAATTTTGGTCATTAATTACAAAAGCCATGTGCTATCTGAAGTAGGCAGCTGATTAAAATGACTGCTTCTTTGCTGATGAAACATACTTGAAATAAAAGAAAGAGCAGTGACTTGACCAGTTCTTGAAAAACAGAAATTAGTTTTCACAGTGTACACATTAATATTTTTCTGAATATGTGCATATCAAACTTACAATTTTTAAAAGCCATAAATGAAATACTGGTTTATGTTTTGGCTGTATTTGTCATAGATGAGAAGAGCTTTTAGGATGGCCTGTTGTCCATCAATCATCTGTTTGTTACCACTACACCTCCTAAACTACATGGAGGGTTGCCATGAGACTTTACACACATATTTATCCCAAAGTCAAGTTGGTTCTAAATAAAAATGGTGCTCAGTCCAGTATTACCACCACTTGTAAGCCGTCTTGACAATTCTATCACTAACCCTTCTGAACAGATGGTTATATCTAGTTGGTTCTTAATGAAAATGATGCTGATCTGACATCCAATAAGGCCATGGAACCATCGTGAAAACCATGTTAGCCTTAATCCTCTTGAGCAGGAAGTCAAATTGGCATGGGGTTTTCAGTAGAAGATTTCATAACATGTTTACTTTGTTCTGAATAAAAATGGTGGTCATCTGACATTCATTATAGCCACCACAGCAGCCATCTTGAAAATCTTGTTATTACTAATCCTCCTGAACAGAAAGTATTATTGATATGGAATTTTCACCAGAAGACTACTTATTATGTCTAGTTGGTTATAGACGAAAATTGTTACAGGTAGACATCCAATATGGCTACCAAAGTGGCCATCTTAAATTTTTTACAGTACTCCTAATAAATGGAAAGTCATTTGCCAAAAGACTTTTGATGGTGTCTTGTTGGTCGTCCTGAAGGAAAATGATGTTGATCTGATATCCAATATGGCTGCCATGTCATCCTTCTTTAAAAAACTTATCACTATTCCCGAATTGATGTATTTTTGCTTTCAGATACAATTTCCTTATTGCATCATCTTTTTGTTCATTTTATCCTCATTATCCTGGACATCTGCTGTAATGAAACTTGATACGTGGTTCCATCTGAAGTGGAGTAACTTGATCATACCAAAGTCAGTCACTTTGACCTAATTTGAAATCTCATGTGCTGTTTTATGCTATATCAGCCGGGATAGTGTCCACTGTTCGAAATTCTATTGGCAAGAGAATTTGTGAGTAAATACTTTGTTTTATCCATAGAGAAGCTGGATGTGGAGAATCAGTGATAAAAATTACCAAGTGAAAAAGCCATCCAACGCTTGCTGAAAGGGGTCATGTATTTCTATAGGATAATGTCTAGTAATGCAACGGTGAAGTTCCATACTGTAATTAAAGTGAGACAACAGGAGTGCAAATAAAAAGTAACAAACTGAGAGGCAATAAATGATAAGCATATATCATGGAGTAATGACACCTAGCATGAATGCATAGTGTACTTACAGATTTTTAGCTCACATAGCTAAAAGGCCAAGTGAGTTTATGGCATGGTCAGTGTCTTTTGGGCATAGTGCTGCGTCCATTGTTTGTCCATCTGCAATTCCTATTTCAAACTTCTCATAAACCAATGGACTAATTTTTAGCAAATTTGGCAGAGTACATCCTGGCATGAAGAACTTTAAGACTTATACAAAGGATGACTATCTGCCATCCAATGTCTTTGCTGTTGCTAAAAATAGAAAAAACTCCACATTAGTTGAAAGAAAGCATCCTGCCAGAAAGACCTTACACCATTTGGTACAAATGATACCAATTCAGATTCAAATAAATATGGCTGTCATTACCAAAAATAGAAAGGACTCCATCAGTAAATATTAAAAATAGCTTTAAATGACATTCTCCTTAGCTGCTGAATAGAACTTGGGCCAAGCTTGATAAAAAATATCCTCACCTGAAGACATTTCATGTCATACAAATATTGATCTAACATTAGATATGGCTCCCATTATTAAAAATAGAAAAACTTTTAAATTACTTCTTTTTCTAAACCATTCAACCATGTTTAACGCTATTTCACAAAAACATTCTAGTATGGAAGAGCTTTTAAATTTATTCCAGTTATGCCAATCTTCCTTCAAGTATGGCTGCTATTACTAAAAAAATAGAAAACCTGTAATAAGACTTCTGAAAGATGGATTTGATCAAATTTGATTTCCTATGTTGAACACCTTGCAGATCTATCAAAATGATATTGTTCTGACATCAAATGCAGCTGCAATTAGGAAAGTAGAAAAAACATATCCACAACTTTATGTCAAAAACTGCTGAAAAGAATTTAAGCAACTTTGGAATAAGTAGTCCTGGCATAGTGGCCTTTCCGCCTTGGACAGATTACGTTGATTTTACCATCAAGTCTGCATGAAGATACAAAATTAAAAGAAACCTTCGAAACAATTGTTTTCGTTATATATGCAACCAATAGCATTTATAGAATAAATTTAAACTGAAAGCATCCTTCTGAACCAGACTTATTGGCCAGCTCCTCTTGCATTTGGCTATAGGCAGATGTCAGCCATGTGAGCAATCTAATACTCACTTTAGCCTTCTGTTTTTAGATTGCTTTCTTTTTTTTCAGCCCCTCCGGAAAGATTCTTGATATTAAGAAATCAAGATATAAAAAGGTTGGTGCATGTTTCCTTGCTCAAACAATTTTCATCCCACATAGCCATAAGACCAAGTGAGCTTATGGTATTTTCCATTGTCCATGTTCAGATGATGCCACGTGCTTTGATACCCATCCTGGCCAGCCAGGGTCATCTACCTCAGTGTGTCCATGGGGAAAGCAAAAACATTTTAAATGGCTTTATCTGGGTGCCAATCAGAATATGACAAAATTTGACTGCAAATATTATCATATTAACAGCTTAAATTTATACAAATAATGCCATCTGATATTGGCACCATTACTCTGGTTAAAACTCTCTTAAATGACTTTCTCCAGATCCTCTCCATGGAATTCGACCAAATTTGATAGAAAGCTTCCTGGCATGAAGAAGCTTGAAGTTTATACAAATGGTACCAATCTGCTGTCACATATGGCTGCCTAAATAGAAGAAAAAAACTTTTAATAACTTTGTAAAATCCACTCCAGAGTACTTGACATAAAGCTGAAGGCCTTTCACATTTAAACAAATTATGCAGATCCACTATCAAATGTGGCCACAATTACTATAAACATAAAACATTTATGTACCTTTATTTCAACCACTGAACGGAAGTGTCCTGTCCTGGCATAGAGGCCTTTCATTATTGGAAGAAAGATACTTTGCCATCAGATGTGGATGAACATTTAAAAACTAGAGAAATTACGTGAAGTTCATAATCAGCAATACAAAACCTGTTGCTAATATGTAGCAAACCTTTCTGAGATGGAAATTATCCTTGTCCAAATGATGAGAATTCATCTTGCCATAGGGTGACTCTCTGAAGGACTCCAGAAGTCTGCCCTATAATCAAGTGCATACCCACTAGTCATAATCTTTATGGTTTAGAAATTTACATACTATATAAAATTGCTTCTGTTTTGTGTTTATTAGTGGAAATTGATCATTTTTATTATGTGTATTGTAATTATTTAGTGTATTTTCCTTCTGCCCTTTTGTTTCTCTTAGTGTTGAATTTTCTTGACATTGTCAGTTGGGTTTTTTCTTAACGTTGCTAAATGATTCCACCATGCCCTGCCAGGGTGTTAGGTGACTTTTTTTGGTTGTCTTGTAATTGTCTTATCCCAGTTAAACCTCTTTTTGACTTGTTTTGTTTTTTTAGCTTTGAGTAGGCATTGGTCTCCCTATACCTAGTAGAAGTAAGCTATTGTACTACCCCCGGTGTTAGCATCAGTGTCCTCAAACTACATGATTGTATGTATTTCAATTTGTACTACACCCTTACCACAGGAGCGTCATTGTGACCTACATCCCTTACCACGGGAAGGTCACTGTGACCTATATTTTGCATTTTATCGACTTTTTTCAGTTCTTGCATTTTGCTCCTGACTAAATATGATTTAGCACTTTGTAAATTTATATTGTTATACCTAGATTCATGCAGTTGGAAAAAAGAAACATCTTGATCAATACTACACCCTCAGCACAGAAGTTGGTTGCTGTGACTTGTGTTGTATGCTCACTGACTTTGATAAAATTGCATGTTTTAGGTTTATTTGTCATGTTTTTTTTTATCCTAGCTTCATCAGACTTGATGGTTGTATGCATGGCTATTAGTGCCTTACCCTTACTACAAAAGAATGTCATTGTGACCTAGATTTCATATGTTACAGGCTTTAAGTTAAGCTTTTGCATTTAGCATCTTATGTGGATATATATAACTATATATATATAACTAGATTCATACAACTGGTGAGAGAATGCATCTTGATGAGCATTACACACTCATCACAAAAGTAAGTTGCTGTGACCTGCATTTCATGGTTCACTGAATTTGATTAAATGTCATGTTTAAAGTTGTTTGTTTTTAAAGCTCTGTTCATGATAGAATCATCAAATCATTGTATGCATCTCTATTGATTTGGTACCCTTACCATATAAGAATGTCACAGTGACCTTCATTTCACATCTTACTGACTTTAAGGTTAAATTTTACATTTACTTAATGACCCAATGTTGCACCTATAATCTCCAAGGGCAGGGACCCTGTCCTTCACCTTTCAGATTTGGAGGACACGCAACATTTTAAAGGGACAAAGGACAATTATAGTGCATAATGCACTAGTAGTGTTAAAAAATGAGATAATCTTATTTGTTTAGACATTTGTGTCACCTTTACTTTGTCATCAGATCTTCTGTGAACACATTGCAATAAACATTGTATCAAGTGCTCAAGTAACTCTTGAAAACAAAAAACATTAACATGTTTGAATATCTGGTTAATCTGAAACGAGTTGCACCGTGGAATGTTCCATTCAGGATATTGCTCTCGCTTGACTTTAGTGTTCATACTACCAGAATTTATGATCATACATACTCATGTTATCTCAATTACTTTTCAAATTAATAATTCAGCTATTAATAATAAATTATGTATTTGCATAAATTTAGTCTATTTCGTCCTTAAAATTCAACTGCAAAGTAATTCACTCTTCCTTGCCTCAAAAATACGTTACACTAATAGCTATCAGAAACTTTACATTGCAACTCGGCCAACTACCACAAACCCTGAATGTTTTCATTGCTTGATACGTTGTTTTAAAATGGATATTCACTGCCGTCTTACAGTTCGTATCAACGTTAGCAACTTTGACCACTGCTAGCACCAACACAGACATGGATGGACATTTGTGAAAGAAATATTGGAGGATTATTTTTCAATTCTCTCTTGAAGAAAAGCATGCCAGGGGAGTGCAAAGGGTCAGGATTTTGGGTACATAGGAATTGGTCAGAACCATTAACTTTGAAAAGCAACAGACACTTGCATTCACACAACCAATTTTCACCATTTCTCAGCTTAGAATTGTATTATTTATTTCACAGGCTTTGAGGCTTAACATTTCACAGGTGATGTTTTAAAATGTATTGAACATTTAAGGTTATACAGCTTTCATTTGTTTTTATCTTCAAATCAAAAAGATTGAAGACTGTCTGAAAATTCTGGACACCTCTGCACAAGAAGGCTAGTGAAGGAAGATACTAGACTGTGCTTTGACCTATAAATGGGCTGATACAAACAGCAAAGAATTGCAAGGCTGTCACTACCACAGCTAATCATTATTGATGAATTGAGTTTTTTCAGAATTGTGTTTCTGTTTCAATTATTGAAATGACCCAATTACAAGCATTTCATTAATCTTCTATGTCAGCAAGAAAGTTGAATTCATTACATAACCTTGAGTATGACTAACTTTATGTATGTATTTTTGTCTGTGTCGGCAGGAAAGTTGAATTCATTGCATAGCCTTGCATATGTCTAACTTTATATATGTATTTTTGTCTCTGTCAGCAAGAAAGTCGAATTCATTACATAATCTTGCATATGACTAACTTTATAAATGTATTTTTGTCTATGTCAGCAGGAAAGTTGAATTCATTGTATAGCCTTGCATATGTCTGACTTTATGTATATGTCTTTATCTATGTCAGCAGGAAAGTTGAATTCATTGCATAGCCTTGCATATGTCTAACTTTATATATGTATCTTTGTCTATGTCAGCAAGAAAGTTGAATTCATTACATAACCTTGCGTATGACTAACTTTATAAATGTATTTTTGTCTATGTCAGCAGGAAAGTTGAATTCATTGCATAGCCTTGCATATGTCTGACTTTATGTATATGCCTTTATCTATGTCAGCAGGAAAGTCAATTTATTGCATAGCCTTGCATATGTCTAATATTATTTATATCTTTATCTATGTCAGCAGGAAAGTTGAATTCATTGCATAACCTTGCATATGTCTGACTTTAGGTATATGTCTTTATCTATGTCAGCAGGAAAGTTGAATTCATTGCATAGCCTTGCATATGTCTAACTTTATGTCTTTTCAGTTATCCAAGTTTTTGCAGAGCATGGAGAAGAAGGGTTTTATAAAAGTAAAGGAACTATCAAAAGGAGTGGACAGTATTGTGGAAGTAGACAGAAGTCACCCAGAGTATGTCTGTATCTACACTTTGTTTAGACAAAAGTTGCACATATTATGTCTATCTACACTTTGTATCTATTTAGACAGAAGTAACAGAGTATGTCTATCTGTTATTTGTGTCTATTTAGACAGAAGTCACACAGATTATGTCCATCAACACTTTGTATCTTTTAGACAAAAATCACAGAGTATGTCTACCTGCACTTTGTATCTATTTAGACAGAAGTCACACAGATTATGTCCATCAACACTTTGTATCTTTTAGACAAAAATCACAGAGTATGTCTACCTGCACTTTGTATCTATTTAGACAGAAGTTGCACAGAGTATATCTATCTACACTTCGTATCTATTTAGGCATAAGTCACACAGAGAATGTCTGTATCTACACTTTATATCTATTTTGATGGAAATAGTTCATCAAAGATACAACACTCCTTCAGTTTAATGTAGTATTTTGGGTCTATAGCTACCAACCAAATAATCTACTGAACTGCCATATAAAGTAAATGATAAAAAAAAACTCTGTGAAATATGTACGTATATGTGAGCAAAGGGGGAGGAAAGATCAAATGAAACACCCAAAACAAGAAAATACTGGCAGCATTTATGTACACAAACATTTTTCTTTCTTCATCATATTATGGTAATTTTTCACATAGACATCTAAATAATCACATGCATGGCAGATAAAGCTATCATACAGAAACAGTGTATTGCATTCTCAAATCCATACTTACTATTTGTTTGGTAGATCTGTCTCTTTAAAAAAATTCACTCTGAACTGGGGCACTATTTCTTCTTCTGTTTCCAATTATGTGTTGGGTTCCTCTGGAGCATACTCACACTTGATGTGAACTATATACATATGGTGAGAGGTCCAAGTTCAGCTATAAACAGGTTAAAGGCATCTCTAATTGGAGGCTAAATGATCCCCTTGCTAACCCCTGCTCTGGAAGCATCTATGGGTTTGTCATTTTGATTAGGTTGGATGGTAGGGTGTTCCACAGGTGGATTCCTGATGGGAAGATGGAGTCTTCGTATGTGTTGATTCTAGTAATGGGGACAAAAAATCTGCATGAATGCCCTCTAGTGTAAGCTCCTGTCTAGAGGAGGTATGGTACTGTTGGGATATCAACTAGTTGGTGTACAGTCCAGTACATCATAACAGCTTTTGCTTGTTGTCACTGGACTGGAAGCTTTTCCCATCCCAAATGTTGGAGCATGGTGGTGACACTGCTGGTTCACTGATAATTGCTAACAGTAAACTGTGCTGTCCTACATTGTACTGCTTCAAGTTTGGCAATGTTTGATTTGGTAGATGGGTCCCAAACAGTCAACGCATACTCCAACTGTGGACATAAAAAGGATTTGTAGCATGTTGATTTTACTTGTTCGGGACATATGGATGGGTGTCTTTGATGGAATGCTGTGGTGTTGTTAGTCTTCTTTATAATAGAATCAGTGTGGCTGTTCCATGATAAAGTGCTATCGATGGTTACTCCCAGATATTTGGCCTTAGATGTCATCCTCAGTTCTTGACCTTGAATGGAATATATGGTTGGGATGATCATCTCTTGCTGGTAATTTGGATGACCTCACACTTGTCAGGATTGAACTCCATCAGCCAGTCATTTTTCAGTTGTAGGCAGTCCAGTTCTGCTTGTAAGAGTTCTGCATCCAGGTGTGAACTGATTACTTTGTACAGCAAGCTGTCATTGGCAAAAATGCTAACTTGGGAGTCGACTCAGTGGTAAGTCTTTGATATAAATCAAGAACAGCAGGTGGCCTATGACCATTCCTTGTGGAACTCCTGAAGTCTCTATTTATCAGTGATACCTGAATCAGTATTCATCACTAATCTTCTTCCTTTGGTAAGTGAAAGCCCTATGTGGCGAATATTCACAGAAAAATGTTGCTATTTCTACCTTTCTTTAAAATGTTGCATATCATATATACACACAAGTTGGATCCAAATGGAAACTTCATAAATCCAGATTTACTGTCAGGTAATGTGCTGGTAGATCAGGGTCTATGCATTTTTTTAGGAGTAATCGGTAGAACAAGTATGCTGTTTGCATTAGGACATGACTTACAAGCTAGTATATACAGTTATGAATGGAAAAAGAAGCTAAAATCATGTTTACATCTTATAAAACTAATATGGACAGTCTTCATGTAGACTGCTTGTTTGTAGTTGGACACTAAAAGATTGGTTGGTTGGTTTTTTAAAGGCACTGTCAGCTTTTTATTTGGCTACATCATGCAGAGGAAACATGAGTTTAGTGCCTTTCCTAAGGAAACAGCAGAAGTCCATCCAGGTTGGCTAGGGCAGGTATCAAACTGGGGACCCCTCAGTTATGAGTACAATGCTCTACAAGCTAAGCACATGGCTCCCCATACTAGGATATGGTGTACTTTATTTTCCAGTGTACATTGTGCAGATAAGCAGTACCAAGAAACAAAAAATGACAGTGGTTTTCATCTTGGTGCATTATGGCTGTTTGGCAAAGCTTGGATCATTATGGCTGTTTGGCAAAGCTTGGATCATTATTGCCATTTGGGAAAGCTTGGATCATTATGGCTGTTTGGCAAAGCTTGGATCATTATGGCCATATAGGAAAGCTTGGATCATTATGGCTGCTTGGCAAAAGCATGGGTCATTATGGCTGTTTGGCAAAGCTTGGATCATTATGGCCATATGGAAAACTTAGCTGTTTGGGAAAACTTGGATGAATTTGGCTGTTTGGGAAAACTCGGATCACTAGTCTTTTAAAAGACTATGTAGCAGACAAGTTTATCTGATAAGTAGTTGTTCATTACCACATGGGTTTTTTCAAATTGCATAGAGGATTAGCTAATGCTTGCTGAGAAATACTAGTTCTACCAACATGTTATGGATGCAGAAGTAGTCAAAATGGCACATTTAATTTAAACTGATGGGAAATTTGATTGTTCTGTGGCAGGTTATGGAAAACAGTATCCAAATACCACATGCAAACTGCACAGACCCAGATCTGATATCACATAATGCATCAGCAGATTTGGGTCTTTGCAGTTTGTTAGTAGCAGCGAGTAGAACAAACAACATAGACCCTGATCTGCCTGTACATCATGTGGTGACAGATCAGGGTCTATATTTTTTGCAGTTTACCTTAATTTATAAGTGAATATATTTGGTAATTAGAGACAAAAGCAGATATATTAACAAGTTTCACTGGTGCCAAGCTTGAATAAAAAGTTGAATGAATCTTTAAGCTCATGAATATTGGAAATTATTTATTTCTTTGTTCGTTTGAAAATTTGAAAGTGGATAGTCCATGGTATGACCCAGTTGTATCCAGAATTGTGTCATAATGAATGGTGCTGCATTGAGCGCTGAATTGTGTGTGTGTGTATATATAGTGTCAGCCCACTAATTGGAATAAAATTTAATTGAAATTTATTTAGTAACTATTGCCTTTCCATACCAAGGTTTGGGAGCAATCTAAACCCAAGAGACCTTGCTCCCAATATTCAGAATCTTAGCATTTTTGGAGTTGTATGACATCTCAGTGACAGTTTCCAAGCCAGTTTGAATTGGTGCTTATGTTAAATAATTGTCTCTAGCACATGTGCACATGGTTGTAAAAAAAACCTGATGCAACCCATTGATGCCACTGTTCTGTTTTCATATGTTTGAAAAGTGTTCCGCAAAATGAATTTTCTTTCCTGTAATTGGCAAGACAAATACTGATTTGGGTAAACATGTATTGGTAAGTTTCTTTGAATTTACTATTTTACTATTTTTGGAGCATTCAGCTTGTTCAATGTTTAGATTTTCTGGTCATAAGGCCGTGTGAGCTTATGTTATGGCCTTCCTTCTCTTATGTGTCATCTGTCCATTAACAGTTGCTTGTTACCACTCTTAAGTGCATATTTCTGATTCAAGTTCACACATGGAATGTGGGCATATTTCATCAAAACCTTGGACAAGTTCAGCAATGAACAAGATCAGTTCGTATTAATGAGGTGATTGGCTGAGCATATTACCATTCTGGAAGTCATAATTCTGATCCATTTTGGAATATATAACGTAAAAAAAATGTATCGTGAGCAAGATCAGCTTATATTAATGATGTGATCCTACATATGATTGGCTTTAATTTGAGAGACCAAGTTTAGTCAGTCTTGTTAAATAGGTTAATGTCAAAAAAATGTCAATTTATTATGACTGAGACCTATGCACATATTTACAAGGTGGTGTGGTATCTATAGAGAATTTCGTACCACTCTAGAGAATGTGTTTTTGATAAGGTTTTGATCCTACTTGATAAGCAGGCCTATCATCATTATCTTGGTTGAGTATCATCATGAGTGAAATTCAATCATCTTATTTGCTTTGTTGTTGCATCTCATCAGATGTGTGTGTCAGCATTATACTAACTATATTTCTGAGCATATTGTTTTTGCAAACTTGTTGAATAGTCTTATCAAAATGTCAGATGAGTTTGATTTGGAGCAAGATTTTTGATTATGAATAAGTAACCTTTTATATGATTGGTCAAGCTTGTTATCATTCTAGAGACTAAACTATATGCAATTTGTTCTACTTTTAGCTAATGTTATGATTGTCATAGACTGATTTTATAAGTGGGATCAGTATTAATGAGATACCTTTCATAATTGGCTTTGCTTGTTATTACTGTAGATTTAGAAACTATTTCTTACCCATTTTTCATAAAACTTGGTAACTAGGTTTATATTACCAAGATTTTGGATGACTTTGATTATGAGACTATATTGCTGATCAAGTGACTTTGCTTAGAACAGATTTTAATCAAGATATAGTAAATAGGTAAAATCAACATGATACATAATTTGGGAGCAAGTTAACTGAAATTATGCTATCGCAATACTCCATAAGTAGTGAAATGGTGATCTTTTAAGTTATGTAAACCAGATGAGCAATATCAAGCCCATTTTGGCCGTCTCATACAGTTTTAGTTAGGTTCATCTCTCACTATTTCCAATTGAACATGACTGGAAAAGTCGTGAAATAAAGTATATGGAAAATTACCTATATGTGGCATGTCTGGCTAAAAGCAAACTGTCCAATAATTTCAGATTGAAAGATTTCAAGGTTCCTGATGACAGAAAGCTGGAAGAAACAGTCAGTAGCACAGTGGAGGGGCCTAAGAAAGAGTTCCAGCCACCAACAATCACAGAGAAGTTTGGGGTCACAGCTGCTGTTTTACCTCTAGTCCGAGCCTTTGGCTATAGGTTAGTTTTGAAATTCCAATTATTATTGACTACTCATGCTTGAGAAAATATTTATTTTCAGATTCATACTAATGTAAAGAATATTTTTTATAATTGTTCTCTCTTTTTACTAAATATTCAGATATTCCTTTTGATATTACACTTTTTTAATAATAAGTAATCATGAATGATTAATTATAACTAAGAAACCTCTGTGTATTGTAATATGATGCATAGAATTATTTTTTTTTGTGGCAAATCATTGCAGGAGTATTTTCCTAAAGTTGTTTGGGGACCAAAGTTTAAGTTTATAAAAAGATCCCACCCAGTTCAAAAGTATGAAATGGTCAGTCTGTATGGCTAGATTCACATAAGTTTTCGAAATGAAATGGTCAAAAGTGTTTCTGCATGATCATAAGTGGTGAATAATCCTTTTACTTTTGAATCTCCTGTTTCATTATTCAATGTCTCTATTTAATACTTATCCAAAGTTAACATATATTTGTTTTTCATGAGATTTTCCCAAACATATACTTAACAAAAAAAGTACATTGGTTGTTTGACATATCTAAATCATAGATCATTAGTTTCTGGAAATTGTTTGAAGTGTGTTGTTGTTGTTGTTGTTGTTGTAGGGTTTAATGCCATTTTTCAGCACAAGATAGACTGTACATGGTGGCCAGTATAACTGGTGGAGGAAGATCCCGGGAAAACCCCGGGAAAAGCCACTGACCCACGAGAAGCTACTGAAAGGCTTTCTCACATATTCATGTTAGCCAAGCTTGAGACTCGAATCCATGCAGGTAGAGGTGAGATGGCAGTGATCTGTAATGGTGAGCGCTTTAGACCACTTGGCCACTCAGGGCTCCATTTGAAGTGTGAACTTCTACTCTTGATTTAAAATATAAAACATCAAAATACAAGTTAAAAACTGAGACAAAGATAAGACACAACAAAACAATGCTTAATTGTTTATAGCTTTATCTTCAGTCTTTTTTGCAAACTTAAATTTTCTCATTAGAATTTTGTTATGCTAAAATTGGAAGGATATAATGAAAAGTATGAAGTTCTGTATATGACAAAATATGATAAATTTAATTACTTCTTATTTTATGGATATACGATGTTTAAAATATTGGGCTGCATGAAAAATTACATGAATTATCCTAATTAGTATTGTTTATCTCATCTGTATTAGTATGGCAAGACATGGCAGTAGTACCCATAGTCTTAAAGTTATGTGTTCAAGATTTTTGCAAGGAGGGGGCCAAAATGGCCATGGATTACTAATCCTGACCGATTGTTGCTAAATTTTGTAACCTATTTGTCCATTGGAAAGAAAAAAACGAAGTGTTTTGATTATCAAGAAAATTAAGATGATGTAATTTTGGCTTTCTGCTGGAAATTGTTTTCATGAGGCAGTGGGATACATACAATAATGCAAGGCTGCAGGTGAAATACCAGGATCTTACAAATAATTTTTTTAAGGAAGAAAAGAAATTGTTAGTATCTACCAAAGATGGATATTTATAGTTAGCTGTAAGTCGTTATTTTCACTGACTGATTACTAGATAGGTGTAATTCATTCATAATTAGAATCCTGCTTGATGTTGGAACCCTGTTGTAATAATGTTGCCCGTCAACCCAACCATCATTTTGGGTTCTGCAAGCTATCTTTACTAGGAACTTTGAATTTGTTAGTCTTGTTGACTGCTCAGTAGGTGCAGTTCATGTTTAATAAGAGACTCCAGCCAAAAATGTAGGTGGAGCTCTATAGTAATCATGTTGTCTGTCTGTCTGTCCATTTATCCATCCATCCATAAACAGTTTGGTTTCCGCAAGATGACTTTAGTTGAAACTACTGAATATTATTCAGACTTTATTTTGATAAGATGTCACATGAATTTGATTTTCATTCTTCTGTGTCATGGCTTAGTTGTGACAGATTATCATTCCAACCTCCTATCTTTTGTTTCTAAAGCTTAATTTCACCAAACATTTTTGGATTTCAACTAAATTTAATATTCTGTTTTATATTCTTGAGACCTTGAATGAGTTTGATATTCAGCACACCACAACATAACACAACATGGTTTCTACAACCTAACTTCACTAAGGTTTATCAGATATCAACCAGTTTTGGCATGCAATTGAATATTGATGAAAGATTGAATTAATTTGAATTCCATCGTTTGACATCATTTACAGGAGTTATGCCCATTGTTTTGTCTGTCCTCTTGGCTTGGTTTTTACAGCATTACTTTACAAATAATTACTTGATTCCAAACAAATTTTGCATGCAGATGTATATGAATAAGACCTTGAATAATGGGGGATTCTGACATTCCACCTTATCGTTTAAGGGGGCTGTGATCGTTGATTGTCAGTCCTCCTGACTTTGGTTTTCTGCAGTATTACTTTACCAATTGTTTGATTTTAATGAAATTTGGTATACAACTTGACATAGATGAGTTCTTGACAGAGTTTCATTTCAAGCATTCCGCTACATCATTTAGAATAGTTATGGGTCCTGCTTGCCCATACTCGTAACTTGGGGTTTTTGTGGCCAAACTTTGACAAGAAATGTTGAATTTAAACCAAGTCACCTTCAAGAAGAATGTTTATTCTGCAGTAGTGTAATTATAAAATGTGCTTCTTACTACAGAAAAACCTTTCTTGAGAGACCACTGGTGTGACAAGTCACCTGTCTTGAGGGACCACTGCTGTGAGAGACCACCTGTCTTGAGAGACCAGGTTCTCCATGTACAAATTTATTGATTATATAGTATTATGACCCGTTATGAGAGACTACCTGTCATGGGAGACCATTGTTTTGGCAGTCGGGATGGTCTTTCAAGACAGGTTACACTGTATATGCTTTTAAAAACAATATACCGTATTTGCCAGCCTATAAGTTGATGTAGAGTATAAGTCGAATCAGCAAATTTGGCAAATTTTCCATCCTTCATTGATATGTAAGTTGATGCTGAGTATAAGATGAGGCCAGATAAATACCTTGGATTGTATTTTACACTTCATTCCACACAGCATCGTGAATTTTATCCTATCTGTAACTCAGTAAAGTTTCCGGTCAGGATCATTAAATGTAACCTAAAAGTACCTAATTTGTTTCACATGAAGTATTTTAAATGTATTATGTACTATTAGCTACATATAATAATGCTATCTGAAAATTTATTGAGTTACAGAGAGGATAAAACTCGCGATGCTGTGTGGAATTAAATTATAATAAATTCCAGTTTCATAAAAGTATTAAAAGTATCACTGTATGCTGTTTCAGATTAACAGCAATAGGGAAATTGCATCATTAATACTAAAATCCTTTTTCCACTTTGTTTGTTGTTGGTTTTCTTGGGGGGTAGAGTTACAGAGAATGGGATGCATATGCATTCCATTGCATTTTTCATCGTGCTTCTCATGATCAAAATAAAATAGGGTCCAGTATATGAGAGAGAGAGAGTGAGTTCAGTTCTCAGTGGGTTTGTTGTTTTTTTGTGCTTTTTTTTACACCTTATTGCCCCCATGTTGCTGAAGCTTTTGGCAAAGAGGAAAAACATTAATAAATGAAACAGTAAATGTAACTTATGAAAATACATACCATACTCCTTCAGGGTTTAAATATTCACAGTAATAATATCCATATAGACTCCATTAGGTTAAATCCCAAGAATGACCGTTTTGCATGCTTTCTAATTTTCTTTGCAAGTATAATGACCTCTCCATTCCCTACAAATAAGATTTTGTTTAAAGTGCATGTACTCTTCCTGTACTTAGGTGGCAATTGTTTTTGATCTTTGCTCATGCTAGGTGTACTTTTAAATGCTGTCGGTTCCATTGATAAGTTCAAAAATGTCACTGGCAGAGAAATTTACATGAGTAATCACCTGGCATTTCCTTTCATTATATGGTACGGTATTCATAATACCCATGGGTAGCCTCATTTCCCTGTCGATAGCCTCACTAATCTGATCTGGTCTGCCCAATCTTGACCTCAAGCAGGTGTTAGCTTGGAATGACTGAATAACAGCTGTAGCATATTTAATTAGCATGTAAATACCACAACAAAGCCATGTGATTCTTTTAATAATGGAAGTGGCAAGAAAACTAGAAGGAATTGCTTACCTATTGGTATTAATTAAGTGTGGGATCCTGTATTTTTTCATACACAATCTCTTCCCTGAAATAAAATATTTTTTTACACATTATTTATCATACTCTTGGAGAATTATTTTCCATACAAAAAATACAATAAAGCAATTCAGATGACATAATCCATATATAAGTCAATTCAGAGTATATGACAAAGCAGTGCAATTTCCAGTGGGGGGTATTATCAGAGTACTTTTAGCATTATTACCATCATCCTAAAAATCTGGCAGATAACAAAAAAGTGCAACTGCTTCAGATTGATTATGGATATTAGTGTCTGTGTTGATTTTGTTAATACTGTATGTCACTGTTTGACTAAAAACATTTGTAAATCAAGTTGTTTAAATTTTTCTAACAGTTATTGGATTACTCCTGTACTGTTTTAATTACCTGGACATACCTTAATGAATATATATAGATCTATAAGACTTGATAAGTTAGGAATTTTGTTTTTTTGTGGGGGGAAAAGAGGAGGTTTATTAGAAGGGGGCTTCTATTAGAATGGTTATGGTAAGCAGATGATTTAATTGCTGACATAATATTTAACTCGTGATTAAATTAGCAGTCAGGTGTGGAAAATAAGTTTGCAGATCTTGAAATCCTCAATTATCCTTAATTATCACCATTAATTCAACATGTTAAATAATTGTGTGTTTACAGTAGACAGTAAATGGAAGCCTGTAGATGCATCTGGCAGTCATAGGCATTTGATATGGATAGTGGTCGAGGAAAATGTATCATGCACCTTTTTTTTTGTTGTAGCTTGAATGTGTTGACTTGCCACCATTCCAAGATAGCATTTAAAGAAGTTATGTCCCCTGAATGTACATTTTCATATCTTTGTTTTTCTTACACCAGCTCCTTTGTTAACAACTGACTTTGTAGTCAGGAGGGCCCCTTGTGATGCACAAATTGCCATTAACTGTTTTATTTAACCCTCTTGGGAATGTTGACATGGCAATAAGTTTGTGTTATGTATATGTTCATCCATTCATCTTTTTACATCATAGGATTAATCTTCGAGTTACAAGTCTTTTCTAGCATTATAAATACTGTCATTTTCAAGTTAGGGGTGTGGGTTTAGCATGAAAACCATAGCCAATGTCTTAAGTTAACAAATAAAATTTAATTTAGAATCATTGTAAACTTTTTTCCTGTAATTTAGCAATGAGAATTACAAATAAGTCTTAAAATACTTCCACTTCATTTACATCATTAAATAAATTATCACTTTGATCTGAATGTTTGAGTAAAGTAGTAGTTTAACATAGATGTAGAATTATATAAGGACAGTGTAGCAAGTTACTTCATTTAAATAAATAATCAAACTTTCACTTTGATCTGAATGTTTGAGTAAAGTAGTAGTTTAACATAGATGTAGAATTATATAAGGACAGTGTAGCAAGTTACTTCATTTAAATAAATAATCAAACTTTCACTTTGATCTGAATGTTTGAGTAAAGTAGTAGTTTAACATAGATGTAGAATTATATAAGGACAGTGTAGCAAGTTACTTCATTTAAATAAATAATCAAACTTTCACTTTGATCTGAATGTTTGAGTAAAGTAGTAGTTTAACATAGATGTAGAATTATATAAGGACAGTGTAGCAAGTTACTTCATTTAAATAAATAATCAAACTTTCACTTTGATCTGAATGTTTGAGTAAAGTAGTAGTTTAACATAGATGTAGAATTATATAAGGACAGTGTAGCAAGTTACTTCATTTAAATAAATAATCAAACTTTCACTTTGATCTGAATGTTTGAGTAAAGTAGTAGTTTAACATAGATGTAGAATTATATAAGGACAGTGTAGCAAGTTACTTCATTTAAATAAATAATCAAACTTTCACTTTGATCTGAATGTTTGAGTAAAGTAGTAGTTTAACATAGATGTAGAATTATGTAAGGACAGTGTAGCAAGTTACTTCATTTAAATAAATAATCAAACTTTCACTTTGATCTGAATGTTTGAGTAAAGTAGTAGTTTAACATAGATGTAGAATTATGTAAGGACAGTGTAGCAAGTTACTTCATTTACATCATTAAATAAATAATCACTTTGATCTGAATGTTTGAGTAAAGTAGTAGTTTAACATAGATGTAGAATTATATAAGGACAGTGTAGCAAGTTACTTCATTTAAATAAATAATCAAACTTTCACTTTGATCTGAATGTTTGAGTAAAGTAGTAGTTTAACATAGATGTAGAATTATATAAGGACAGTGTAGCAAGTTACTTCATTTAAATAAATAATCAAACTTTCACTTTGATCTGAATGTTTGAGTAAAGTAGTAGTTTAACATAGATGTAGAATTATGTAAGGACAGTGTAGCAAGTTACTTCATTGCCTTCATTTTACTGTTTCTTTGATTTATTTGCTATGGCCAAAGGAAATATAGGCTGATGAGGAACAAAACGAAATGCTATCTGGTTATAACAGACAGCCTGTGTTATAGGTGGTATTTGATGCTAATCAAATATGGTGAACAAAAATCAAGAACTCAGAATGAGTATTGGAAGTATTCTTGTACTCATGATAGTGAATTCTAATTGAAGATAGGAAGAACTTAGCTTCTGCTCTTTATTTAGTTTTTGTCTTCATTTATAAACAACGTCACCAATATGTTTGATGTCAGCATGGTCAAAACATGTTCTTTAAGTGGATAGCAGAACCAAATTTGTTACATCATTACCAATATATCATAAAGAAAAAAAACCCCAACATATAAGCATGCTTTGGTAGGTAATTTGAACTTTTCTGTTCTTGCCATTTAGTTTCCTTAAATTCTAATAATTCAGATGTTATTAGCAAAGTTCTATTTGACATTTTAATTTATAAATACAAGTGTTGATATAAATATAAATGTTTGGAGTGGGGAAAATGTGTATTGAGTCCAAAATGCACACAGGCAGGCTCGAATTGTTGACATGCATCCAATTTCACATTTTGAAGAAAGAAAATGGAATATACCCTTTTATATGGACTATATTGTTAGTGCTATTGATAGTCCTGTATGACTGCAAATAGTGTCTAGTTTGTCAATTTTGAGTAAGGTTTTGTGGCTCATTGTTTTATTCAGTCAAAACTATCATTTCCACAGTGACTTGTTTAAAAAGATTCTGTTGCTGAGATCATAAATTTTATCTTTCAGCAAAGGCAGTGCCCTTTCCAGTTCTGAGGTCCGAAGTTGTATCACAGATTATGTGAAGGCAAACAGCCTGCAAATGGAGGATTCAGAAAGGTCACTTTGTACAGTTTTCTTCCAATTTTTAGCTCATCTGGTGTATGGCCAAGTGAGTTTATGGCTTGGGTCTGCAGCCATCATGATTTTGTCTGTCATTTTTACAACTCTGTGGTCTTAAACTAAGAAACAAAAAGAAGCAAAACTAATACGTTTACTAAAATGAACAAATTATTTCTTTATGTTGCAAAGTAAAATATTCATGAGGAAAGTATTGTGAATTAAATTCCAAATAATCCTAAAAGTTCTATCACAAGTCCAAAAGTATAGAGTGTTTTGAATTCCAGTATTGAATGTACCGATGAATCAGTACTCTTGAATAGGCTGATGTACCAACAGTCTTTATGTATCACAATGACATAATCTAGAATGTCCTTGAATGAATTCACAATAATCCCAAAATAGTATTTTTACCCAAAGTATCAATGAATACTATGTAATTCCAATGAATATTTTTTAAATAAATGATACCTTTCAAATTATATCTGAACAGATCTGAAAATTATTCCAGACACTGATGTTAAGATAGGAATAATTTTGTTGACCACAGCCTTGTATAAAAACCTAATACAAATTAAAATTACTAGGATGTGGGGCAAACATTTGCTCCCAGAACATTCTAAGTTTCTAAGTAAAACTATACCTTGAATCGGATATCAGTAAACAGCCTATATATAACTTACAAACATGATGAAAAACATTTGCACACCAAACTCTTATCCTCAGTCATGGACAAAGGTCAAGCACATCATACAATTTAAATATACATAACATCATCAACTGCTTGTTACCACTATTGTTACTTTATATTTTTGCTTATATCATGAGGAGTTCATAGAAGTTAGATTTTCAATCATATTCAGTTGATGTTTTCTGGCATTTAATAAAATAAGTTACTCACTCTAAATGCACAGTTATTCTGATACACTTTTAGTGACAGAAGGTGAAAAAACTACATTAGATTAAGTTCTCATTCTTTGAGAATTCTCTCTGTTGATGAAGATCAGTGTTACCTTATATGTTTACCTACAAATCCAGCTGCAAACTGCACAGACCCAGATTTGCCTACACATAAAGCACCATCAGGTCTGGGTCTATGCAGTTTGTTAGAAGTGATCAGTAGAACAAGCATCATACCCTGATCTGCCAGTGCATTATGTGACAGATCAGTCTTTGCAGTTTGCTGTTGTGACAGATCAGTCTTTGCAGTTTGCTGATGTGACAGATCAGTTTTTGCAGTTTGCTGTTGTGACAGATCAGTCTTTGCAGTTTGTTGTTGTGACAGATCAGTCTTTGCAGTTTACTGTTGTGACAGATCAGTCTTTGCAGTTTGCTGATGTGACAGATCAGTCTTTGCAGTTTGCTGATGTGACAGATCAGTTTTTGCAGTTTGCTGATGTGACAGATCAGTTTTTGCAGTTTGCTGATGTGACAGATCAGTTTTTGCAGTTTATAAACAAACATATACAGTACCTATTATCCACACCCATCTTGCACAATTTCTACTCAGAGTGCAGCTCAAGCATTATCTCTTTCCAGTCTTACACTGAGTTTGGATTATCACATAAACCAGTGATTTCTTCTCTATGATTTGCATTTTTTCTTGATTTCAGCCAAGTACAGCTGGATCCTGTATTAGCCGACATCTTACTGAGTAAGGGAGAGGGTGACATTACCACACTTAAGTGGGAGCAACTTTTCTCAAGGTATCTTCAGTGTATACAATATTTTGTTAATTGTCAGTTAATATTTTCTAAATAATAGGATACTCTTAACTTGATGAATAAAAGATCGAGAGGAAATGACTAATGTAAAGGGAGTCAGGGAAATTGATAAATAGTTTTATCATTTATGTTCACTGGTGTATGTATTTCTCAATCTCAGTCTCCAAGTGAGAGAGGGTAATAGTAGATGTATTCTGCTTGCAATGAACCAGTCTGCAGTGTTCTGAAATTTAAAAAAAATCATTACTAGACCAGCAAGAATTTTTTTAAACTTAAAAATGTATAGAGAACTTGTATTTTTAGGCATTCTTGTGCAGGGGTGCAAGAACATTTGACAGTTTTTTTTTAAAATTACCAGACAAAATCTAATTGTCAAAAGCAAGGTGTCCTTAAGTGACAACACCAGAGTTGGCTTGGAGGATATCATTTCAGAATGACATTCGTCCCTTGAAGAGCCTGATGCTCTACTGGCCAAAAAGATTCTCCTGGATTCAAAGAAAAGATAGTTTCTTTTTAGCTGCAGTGTGTGAAACCGTCTGGTGGCAAAATTTGATTATGATCAGCACATTTTTCATTTAGCATCAACTAGGCAGTACAAGTTTTGGGTGAAAACACCATGTTTTTATGACCTTATATTCATGAGGGGAAGCAGTAACAAGATATATAAGATGGCTATCATAGCAGTCATATTGGATGTAATATTAACACCATTTACATTTAGGACAAACTAAATATCACAAGAAGTCTTGTTGAAAACCCCAAGCCCATATGACAATCTGTTAAGGATGAGTAGCTATAAAATGATTTTCAAGATGGCAGCCATACTGGATGTTGAATTAGCATTAATTTAATTTAAGGCCAACTAGACACCATAAAGACTCATTTAGTCAGAACCCGATGTCAATAGAGCCATCTTTTTAGTAGTAGTGATAAGATTTTCAAGATGGTGGCCATATTGGATGTTGGATCGGCATATTGTAAGTCTCTAGATGAAAACTATGTCACCACACTCAGTAGGAGTGGCAATAATAGGATTTTCAAACTGGACACCACACTCAGTAGGAGTGGCAATAATAGGATTTTCAAACTATGTCACCACACTCAGTAGGAGCGGCAATAATAGGATTTTCAAACTGGACACCACACTCAGTAGGAGTGGCAATAATAGGATTTTCAAACTGGACACCACAGCACCATATCTGTCATCAGATCAGCACCACTAGAAATCATAAAATGTTTATTAGTGAAAACATGTAAATACAACCATCCATTTAAGAAGAATATTGATAACACGGTTTTAAAGATGGCCATATTGGATGTCAGATCTGTACCATTTTCTTTTAGGACAAAATAGACATAATAATAATTCACAATTACAGGCCTGATTTGACATGGAATACCTATATCAATAGTTAAAGAGTCTGCCTTTCCAGGTCCAACAGCAGCTTTTTCTTATGTGGGTTACTTTACTTCCACTGTATTTGTGTGAACTAAATTTTCCCCTCTGTGTGTGTGTGTGTGTTTTTTTGGTATTTTTAACGTGCTTTAAAAAAATTTCAGTCATATCGCTACGATGTCTGCAGTGTGACAGTTTATAGTGCTGTCTAGCACTGGTTCATCATGCCACAGACATGTAGCATGATGTCCCACCCAGTCACATTATCCTGACACCAGGCCGACCAGTCCTAACACTAACCTCTTAATGCTGAGCATCAAGTGAGGCAGCTGTATGTACCATTTTTGTAAGTCTTTGGTATGACTTGGCTGGGGATCAAACCCATGACCTCCCGCATCCGAGGTGGACGCTCTAATCACTAGGCCACCGGAGTGGTCCTTTTCCCCTGTTTCTTTCTTAATTTCTTCCTGTAACATATATAAAGTCTGCCCGCTAACTGCTTCTGCTGTGTTAGGAGACCAAAGTTGGGGTCAACTTTGAAGTAAGGGGATATAAATTTTTCCACCTTTTACTTATTCTCTGAGCATATTATGATCTGGTAATGGTAATGTATTTATGAAGAAATCAGTTTTTGAAGTCGAATATGCTCCTGAATAATATTTACCCATCATACTATGACACTCCTTCTTAATGTGGTTACATTACTGGAAGAGCATGCTCTTCTATTCCAACAGCAATGATGGGATTTGACATCAAGCCCTCAATACAAGGGGAGATAACTCATTCTTGACATCCAATGCAATAAGCAGATAATATCCTAATATTTGTTAATGCTAAAGAAGTCAAAAAACATTAGCACACTTTTTTGCTTGTTAGAGGATGTGGAAAGACACCAGATGTATTTTGATCTGGTTTTTTATTTTTATGGGGTTTAATGCCATTTTTCTGCACATAGTACTTTACACAGGTGAGTTATTTAGGAAAAAAACAATTTTTGAAGAAAAATATGTACTAAGATAACATTTAACCATCCTACTGTGGTCGTTTATTTTCAAGTTCTCCATGTGGTTACATTCCTTGAAGAGCATGTCCTTCTGCTCCACTAGTACTTGGTGTCCAGTCTATTATTATGAATTGGTAAATATTATAGAAGATATATACAGTGTCTTTTACTTGTAAAAATGGTTTCTCATAGATATATCACTTATGTGAATGCCAGTATGAAGTATAATACATGACTAGAATTGCTAGAAAGACCAGAAGAGTTAGTTCCATTACTGGACTTTTCAGATTTTAAATTTTGTCCTCAAAATTGTTGCACTCCAAATGTTCAAATTGACTTTTACATTTAGCCCTATTTTCTATAGGCTTACAAGTAAAATGCAGCCAGTTCATGAAATTACGTTCCCTGGACATCCACCAGTGCTAAAAAAAGGAAAAGTGGAGCCAATTAAAATAGATGTGGTACAAAGGGCTAGTAATAAAAAGGTCAGTCATACTACATACTATATCCAGTGTTTAAGTATATACTAGTCATGCTGTGGACAATTTTAGGTCCTGAGATACCAACCATTCTAGATTTGAAATTTACTGTTGAAAATATTTAGTGAAAATTCTGCAGTGTAAATGATATTGACAAAATTACAAAAAAAATCAAAATTTTATGGGACTTGAGTAGGAAGAATAGTATTTCAGCAGTGGGGATGTAAAGAGCAATGTACATAACACAAAACCAGTCAATTAGGCTGGAAGTAAGTGAAAGGTTGCAGCAGAGATGAAGATGGTTATGGTTTTTATTTTGGCCAATATTGCTGATTCAGTAATTCAGAATCAATAAGCTTCTTGATTACTCCAAATGCAAGCTGTTGGTAACAGTAGATGGTAGATAACTTTAGTTACTGTGTAGAGGTGTACTAGGAAATGGATGGACATTTATATATAGTGGAAGGACACCTAATGTTAAGTAGATGGTAGAGAACTCAAGTTATTGTCAAGAGATGAACTAGAAAACAGGTAGGTGTATAAATATTGATGTTATGATTCTTGAATTAGCATGCTGATGGATTTGCATCTCTTTAGGTCTTATGGGATCCTATTTGAATGCACAATAGGAAAATTTAGTGACATTAAAGACCAATTAATTAGTTATATATACTTTAATAATTCCAACAGTCATGAATGTACTGCATTATCTGCCATGTGATTGACTCTGAACTCTAGTGTGATACTGCTCAGGAATTTTTTTGCACACATTGGTAAATTATGGGGACAATGTTTTAGTATCATTCAGTTTCCAAGTTTTGTCTTTTATCAACTTCATAATAATAACAATGCATCCTCCTCACACAACCTTCACAACTTCAGATAAAAATGTGTAACCCCATATAAAATCTGCCATCCAAACACCACCTTTGTAGCATATGGAAAACTTTATGAACAACTCTGTGTTTATAAATTATTGCTTTTTGCTTTAACAGTGCTTTAATTGGCTGTTATGCAGTGCCCTGGTCACATGATGTGAGGAACACAGAGATGACTTTTATTTTGAAAGATCAAAATGAGCAGAAAGACAACACTATGAATGCTAAACATGTCAAATACATTTGCTGAAGAAAAAATGAGTCACCCTCATTGACTCGTGTTGTGATTCTGTGCAGGTTAAGTCATCTTTGCTAGCAAAGTGTTGTTGATACACTTAGTTCTGCATTATCATTGAAGTGGATAGATGACTCATGGCTAGTGAAGATGATTCTAGATTTTCTGGTTTGGTGTTTTATGATACAACACAAATAGGTTAATTGCAGAGTAGACATTGATGCCATGTGCTGTTTAAAATAAAAGAAGAGTTGATGGAATCAACTGATTCGATGACAGGAGGAATATGGAAATTAATAACGATTAAATAATTATGGTTGGTATTTATCAAAGTGTAAATTATACCTAATTACACACAAAGTATAAAGTCCTTTGGAATTTAATTACCTTATGATTGGTTAGGTAAAATTTACTAATTACATTAAGGATGATTTGGGTATTTATTTTACCCAATCATGACCTTTAATCTTATAATAAATCCACATCATTTGAAGATAAGGTAGACTGGGTACTGATGAATTTTCTACATAAAGACAAATGTAAATAATACTAATAAGAAAGACAAGTTGTACAATGTAATATAATTACCTAAGAAACGTATGGTTAGAAATCCAGTTACAAATTTATCTAATTTTTTTGTGTGTATTTTGTTTATGTATGCATATGTACAAATGTATGTACATCAGTTATGTAGAGTATATGCTTCTTATAAGACAAGTCCAACTGCAAACTGCACAGACTAAGATCTGCTGTTGCATAATGCACTGGCAGATCTAATTCTGTGCAGTTTGTTAGGAGTAACCAGTAGAACATAAACCCTAATCTGCAGGCATATTATAATATGGCAGATCAGAATCTTTGTTGTTGCAGTTTGACTTGACTTGTAATTTAGTATATGTTCGTATGTATACCAAAAATCTTGTCACTTGGGTTGTATTAGTAGAACTATATATTTCAGTCAACCAGCATATTTTAAAACTCTTTTGTCTTTAACCACATACCCCCCCCAAGTCAAATTATGAGGAGTTCAGAACACTCATAGTATTCTCTATGCTTTGATAAACTGATATATAATGAATTTATTAATTGACAAACCTAACATTTTGGATCTAAATTTAATTATTAAGGTGTGTTAAAAATCTCTTGGCTGCTATTGCTGACTATGCAGACCAATGATGGCATGTGTTGCAAATCTCTTAGCTACTATTGCTGACTATGCAACCAATTATAGCCTTTGTTGCAAATCTCTTGGCTGCCATTGCTGACTATGCAGACCATTGTTAACTAGTTAACAGTGCTCCAGTTGTAGCAGGTACCTCCCTCAGAACATAAGAAAAAACATCCTGCTGAATGACTGACAAATCAGCATTTTTCAATTAAAATCTCATCTATGTGGGTGGGGATAATTTCCACTGATAATAAAACCACAATAACTCATGTCAATATATTATAAGAAACTATTTCATATATAATGATCATAAATTAAATACTGATATTTGAGCTTTTGAAGTAGGGGTTGGCTGCTGTTTTCTTTATCTAGATGTCACTTGACTTGTACAGATGCTGAATTCTGATGACTTTTGACCTATTGATTTGTACAGATGTTGAATTCTTATGACTTGTGACATAATGTGCTGTACAGATGCTGATTTCTGATTTAATAGACCACAATGTTGTACAGATGGTGAATGCTGATGACTTTAGGCAATGTGTTCTGTAGTTAAATTCTGATGACTTGCAAGGCAATGTAATGTACAGATGCTGAATTTTGATGACGTGAGGCAATGTGTTGTACTGATGGTGAATACCATTGACATAACTGTTAGAACTTTCTTGGGTACATATGTACTTTTAGCTTTTACAAACATGTAGGTGTATGTGTGCATGTTGTGAATGTATATATATGTAGGAGAGTGTATATTTGCATAATAAAATGCATGTACATTTACATGTGCACATCTATAGACTTGTATGTAATTTATGCACATATGCAAGTATACATATATTGTTTAAACATGAATGTGTGTGTGTGTATATATATATATATATATATATATATATATATATATATATATGCATGTATGATTTTGCAAGACTATAAACTATTCAGGTATTTTATTTGTGTATGTATCGTTCTAAAGTAACAGCCACCAAGGACCCCCACCTCCAATCAAAACATATCATGGATGCACTATACAGTTGTAATACACAAGCTTTGCAACTCTGTTTTCCAGGATTTTATAACCAAAGTCAGCAGATCCAATGGTAATTTATCATCCATATAATGTTCAGATTAATTCCAAACCTCTGCATAACCATATTAGTTGTTTTACCATTGATGTGTAAGTAAAATAATAGAATGTATCCTGTGATGTGCTGTATTATTACAGATCACCCTTGTTGAGAACTTGGAGACATATGGAATTGACCCTGAGGAGTTTGCTCACACAGTCCAGATAGGTGTGGCATGCAGTACATCAGTAAGTCCCCTGCCCCAGAAGAACAAAGGCTTCCAGGTGATGATACAGGGAAACCAAATCAATTTTATTGCCGATCTTCTAACAGGTATGTATGACTGCTACATTACCTGTCTGAGTGTGTATATGTGCGTGTGATTTGGATTTGTAACGTTGCTTTAAAAAAAATTCAGTCATAGCGCTACAGTGTCTGCAGTGTGGCGGTTTATAGTGATGTTTAGAACTGGGACATCATGCCACAGGCATTTGGCATTATGTCCCACCCAGTCACATTATCCTGACGCCAGGCCAACCAGTTCTAAGTCTAACCTGTTAATGCTGAGCACCAAGCAAAGCAGCTGTTAGTACCATTTTTATAAGTATTTGGTATGACTGAGCTGGGGTTCTAACCTGTGAACTCCCACATATGAGGCAGACATCTACCTTGTACATGCCAACCATTACGCTCTTGGCATAATCCTCACACTTTTTCCCACAAAATTACACATTACCTTTAAACATATTCGGACTACATGTTTTTGATATATCCACCTCCCAAAAGAATTATTAATTTGTTTTCTCTATTTTTATTAAAATCCCATTAATCCCACAGACTGTATTCTAGAAAAGATGGCTTCAACGTAACTACGTCATAGTATGCTTGTCCATAGACTTGCATGCACTTTCCCAACAGTATTATGTTCTATTTATAGCAGCTGTCCTATTTCCAAGAAACATGCTGGTTTCTACTTTCAAACTTTTGACCTTGGTTTCTATTTATAGCAGCTATATGACTTTGTTATGAGAGAACAGACTGGTTTTCTAATTTTTAATCTTTGCAGATTCTTTGTTCTAATTCATATCTGGTACTGAACCAGTCTGGACGTATTTGGTGCTAAAAGTCGTCAGATTTATTATAGTCAATGCAGTCTGGACGTATTTGGCGCTAAAAGTCGTCAGATTTATTATAGTCAGTGCAAGTGTTAGAGCAAAATTGTTTTTCAGATCATTTCACAGATGGATAAGAAAAAGATGAAAAACCAATTCAAAGATGAATACATGCATTACATAATACAGCATTCCATTCTAGGGCAGCTTCACAACCATTGCAGGCTGTGTGGAAAGGATTTTAATATTGGTCATGGTGGTAAAACAAAGAAACCTTGAATTAGCTCTTTTTACTAACTCCAATATTAAGGTAACTTCTTTTTTACAGCAGAACTCAATTGTGGACACGAATTTTATAAATGCAGAGGCATTATTGACCGAATTCTTAATAGATCACGGACTACTACCTTTGTGTTGTAGCGGTAGAAGACTATGTTGGTCCCTTGTTCAAACTAATGTTTCTTGATTCCAAAATTGAAGAAAATATGCATGTGCAAGAACAAATTCCTCTAAATTGTTTGGTGTTTAGCAGAAGATACTTCACTTAAAATTGCAAAAGCCATGAAAATTCAGTCTTTTAGTATTGCCACAGACAGGAGTAGTGATTATGATGACAAAAAGTTGTGCTCAGTCTGAGACTTTGACAACGAAAAGGGCAAAGTCAGAGTGCCCTTCTTTCATTACTAGAATTAACAGTCGGTTCCACTGGAGAAAACATTTTTGATTTGCTTGATAATGCTTTGAATAAACACATGTTGGCAGAACTGTAAGAGGTTTTCAGCTGATAATGCATCAGTGGTGACTAAAATTCATAAAAATGTCTCCATCATTGTACATATCAGGTTGTCCCTACCTGATAACATACTTCATGCAGACATAGTTGATGTGCAATGGCACCTTATTTCCCAGCTAAAAGACCCAATAACTGGAAGATACAAATTTCCTCATCTTTGTCAGGTTATGAAAGGAATATTGGTTCTTTACCATTCTAATCCTGACTGAGAGAGATTGTTCAGCATTGTTAACAAAAATAAAACTGAATTCAGATCCAGGCTCAGTAACCATGCATTTAGTGCTTTACTGGTGTGCAAAACATTCGTAATCTCAGCTGGTACAAAGTGTTTTGAGAGTCTGTTGCTTTTTAAAGCTAAAAGTGCTACATATGAAAACTTCAAGAGTAATTGATGTTAAAAGATCAGAGGGGTAAACAAATTATTTTGTACATATGCTCATTGAATTTTATCACATTATATGTGTATTACTCTCTTTCTGTTTGGATTACTCTCTTTGTCCATTTGGATTACACTTTTTCCTTGCAGGGGTTGGCATGTATGCTACCTGTCTGAAAATCTACACATAATTATTTGATATGCACATGAACAGGTCTGTGAAATATAATTTGCCTAGGTCATAATTGTGTGAATGTGGTTTCAGCAAGAAAATAAATCTTACATGCACAATCATAAAAAAAAAAAATACAAATTATATTTGCCTCCAGAGAGAGATTTTTGTATAATCATCATTTTAGTGAAACGTGCAAGACTCAAAAATAGTGTTAAACATTAAAATTGCAACAACCCCTAAAATGGCATGAAAATCTAATGAAGTCATCAACATTTGGAGAGAGACAAGCTAACCAGATTTCAATACCTATTGTTACACACGTCAGCACCAACTGTAAATTCAGATCAAAGAGAGTCTTTGAGAAACACTGACAAGCAGATATGTTCATTTTTATGATAAGTGTATGGACTGTAAAAAATGCAGAGAGTGAAAAAGAAAGTAAAACATTTCAGTTTATATACCTGAATATAGGACTATAAACTTTTTTCTTCTTTATGTTTCAGGTCAGTACAAAATTGCAAGAAAGTGTATCACAGGCTTAGAAAAGGCTCCAAAGAAACGATGAAAATTTGAAATAAAAATGAGTAAAACCTTCTCCAACATTTCACCTTTTTATTGTTCTGTACATATGTATGGTAAATAGGAAAGACGTTCAAGTACCAGACAACTTCATAAAAAGCTGAATTATGAATAAGTAACATGAAGATGATTTATGATCTCAACTAACATTAAGATGACAAATATGACTGTTTGCCCTCTTTCTCACTGCCACATGACTGTCAGTAAGGTGTAAAATATACCATATTCAATGTAATACTGCCACATACCTTAAAAAAGTGCACACCCCATTCTCTTGTGGTAAAAAAATGCATTAAAAGTTCCAATTCTAAACGTGTCCTAATCCATGCATGCCTTGTGAGAGGAAAGTGCTAAAATCCACCCAGACAGATCACGAATTTTTCATAACCAGCATGAATTTATATACCATACATTTGTAACACTTAAATCCATGGGTTAAAATTGATCTAAAAAATGGATCTTGTGTTCTCATGAATGCAACCATAGTGGCAGAGGCTATCTGTTTCTAGAGTGGAAAGTGCTCAATATGTCTAAAAGGAGATAACTCTTGCACATACGTATACATAATGCAGACATTGCTTATTATGTGTGCCTCCTAAAATTCACTCAAAACAATTTTTTGGCATTATATTATATCAAATTCAGTACTAATAACAACTAGTCATAACCAACTCAAAATCTACATAATATGGCTAATTCTGGATAACTGCAGAGAATTTCACTGATGTATAACCTAAACAGAAGAAGAGCAAACATTCTCTAATATCTCATTAACTTGATAAAAATTTGTTTGAAAGTATCTTAGACACCTTTGTGTGTTTTCTCAACGACAATGGGCATACAACAGTGGAGATGGGAATTGGATCCAGTTTGAAAATGTCATCCAGCAACACAAATATACTGAGATGAAGGGCATAATTAGCCTTTTAAAAAAAGAGCAATCAGCAATGAAATATTAAAAATCAGTATTCAGATACATGACTGTACTTTAAAGAAAGAAAAAAACCATGAAACTTAAAGCAATAATTACATTTACTGGATATTACTTATGACGGGAGAACTGATTTTGCTCCTACCAGGAGAATTTTTTTTAAAAATTTAAAAAATTACATGGAGTTGAGAGATGTAGCTAGAAGTAATTGACTTCTTTGGGGTTTGGAACTGCAGTTTCTGAAACTTAACTGGAGCTCATTGATGTCAGTTTTTGAATATAATGTTGCCTTTGCAACACTGGACCGCTTTCCTTAACTTTTCAAGTGCCTTTTTTCGACACAGACATTGATATTACATGTTATTTCATCACATGTCACAGAATGTTTATATCTTTTCAAGAAAAATATTGACTGTCTTGCTATGGTCTTTTCTGTGCATGGCAGGTCTGAAGCCATGATGTAGAATTGATCTTGGTTTTTAAAAAAATAAAAAATAAAAAAACAATTTAGGACACAAAGCTCTTACAGTCATTCAAAACAATAAATGCATTCTTTGTAAACCATGTCCCCAGTGACTGACACGTTCCTCAATTTTGTGTCAAGTCATTCAATAGCAGTCATGTACTTTTGATAGGACAAGGCACTTTTTGTATGACAAATATGTTTAGTCATTAGCAAGAAAAATAAAAGACACTTTCTGAACCATATCTTGGTTAACCTTACCAAGGACTCCATACATAGCCATCATGTCATATGCTGTCCAAGAACTGACATGTCATATCTGTATGCAGAATTACAAATCATATGCAATTTGAGTCTTTCATACCGACATGTTTCAGGAAAATTTTGCAGTCTTGTATTTATATGGCATGGGTTCTGCCTTAATGAACTCATCCTTAAGGTTAATGACTGAAGGTATTTTCACTCTCTGTCCTGTTGAATTTCTCTCTTAGTAACTACCAATAACTGCTTGTTTTTTATCATCTATGTGGTTACTGTCAACTCCTTTTCAACATATAATGATGCAAGATCAGGGCCCTAAGTTAATCCAACATCTCCAGTTTTGATGAAAAGTGGAGATCTCATTTTCATTATTCATCAGGCATCATTTGCATTCATAATATACGTATTCTCCCCATCAAATGTGAGGAATTCTTAAAATCTTTTTTCAAGGACAAACATTCCTGGGTGTTCAGTTTTAAAACAATTCTCATTTCTTATCCTTTTTCTTCTTTACCAAAAACCTCATACTGTGAATTCAATTATTTTCTTTCTTTTTCTAAAACTGATGTTTTTGTTGGTATATAAATTTGTGGATTGTCAAGCAGTCCGCCTCTTGAAGTAGATGAATTATTGTTCATTGGATATTTAAAATTTATGGTTTTCAACCATGAAACCCACAAAAAATTGTACTCCATATAAGATGGCAAATTCACAATACTGTCAGAAATTTCACACAATGCTGTAAATTTCTATTTGAGAAAATAATTTGAAGAAAAGGTAATATCGGGGTCTGTCTGATCTGAAATGTTTCTGAAGGAACAGGTTTTCTCATTTGTTTTGGAGAACTTGTTCATCTAAATGTCTGACTGCCTCTGTTGAAAAACTCTTTACTTAAATGAATCCTGCAAAATAAAATGAAAACATGGGTAAATAAATAGATGGTTCAATGTTAAATATTTGTAAAAAGCTGGCTAACCTTTATGTTCATGAAATTCATCTCTTTCAATGTACATAAATTATTCAAAATATTTTACCTGCAAATAATTTGGAGACTAAAAATGAAAGTGTGTAATCAACAATTACATAATACACCTCTGTGAAGCTTTTGGTAGTCTCTGCAAGCCATTGTAAACATAAATTATCACAGAAAATAAGTTATGACCAAAGTGATCTTCACAATGAATGCTAGCACATTTTCTACTTAAATATGGGGGGGGGGGGCAAATTTTAACTCCTTATATAATTTAACTTTATAAAATGTTAATTAATTGGCACTACACTGCCAGTACTTATCTATGAACCTACCTACCTACTGTGGCAGGGCATCAAAGATAAAATAATAACTTAAAGCCTATAGTACAACACAGTCCATGCATCAATAATTACCTTGATTAGAATAGGTCTCATGTGAAAAGAACACAATGGACTCATCTAATTCCTATACTGATTCAAATGTACACTATGGAGTTAATCTGTTGAGGTCTGTTCCATTTAAACATACATGGTACCCAGGGAAGGCAGTTTTTAAAAAATATATGCCAGGGTACTTTGATTTCACAGAATTCATATTCAAATGATAAGAAAATTCTAAATTCACACCTATGGGTCCCATGTATGTTTTACTGGAACGGCCCTGAGGATATCCTATCATAATATAAGGTCATTAATATTGAAAGTGTACAAAATGAATATTTCTTTATACTTCCAAGTGCACTGGTCAAAAAGGCCCTCTAAGCAGGCTTAGCAGTATTTGGCATGGAATACTCTATGTAGTCATAAAAACAAATACTTCATCCATGAATTTTGTCCAACTGAGCATTCTCAAGTGCTCAGTGAGAGAGGTCAAAAAGCCAAATAAAAGAACAGTTCTGACATGGAGCAACTTTGTACACAAAAAATGTTGCACTTAAAATGGACACTTTGAACAAAAGTCAATGTTTTTGTGAGAACTTTCATAGCAGCTATAGGGAAACACAGCTCTGGGTCAGAATGTGTGTACAGTTGTTCCTCACTGTAAGTGCCACAGTGTAGTGCTTTCCTTTGTTAGATCTGTGGTCATGGATCCATTGTAGGGATGAATGTACCTTCTATATTGAATCATCCTCAGTACAAGACGACCTGACTTGTAATGCAGTACACTTCTATCATTACACATCAAAGCATTATGATTGGGAAACACTGCATTAATAAGTTTGATCTTAAGAAATTTTTAATGGCTACAACAAATACCAGTAAGCTGTTTATGATTAATGATACATTTTATGAGGCCTCGTTACAAACTGAAATTGTCAGACGTCATGTAATTTTATAAAGTAACGAGAGATGGAAATGGCTGTTCTTACAGTAGCTTTTCTTCATCTACTTGCTTCCTTTCTTAGGAGGATTGACTAGCTTGGTGGCCTGGATAAATAGAAAATGAAAAGCGTTCAGTGTTAAAATTGTCATGACTATAATTAGTATCTGTGATCATGTTTCACTTGTGTCCCATTTTATCCTTCCATAATATTTCATTTTGAAACAAAATTCTGAGTCAAATATGATCAACACAGTATTGTTATCAGCATTGGCAATATATAAATTTGAAAAACCCTGTATAATATGAAAAGACTCTTTGAAAAAGGAAAGTACACTGTACATAAGAATTTTAATTTGCAAATAATAACATTTTCACCAATAATGGATAATAAATAGGAAGGGGTGGGTGGGTCCTATTATCTTTAAAGGTGAGGTTGATGTTTGTGAAAGTAAGACAAGAAATGTATTTAAAAAAAACTAGTACTAAGCACTCCACAAATGTTAATTTACAGTAAATAAATGTTAGTGAGTTTGAATGAATTGAGGCAAATGACTTTAATCACTCATCAATCATATAAAGAAGTTTTGAAAAACAATCATTCTCTATTGAATGCTGCTGTCAATATCACAATTTCATGTACAACATACCTCACAGGTTGCATTCCATGAAACATTTTTTCAGTCAAGTCTCCATAAATTACATTAGAATAATCATCATAAAGTACAATGTATTTTAAACTGATCTCTAAAATAAAATATAAAAACTAGAATGAATTTGTCAAACCATTGTGTGATCTTTTTAATTCTTGATTACCTTCACAAAAATGTAGCATTCATCACAAGAAATTTTCTTTGACTGTGAAAGTCACATCTCATAATGCCAAAAGGAAAAATGTTTGGACAAACTTTTATGGTTTTCTCATTCACAAACCATAAGACATATCTAGCCATGAGACATTGTCTATCAGACAGAGAGTATGCCATGAGATACTGTCTATCAGACAGAATGCCATGAAACATTGTCTATTAGAGAGAATGCCATGACACACTGTCTAACAGACAGTATGCCATCAGACATTGTCTACTGGACAGAGGCTATTCCCTACGACATTGTCTACTGGACACAGAGTATGCCCTAACACGCTATTGGACAGAGTATTATGTGCAATAGTTAGCCATGACAGACATTGTCTATTGGACAGAAAGAGTACTGTATGCAATAGTTAGTCATGACAAACACTGTTTATTGGATAAAGATTATGCCACAAGATATTGTCTGCTAGACACAGAGTATGCCCTAACTCACTATTGGCCAGATTATTATGTGCAATAATTAGCCATGACAGATACTATCTCTTGGACAGAAAGAGTATTAATTGCGATAGTGAGCCATGACAAACATTGTCTATCGGACAAAGAGTATTCCATGAGATATTGTTTACTGGATACATGCTTTTGGACAGAGTATTATGTGCAATAGTTAGCCATGACAGATATATATTGGACAGAAAGAGTATTAGATGCAATAGTTAGCCACGGCAGACATTGTCTATTGGACAGAAAGAGTATTGTATGCAATAGTTAACCATGACAAACATTGTCTTTTGGACAAAGAGTATGCCATGAGACACTGACTACTGGACAGAAAGAGTATTGTGTACAACAAGTAGCCATTACAATATTTTTCCTCCATGAATAAAATAATCTTAAGCAATTTTTCTATGATGGCTCTATCAATTTAATTATAACCCTGTGCCTAAAGATTTTTGAGACAATTTTTATTTCTAAATTGTTATTTTAGGTTGCCATTATTAATGTAATTCAGTTTTCAATTTTATGACTTATTACTGTACAGAATGTACATGACAAATTAACAAAAACTGATTTTGATAAGTGGGTAAGTGATGGAGCAGATGCAAAAGTGAATGAATAACTGAAAAATGAACAACTAGAGACAAATAAGAATATTACAAAACATGTATGAGAAGAAACCAGAAAATAAAGGATTAAGATTAAAGGATCAAACAGATAACTAACTTGTTTTATCCAAAAAATGACACTTCATTTTGAAAATGGATATTTTAACTACATTTAAACCAGAGGGGATATACAGTCCCAAAATTCAAATTGTGAGAATGTATAGATGTTAATTTTGACTGTTTTTTTTAAAATAGTGCTTTTATTTGACAAAGCAAGGTAGCAACTGTCTTCTTAGCCAGTGGTGCTCTGGCTGATAAACTAGTAATCTACCCTAATATGAGGATTTTGAATTGATAAGTGTAATTTGTTTAATCCATTAAATCTGGTTTCTATGTCATTCTTTGCAGACCTTGGTATTAGCGGAGCAAGATAATTTAAATTAGATTATCTTGAACATGTCTGCCTTATGACAGCAAGTCGTCACATGAAAGACATGATTTTTTTTACCCCCATACCCTGACATGGTCATGTTTATAAAACAAAAACACAATTTCCAATAAATTTTATGAAAAAAAGGAGACCCTTCTTGATGTGGCGTAGAGATAATCAAGAGGTAATGATGGTATGAGCTAAACAACCAACATTTCACACATAAATGATAAACTGCTAACAGCACATGGGATCTAGTAAGAAATCTGCTACTTAAATCTGTTATACATCTGAGCATATAATAAAAATAAAATTTGCTTGAACAATTGAATAACAGACTGATTTCATTTTGCTCATGAAATACTGTTTTTCACCCACTCAATGTAATATATGTCATTCAGTTGTTTCAAGTAAATATCCTCTCTATACTGTATTAAAAAGTTCAGAGGATTTTAAAGATAGAAACTTTGTGGATTTATTGGTAATTTAATGCTTGTGTGTTTGTGATTATTTGAGTGCTTGCAAATGTGTGTGAGTTTGTTTTAAAATCGGCTGCTGGGATGCACATATTTCATGTCAGTCAGCTTTGCACCATTTTTATTTAGGCCAAAGTAGAAGTCAGAAGTCTTTGTGTGAACACCCCATGTTATAATGATCATCCATTCAGGGTGAGTGGCAAGAACAAGCTTTTTTTTTTAAAGTCATCATGGCAGTCATATTGGATGTATAACTGGCACCATTTTCATTCAGGACTATTTCAGTATCATAAGAAGTCTTCTGGTCAAACCCTCATGCTGATATAGTCATCTGTTTGAAAGGAGTAAAGATAACAATAATTTTAAGATATGACATTCCATATAGCAGAAGTAGCAATAAATTTTCCAGACGGCTACCTTGGTAGCCATACTGGATGTCAGATTGGCACCACTTTAAGACCAACTGAACATCATAGGAAGTCTTCTCATGAAAACTCCACGTGAATATGACTTTCTGTTCAGGTAGAGTTGTGTAAAGAAGATTTTCAAGATGGCCACCATGGTGGCCAAATTAGGTGTCTCATCAATACCATTTTTATTTATAATCAACTAGACATTATAAGAGGTCTTTTGGTGAAATTTCCATGCTGATATGACCATCCGTTCAGGAGGAGTAGCATTAACAAAACTTGCAAGATGGCCACTCTGGCAGCCATATTGGAAGTTAGATTGGTGCCATTTTCACTTACGACCAACTAGACATTATAAGCAGTCTTTTAGGTGGTGCTCTACAGTTTCACACTTTGCATAAGATTTAATTTTAAAGAAAACTAAATTCCCAGGCTTTCCTCAGTGGCTATCCTGGTTGTTTAAAAAAGACCTTGTATATCTCAGTTACTGCTAAAAGAACTGTTAATTCCCATTATTTTGGTGTATGATTAATGGGTATAGTTAGAGTTACAGAATATACAACTTGGCCTTACTTCCAATGTCCACCAATCAAAAAACTGCTGGCCAACTTGGTCATTTTCATTTCCTGGACTTCATAGGCAAATAGTAAAAAAACAGGAGCCTACAACTTTTAAAAAACTTTTTATATATTCTGTCATTCATTTCACTTTCTGGCAAAATATGTTTTCCCTATTTTAATACCTGCTTAAGTTAAGTGTACTTTGGACTTGTTCAGGCTGATTTTTCGAGGGCATGGGGACAGTCATTTTGATCCGATGTGTGCTAAGATCATGCATGATTTCCACAACTAAAACATGTAAAGAAATTGCAGCTGCTGTAAATAAAAGTGGTACAGAGGTATACCAATATTCTCTCCAATGTGCATGTTGCAAATGTAAACAACTTCACCTTGCACCTGTCACTCTCTCAGAAGTAATATCTTTGGAATGCCCCCTTAGTAAAAACCCTATGCTGATATGACCAGCCATTCAGGAGCAGTGATAACAAGATTTTCAAGATGGCTGCTATTATGACCATACTGCAGGTCAGATTGGTACTATTTTCATCTAGGCCCAGCTAAACAGGATAAGAACTTTTTTCTAGTGAAAACCCCATGCTGAAAAGACCATTCATACAAGAGGATTACTGTATATACTTGATTATAATCTCATTTGCATTTAAGCCAACCCCCCAAACTGAATAGATATCAGCACTAAAAAGTGCACGATCTGCATATAAGCCAACCCACAAGTCCAAGATGACATCACAAGATACATGCTGTAAGTTCAAAGTGCATTTATTTAGACAACTTATATTAGCAAAAATTACTCATATACCTCTACTGGGGTTGGCATGTATGATTATTACATAGAAATGATGTATGTAAGTTCATAAATTAGTTTGAATAAGTCAAAAATTTTATTTAATTTTATGTTTTCTTCTTGTTTCTGTGTAAGTCATATTTGTGTATAACTTGATCAGACAATAACAAGGATTGAGCATTTGCGGGTTGCTGTAACACAACCTCACCCTTGTGACTCGAGTTAATTACTGTTTGTTTATGCATTATTGCATTCGACTTTTTATATCAATGCACCAGTACTTATGTTTTTACTTTGCCTTAAAATTGTAAATACCTAACTCATTAAAATGTGATCCTACTATGACAACAACAAACAACAATAGGGATTGATTCATTGCTTGCATTTAAGCTAGTGATAGTATTTACATTATGGTGACACTGCATGTACATTGTTGGTGTCAACATGTGCTGAATTAAGTACATTTGCTGAAAGTACATCCGCTGGAATGAATCATTGGCACCACTGCACTAAACTTTAACGAAATATCCAAAATAAATTAAGTATTTTGTTCTGGTGAAAAAAATAAACAGAATCTTGCATATGTGCTCATTTCCAATAACGATTTTGAAACTTGTCAAATATTTTAAAACTTATCTTCACCTAGGCTTGCAACTCATATAAAAGCATGAATGATAAAAAGTACTTTTGTTTAGAGTGTTACAACCTGCTATATGTAAAATAATCCAAGCTCAAAATCTTACCTCCTGAATGTTGGCCTGTCGCATGAGATAGTCCACTCTGGAGCTGTATAAGTCGTAGACGAATTGGGCCATCTGTGGCATGTCCTCTACCACCATTGGGGCAATACTGACTTCTTCATTCATCTGGCCAAAAACAAATCAGAAACATCATTCTAAAATTTAGTCTAACCTAAACAAAAAATTTAAGTCAGTGCAATTCATACTACAAAGATCATTACCAATTCTATATGTGCAGCGATTTTTGAGAAGAAAGTTATTTTTAATGGTAGTATACAACTGTAAATTAAATCTTTTCAAATTCTTCATTGACTCCTTTGACTAGAAAGTATATGTACCACTAGATCTTATTGACTTCCGTTGTATGATATCTAGCTTTGTAACAAAGTCAGCATGATGAGCTTTGTGACACAAAAAGCATGCACCACTAATAAAGCTCTAATAGTAAGTATCATGGAACCCGAGGGTAGCAGCAAGAGCCTGGAAAATGCATGCATTCTTTCAAAAAATAATAAAAAGGCAATGGGTATAAAATAAAAGTGATATTCTTGAATTAATGAGCCTGATGGAACAATAAAAACCACAAATTAAAACAAAAAAATTTCCTGTATTAAACTAATCATAGTTTAATACAACAACTAGCAAGAGTCCCAAGTGTGCCAGAGATCACTCGTCTTGCTGACATCTGCCCAATAGCCAAATGAAAAAGTAATTGGCCAACAAATCTTGATTAGATATGTTTTCTGTAGAAATTTCTTCCAATGCTTTTGGTTGCATATGTTATGGAAAACAATCATTTTCAACATTTCTGCTGTAGACTGCTTTATACCTTCAACCACATCTGATGGCACATCAATATCATGTTTCAAATATTGAAAAGTCTCATTGCCAGGACACTTTCTCTCAGAGTTGGTCAAATTCCCTAAAGTGTTTTTCTTTAAAAAAAAATTTGTTGTAAAATGTATTTCTATTTTTTGTAATTACCACCATATTGGATAAGGGATTGGCATCTTTTCTATAACGGTTGCCATATTTGAGGATGGACTGGCATTTAAACAATCTGAAAGCTCTTTCTGTTAAGATGTTTCCATCAAATGTGAATAAATTTTGTTTAGTGGTATTTGAGAAGTAGTTTCTATTTTTTAGCAATAGTGCCACATTTGATGGCAGATCAGCATCATTCATAAAAAGGTGAAAACCATCTAAGCCAGATTCTTTCTGTCGAATTTGATCAAACTATTGAGTGGCTCATGGGAAGGTTTTTCCTTTCTTAGAAACAGAAGCCATTTTTGATGGCAGATCAGCACTATCTGCACAAATCTGAAAGATATTCATGCTAAGATGATTTCTGTTAAATTTGGTAAATTATGATGAGCAGTTTTTGAGAAGTTTGTCAGATTTTGTTTTTCAGTCATGGTGGACATATTTGATTGCCGACCACCATCTTTGGTATTAAATTGAAAGCCAGGCTTTCTGTCAAATTTTGAAGTAATTTACAGGTTTTCTAATTTTAACAATGGTAACCATATCTGACAGTGGATCAATTTCATTTTAACAAATCTGAAAGATCTTCATTCCAGCATGCTTACTAGAGGTGCATAGTATCACCAGCATACCGGTTTATTGCAGTATTGTTTTTTTCTCAGTTGTACATACCAGTGTAGTTTCTCACTGTACAGGTATGTCATTAGTTTCTGTCAGTAAGTGAGGAACCTTGCTTTGACGTGACTTGAATGAGATTAGCTGTATTTTCGTTATTCATGGCAAAATAGTTTTAAAAATTATCCTTTTTCGAAAAACTGTTGCATCCATCATAATTTAATGTAGAATACAACAAATATAATTACAATTTAGGATCATTTAATTACAACTTACCTTCACAGTTATTTACAAGCATTTGTGAGTGTGTTTAGTATATGTATTTCTTTGCAAGACTGAATCATCCATCAATTTTCAGGAGTATGCCTGTTTTCAGTCAGAACATTACGTAATTTCTCAAGTCCACTAAATATTTTCTCCTCTGTTCAGTAAATATCTTTTATGTTTCTGGTCCTCTCAGAAAAATGTCTTCCCTGGGTGTTGGCATCCCAAAATCCTGTTTATTATATCAATAGAAGCTAGAAAATTGTATGCTTCAGTATCAATGCTATTTATTTTATCATCAGGTTCTCTCTCTATTGTCAGCACAATGTTTTTCACAGTATCAGCTAAAGTGTAAGTTTGATTAATTACAGCTTTCAGATTGCTACTTGTACAACAATTAACATATACACAGCAAATTCATCTACAAGGTTCCAACCATTTATTTTTGAAGTAAGAGAGGGGCTGTGATTTTCCTTTTAGCTAAATTATTTTCTTTTCTTTTATCTCAAGGTAATTAATTTTTTTCCCAAATTTTGTCATGATGGATATAATATGGTGTTAATAAATCTGAGCAGTTACTGACAGACAAAAATGAAACAAGATGCAAGGCCCCTGACCCAGAATTTTGAATTGTTAGTCCCTAATATAAATGTGGTATACCATAGTATGTATCGCAGCACATTCAGGAACACCATGACATAGCAGTACCAAATTTTTTTTGGGGGGGTGGTGCCCAGCTCTCATGCTTTCTATCAAATTTGTTCAATTTGTGACTGAGAAGAATTCAATTTTTTTTTTCATTTTTAGGAAAGGTGGCTATAACTAATGATGAAACAGCATCAATTGAAAAAAAATAATTTGAAAGAATTTAATGTCAGAATGCTTTTCTCAAATTAGGTAAAACTGTGTTAAGGACTTATTGTTATGTTCTTTAAAATTTATTGTAATGGCTGCCACATTTCGAGTTTCATGGGAGAATGCTTTCTGTCAACTTTGGTCACATGCTGTTTAGCAGTTCTTGAGAAGATTGTTGTTGTTGTTGTTGTGGGGTTTAATGCCATTTTTCAGCACACAATAGGCTATACATGGCGGCCAGTATTAATGGTCGAGGAAGAACCTAGGAAAACCCCGGAAAGAACCACCGACCCATGAGAAGCTACTGGCAAGCTTTCTCACATACCCACACTGGCTGAATCTGAGACTTGAACCGGCACAGACAGAGGTGAGATGGCAGTGATCCATAACGGAGAGTGCTTTAGACCAACTCGGCCACTCGGGGCCCCCTTTCTTGAGAAGAAGCTGCTTTAAAAAATTATTTTAGCACTGACAGCCATATCTGATTACAGATCACCATCATCTGAACAAATTTGAAAGAGCTTCATGCCAAGATGCTTTCCATCATGTATTCCATCAAATTAGAAAGAGCTTCATGTCAAGATGCTTCCCATCATGTATTCCATCAAATCTGAAAGAGCTTTATGCCAAGATGCTGTCCTGTTCAGTGGAGCAGTTGGAAGAAGACAATGTAAATAGCAATTGTGAATGACACAACAGATAACATCATAGATGAAGGACCATACCATAACCTCTCTTGACCTTTCAGCCAGGTTAGCTAAAAATAAAAAAGGACTATATGCAACAGCAAGGTGTGCCTTGATTAGCTGATGCTGTATGACTTGTCTTGTATTTAAAATAGATGCAATAGCAAGGTGTGCCTTGAGTAGCTGATGCTGTATGACTTGTCTTGTATTTAAAATAGATGCAATAACAAGGTGTGCCTTGATTAGCTGATGCTGTATGACTTGTCTTGTATTTAAAATAGATGCAATAACAAGGTGTGCCTTGATTAGCTGATGCTGTATGACTTGTATTTAAAATAGATGCAATAGCAAGGTGTGCCTTGATTAGCTGATGCTGTATGACTTGTCTTGTATTTAAAATAGATGCAATAGCAAGGTGTGCCTTGAGTAGCTGATGCTGTATGACTTGTATTTAAAATAGATGCAATAGCAAGGTGTGCCTTGAGCAGCTGATGCTGTATGACTTGTATTTAAAATAGATGCAATAGCATGGTGTGCCTTGATTAGCTGATGCTGTATGACTTGTCTTGTATTTAAAATAGATGCAATAGCAAGGTGTGCCTTGAGTAGCTGATGCTGTATGACTTGTCTTGTATTTAAAATAGATGCAATAGCAAGGTGTGCCTTGAGCAGCTGATGCTGTATGACTTGTATTTAAAATAGATGCAATAGCAAGGTGTGTCTTGATTAGCTGATGCTGTATGACTTGTCTTGTATTTAAAATAGATGCAATAGCAAGGTGTGCCTTGAGTAGCTGATGCTGTATGACTTGTATTTAAAATAGATGCAATAGCAAGGTGTGCCTTGAGCAGCTGATGCTGTATGACTTGTATTTAAAATAGATGCAATAGCAAGGTGTGCCTTGATTAGCTGATGCTGTATGACTTGTCTTGTATTTAAAATAGATGCAATAGCAAGGTGTGCCTTGAGTAGCTGATGCTGTATGACTTGTATTTAAAATAGATGCAATAGCAAGGTGTGCCTTGAGCAGCTGATGCTGTATGACTTGTATTTAAAATAGATGCAATAGCAAGGTGTGCCTTGATTAGCTGATGCTGTATGACTTGTCTTGTATTTAAAATAGATGCAATAGCAAGGTGTGCCTTGAGTAGCTGATGCTGTATGACTTGTCTTGTATTTAAAATAGATGCAATAGCAAGGTGTGCCTTGATTAGCTGATGCTGTATGGCTTGTATTTAAAATAGATGCAATAGCAAGGTGTGCCTTGAGCAGCTGATGCTGTATGACTTGTATTTAAAATAAATGCAATAGCAAAATGTGCCTTGAGTAGCTGATGCTGTATGACTTGTATTTAAAAAAGATGCAATAACAAGGTGTGCCTTGAGCAGCTGATGCTGTATGACTTGTATTTAAAATAGATGCAATAGCAAGGTGTGCCTTGATTAGCTGATGCTGTATGACTTGTCTTGTATTTAAAATAGATGCAATAGCAAGGTGTGCCTTGAGTAGCTGATGCTGTATGACTTGTCTTGTATTTAAAATAGATGCAATAGCAAGGTGTGCCTTGATTAGCTGATGCTGTATGGCTTGTATTTAAAATAGATGCAATAGCAAGGTGTGCCTTGAGCAGCTGATGCTGTATGACTTGTATTTAAAATAAATGCAATAGCAAAATGTGCCTTGAGTAGCTGATGCTGTATGACTTGTATTTAAAAAAGATGCAATAACAAGGTGTGCCTTGAGCAGCTGATGCTGTATGACTTGTATTTAAAATAGATGCAATAGCAAGGTGTGCCTTGAGCAGCTGATGCTGTATGACTTGTATTTAAAATAGATGCAATAGCAAAATGTGCCTTCAGTAGCTTATGGTATACATCTTATCTAGTGTTTGAATTAACAGCATAAACTTCTTCCAATCTAATCATAAAAATGTATTAAATTCTATCTTTTAAGTCATTTTTTTCTCAAACCACTTCACCAATCACAGAAGTCAAATGAAATGCAGCATACATAAACATACCAGATTATTTGCTAAGAATGGTTCTTATTCAACAGTACTTGTTTGTATATTTATACAATAAAGAGCCACCATAAAAACAAACTTCATTTGTGTATTTGACTGCATAATAATATACACTGAATACATTTTAATTTACACTGTTACGTAAGAAAGTTCATGTGAGATATGTATGTGATGTGATGTGATTGTGATTTTTAACGTAGCTTTAACAATTTTTCAGTCATATCGCTATGATGTCTGCAATGTGGCAGTTTATAGTGGTGTCTAGCACTGGGGCATCATACCGCAGACATGTAGCATGATGTCCCACCCTGTCACATTATCCTGACACAAGGCCGACCAGTCCTAACACTAACCTCTTAATGCTGAACGCCAAGCGAGGCAGTTGTTAGTACCATTTTTGTAAGTCTTTGGTATGACTCGGCCAGGGATTGAACCCACGACCTCCTGCATCCGAGGCGGATGCTCTAACCACTAGGCCACTGGAGCAGTTGTGAGATATGTATACCCCAAGAGTACACTCATGATAGATATGATGTCAGTATGCTTATGACATAAACATCTGCCAATTTTGGACAAGGACAAATTCTGCTGCCTTATAAACATTAATCCTCACAACAAATATTTTGATGAAAAATGAATTTTTAAATATTTTCATCTTTTTTTGTTACTCTCTTCTATTCAGAAATAAGAGAAAAATAATCCAACATATGAAATGGTTTAAGATAATAAAACCCCTTCCTAAAGGATCAAAATTCATCAATGGGAACTAAAAGCCTCTTTACTACAGTAAAAACTGTTATGAGCAACCTCTGCTATGAGTGACCACCTGTCATTTCCAACCACAATCATAATGCATGGATTGATTTTATTATATAAATGCTCTGTCATGAGTGACCACATGCTAAATGTGACCAGTGACCACAAAGTCTTGGCAAAATATGCATTTCAACACTGCTATGAATGACTGCATTGCAAAAATGGATAAACTTGAGCGACCTTTATTTGATCCCAGTAACGACTGTTTAAACGTTCTAAAAAAAAAAGGCTGACTACCGGTAACTGAAACTTTTTAGGTATGCTTATTGTGCTTTATATTTTCTATTTTAAACCAGACTAAAAGTACATGTCGATTATTCCAGCACTTAGCCTGGTTCCCGGACTTATCATAGCTACCGCCCACATGTACAAATAGGACCCAGTATTCAGCTCTATGAACGACCGTATCATGAGAACAGAGACGGACACCATTGACTTTTATGTAATCATTTGTAACAATGATCGCTTGAACAGCAAAGATTGTTCTGATGAAAAACACACAAAATAGAACCAATAAAACTTCTGGCTATCAGCTTGTATTTAGTGATAGATGGTACAGTCTGTAAACCAGGCTAATAATGTACATGTCACAAACTCACATTGTAGTGCAGTTTGTGGTCATGGATATTGTTTGTCTTTAGAGTTAATCTGTATTGCCTGGGGGTGAATAACGTCTTTGTCTATCACACCAACAAATGAGAATCATTTGCAGGATTTGACTGCTAGTGTTAAAGGATTGTGATATTTGTCTATTCAAGTTGGTGTGACCGGGTTACAGACTTTGTTTCTAGAGTTAATCCCTGTATGTCTTCTTTGAATTAAGCCATTGATTTTTGCCTCTTGAGTAAATGATTCTGTTTCTAGATGAGATATGTTTCTTTTTATTTCATAAATTGTTAGATATACAATGCACATGTAGAGAATTTTTCATATTTTCCCAAAACCTAGTCAAAACCATAATACCAGTCAATATTACAACTGAGCACTAATAATACTAACATCTAGTACCTTAATAACAATAGAAGAACCTCCAACTAAAAAGAGACAAATTTTAATGCTGGAGAAAATACTTATTGTAACTGAAAGATGTGAAAAAGTACAGACCACTTGCAAAATAGTGGTTTAAACATCGGTAAAACAAATTTAAGGTGTTATACAGGAAAAGAAGTAAATCAAAAACAATTTCATATGCTAATACATGTACAATCATCTTCAAACGTAAATGTGATTTCATGTTTAATGATAGAAGTATATACTTATTGCTATATAATTTTGTTTTCAGATGAATGCATACAATATTTTAGCAAGAACTAATAATAAAGAATAGAATATATGTACAGTGATTGTGGTTATTTTTCTTTAAATTGTTCTGAAACTGGACCTTGGAAACCAGTCTTTTTGTACAAACCTGTTATGAGTGACCACCTGCCTTTAGAGACCATTTTGTTGGTAGAAGGGGCAGTCTCTCATAACAGGTTTTACTGTACCAACAAATTCTGTACATGTGATGGATTCTCTCATTCTACTATTATAAACCTTTGAGCAGCAGAGGTAGGTGGAACAAAGCTGCCTTATCATTTTTATCTTGTTGCTTTTTGAAGATTAGAGGAAGATTAATGTTATCATGTCCCTCCAGAAACATAAGCATTCATGGGTATCACAGTACTTCTTTTAAAACATTATATGAAACTGTTGGGTGGGGGTGGATGGAAACTTTAGGCAATGATGTGCACAACAGTCTATAATTCGGTTCCCTCCTCAGGTTGTGAAGCTTAGGAAGGTGGGGACATCTTTATATATATAAGATAAATGAGAAAAGGATATGGATAATGCTGATATGCTGCAGACATCTTGTATGATGTTGTTGTAGTGTTTAATGCCATTTTTCAGCACAAGATACACTATACATGGCGGCCAGTATAACTGGTGGAGGAAGAACCCTGGAAAATCCCGAGAAGAACCACTGACCCACGAGAAGCTACTAGCAGGCTTTCTCACATACCCACGTTAGCCGGGCCTGAGACTCGAACCCATGCAGACAGAGATGTGATGGCAGTGACCCGGAACGGTGAGCGCTTTAGACCACTTGGCCACTTGGGGCCCCCATCTTGTTTGAAAAATGAGACATAGATTTATTCATGGTAACAACTTTCTTATACCAAATTTTATCAAACTTTTTACAATGGGCTACAGTATATAATCACTTATAAGTCGAATCCAACTGCAAACAACACAGACCCTGAACTGCTATCACATAATGCACCAGCACAGCAGGGTCTATGTTGTTTTACTGATTACTCAAAAGCTGCATGGACCCAGATCTGGGTGTGTACAGTTTGGAGTCGGATTGACTTTTAAGCAAATATATATGGTAATTTAAAATACTGTTGATAAAAGTGGACCATACAAATTAATCTGGGTGGATTTTATGTACTAAGAAATTACACAGGACACACAAGCATAATTTCAACTGGATAATACTGGTCTTCAGAGGAAATGCTGCTTAAAGGCATAAAAGATGGAAGAACAGAATACATCTTTCACTTACCTTCCTTTTTGACGGGTAAGTTTCACTTGGAAGAAGATGCAGTTTTAATGGCCTTGCAGTTAACTGTAGAGAAATGAATTTGAATGTATTACTGTAATCATCTGTAGTGAATTATACAAATAAAATAAGTTAGGAGTTTGTCCATATATTACCAGATTTAAAGAATTTGTATAGACGATAAGTTTAACTGACAATGCATTCTTAAAAGCAGAATATATGACAAAGGATCACTGAAAATGAATCAATTTGAAAACAGAGGCCATACTGGAAATGAGATAATCAACAAGCAAATAAAAATGAAACATATTTCTTAATGTATACAAAACCTTTAATTTTTGGCACCGTGGGCTGTATTTGGCTGTATTTGCAGTTTCATACACATTGGGGAAATACCTGTATCAACTTATGAGACATAGAGAATTGCAGTGACATGTGACTCTTACACTTCAATGTAAAATTTTAAGTATTGAAAACTCTTATGGATCAGGAAGGTTATCATCGATAGATGTTTTCTCCTCATGGAAATCTATTAGAAATAAAATGTGCAAAAACTAACATTCTAAACCTAAATGAATGTACTGTGAGATCTTGTTATTTTGACTTTTGCAGGAATAAGAAAGTTGATGTGGTCACCCTAATAGTGGAAGAACTGCTATTGGCATTGGTGTCCTACTTGGTTTAAGGTTTGGGCAAAGTTCTTCAACTTACTGTTAAATCTTACAAAAGGATGACCTATTCATGAAACTGCTTATAGCTTTATAATCAAGTTTCCATCGGTCATAAAACTGGACTTTTCTGACCAATTATTTGGTATTAGAGCTTAGTTGAGAGCTTAGGTACTGAGCTGAGTTTCTCAGGCTTTAATAATAATAATAACAATAACAACAACAATTTTATAATAATAATAGTAATCAGTAACTCAACTATGGAATACACATTTCCCTTTAGGCTTTTAGGCTTTCTCATACACTCTTATCAATAAAAAGAAGAAACAAATGTACTACAAAAACAACAATCACCATAGTAAATCCATATATATATATATATATATATATATATATATATATATATATATATATATATATATATATATATATATATATTACCCTCCACCAACCCCAATAACCCATCATAATAAATTCTTCAGATCTAATCTATATCTCCTGCCTTTAACCTGTATAAATTTTTCACAGATTTAAATGCATTCCAGATTTAAATGCATTCCAGATTTAAGTACTATGTTTAATGAGGTACCTATGCTGATACTTTGGTGACATCAAATTATGTTTTCCATATGACCTCTACCTCAGAGCGGGGGGGGGGGGGGGGGGGGGGCAAAAAAAAGACATAATATCACATGATATGTCTTTTGTTATTTAATAACTGTATAAAAAAGAAAGCATTATGTAAACCAAATCTAACACTCTCCATATCCTTACCCTGTTGAAGGCAGGGGTTAACTCAAAGCAGTTGCTGAAGAGGGAGACCCTTGCAAACACATAGAGACCCAATCTGGCTCTGGACATGGCTACAACCAGTCTTCTTACATCTCTGCAAATATAAACAAGAGTACAATGAATGGTAGATTCTAAGCCTTCCCTGTCTTTAATAGACCCCTAATTAGGCACTAGTTGGGTCTGGTCAATTCTAAATATTCATGACCATCAGTGCCTGGATTTATTTTCAAACATCAGAATCTGTTGTGTCACTTTAGAATGGTTGTCAAAACCAAGTACATGATGAAAGATTAAGCTGCACATTTCTGACCCTAAACAATATATCTATATATTTAGCTAAAATTAATTTCTGGAAATCTGGATTGGTAGTGGACATAATCTTATTTTATTATGATCAGTAATACTGATGAAACATGTTTTACTCAAAAATTGGTTTCTTGCAATGTTGTGAGTGTGATTCATCATGGATCCATAATAGTAACTAGTCGAAAAATAGTGGCCTTGGATCAAGATGGGGCTGTCATGGCACTATACTGGTTGTGCTCTTCCTTCTGAGTGCCAGCAGTGTTCTAATACTAGGATGAGATGCATGATATTTGAACGTTGTAACTGTTCCACTCAAGCAGTGATAACTACTCTTGTCTAACTCTCATGTATGAGGGCAGAAAACATTTAGCTCTTTTATCCCTAAAATTTAACGGGGGTGGGGGACTGGATTTGCAAGGCAGTGGTCATATTTGTAATGTATTATGATCTGGTAATGTATCTAAAGCAGACTGGAGAGGCTTTATTTGGTCCATGATATGACTGACTATATCAGAATTAGGATGACAGTCTATGAAGTTCAAGAACATGAAACCTCACGTCATTTTCTCTTCAACGGTTTTAATTTCACAAGTATGTATAATATAAATTTTAATATTTTATTTCAGCACAGATGTCCATTTAATCCATTAGGAAGTTAATCAAAACACTTGTCAAATTATGAAGCAGCATTTTAGAACAGAGCTAAAACTGGCATGAAAATTTAACCACTCCTGACAATTTGTCTGATAGGCTTTGACTATGCAGAACTCAATATATCAAAACATATATCACATGAATACTATTTCTCATGTATGTACATTTGTTTTAAATTTACAGATATAAAATTTCTGCTTAAGTAAGAAATCCTAATTTAAAGTACAATAGAAAATATTCAATTTCAGTGGATATCCTCTTGATAGAGAAACTGAACCATAAAAAACTAGAGGAATGGTGACACATTTGCTCATAAAAATATTCCACCTCCCCCTCATACCCCCTATGCCCAAATGATGGACCTTAGTCCAAAGTCCAGTAAAAGGCATAACTCTTCTGAAAATATTTTGAGTACTATGATCAGTTAAAATACACATCTGATGATCATGACCAATGCTTGCACCCACAAGATTCTGTCCTGTAATATAAGTCAAAAAAAGGTTAATACGACTTGCCAACATTTCTAGATGATGACCAAATATGTACTAAATTTCAAAGTGAGCCATGAAAAACTGCATGATTAGTTTCATTCACAATGTTCTGTCATGCAATTTATCTGGATGTAAGATAAAAAGGGTAATAACTCTTACAAAATTCAAAGATTTGTCAGTATGTTCATTTTGAGATGATGACCATAATACGTACCAAGTTTCAAAGTGATCCATAACAAACTGTAGATGTGTGTGTGACATGGATTTTAAATGTAACTTTAACGATTTTTCAGTCATATCAGTACAATGTCTGCAGTGTGGCAGTTTATAGTGATGCCTTGCACTGGGGCATCATGCCCCACCCAGTCACATTATCCTGACATTAGACCGACCAGTCCTAACACTAACCTCCTAATGCGCCTAGCAAAGCAGATATAAGTACCCTTTTCATAAGATTTTGCTATGACTCGGCTGGGGTTCCATCATAAAAAATTACTGTTTATGAACATGATGAAAACAAATGTCTTAAATACAAAAAAAAACAACCATAACCCAAGAACACTGTAACCTAATACAATGTGCAAAGTACGTCTCTGACAAACAAAAAAAATGAATATTTCAAAAGAAACAAAATCTTTAAATTTGTGAGGAATGTGGCTTATCTTGTTGTAATATGAATTGTACCTAATTCTTTCATATGTCAGTTTACTTAAAACTTATTCAAATTAAATGCCGATAGCTAGATTTATCCGACATTCTTCATGGCCAGAGTTTGTATATGATGCCCATTCAAATTTCAAATTAAACCTGATAGCTGGATTTATCCAACATCCTTTAGTGCCAAAGTTTGTGTGTGATGATTGTGTATCAGTCATTTAATACCTGAGATGTCCAACGGTTCTTGTCCTGACAAGAGAAAGTAGAATGTAGTCATTCTGTTGACCCTGGTACCTGTCCACTGTTGTAACCTGCATGAAAAGATGCAACAAAATGTTATCAACACTGTAGCTGGCTCTACTATATATATATATATATACCCACTATGGCCAGGATCCACAAAACATCATCGTGCTACCATCTTAAGATCTTAAATCAATGCATATTAAATGAGAATTACAAATGTGAAAATAGAGATTGCATATATAATATTGCACTTTATTCAGAGTACCATGCATTGGTATGAATGAATATATATATATATATATATATATATATATATATATATATATATATATATATACACATCTAATGTACTCATCAATCAAAAGTGACAGTGAATCCAAAATGATCGAAAATATGTACACAGAAGTATAATACAGTAGTATAATACAGTAATACAGTCAAACCTGTCCCAATGTTCACCTGAGTTCAGCATTCACCTGGTTACAATGGCCATTCCAATTTCCCCCAGCAAATTTCCTATATAAATGTCACGTAATCAGTGGTCACCTGTCTTTCATGGTCAGCAGCATACACTTCTTTTGTTTGATGATCAAGGCATGGTAAAAGCCAGGCTTATTAAGCAGACAGCACATGTCAATGTGATGTCACATGATACAACAAAACTATCATAGACGTGTTCCATTCCTGATGAATCTGACTTTCTTCAAGTTGCTGCAACAGTGACAGGTTTCTGATCATTGTTCTTGAATAATATGCTGATAGTTATGCGTCTGTTTACAAATAGTATGTGACTTTCATTTAATATTTTCTTAATTTTGTACAACAGCATTGGAAAAGGGTTTGTTGTTGATGTGACATAACTATTGGCCCACTGATATCACTGACATGTAGGTTGCAAAATTTGTGTAGTTGTGTGACTGGAAATGCAAATGGTGAAACACAGGTAAAATTTTATCAACTCTGTAGTTTCGTCTCATCTGTCAGCAGATTAAAGATCTAATGATTATAATACTCATAATTTCTCACAAAATAAATCATTTTCTTATCAATTTCAAGCAGGTATGACTTGATGTGACATCGTTTGAGTTTGCCAGGCCTGCTGGTCAGCAGATACCCTATGCCACCACCAAAAATTCCAATATTTTGATATGCAACTGACAAAGACCCTACATCCCAACATAAATGTCAAAGTATCAAAAATGGGGTCAGAGAAAACTTGGATCAACATTTTAGTTGCTACTAACAATGGCCCCAGGAAGCCTCTTATCATTCACTAATCATCAAAGGTCACACAACAAACAAAAGCCAACTGTCTTTTGATCTCTGTGACTTTGAGCAACTGCTAAATAGATAAATTTGTTTAAAGTGTGAACACCTGTTTTCATGCCTAATTATACCAACTGCCCTAACAAAAAGTCATGTGTTTCTTTCTTTAGTAAATGTAAGCTGTCAATTAGTAATTTTATTAAGCAGCCATTTCTACTAATAATGAGATAAAAGCATTTGCCTCTCTCTGTGTGTGTGTGTGTGATAGAGAGAGATGTTTAATGATTGCATATACTCAGTTGTAGTTTCCTTGATTTGATGGGGGGAGGTATTTGAACTATCAGATTGGTTTTACAAGACATTAAAAGACAGAGTCAGGTACTGATATATGCACACACTGTTATTTCTATACAGTAGGGATGATAACATCTCTTATCAATGGCAAGTAAAAAAAAGTGAGGATACAATATCCTTTCATGAAGCTCAGTTTATTAAATTTCTTATTTTCCTTTTTGCTAAATAGCTAAACTAAACACTGTATCTTGGTAGAATAATGCAAATAATATTACATGTGAAGTATACTACTACTAATAATGGGAATGCTAATTCCTTGTACATAAAATTGTCATGAACAAAGCTTGAGAGCTAACCCTGCAGAGGCCACCTGTCTACAAGGGCCATTTTTGACATTTCTCATGGGTGGCAATTTTAGACATGTTTGATTGTATTTAGTAATTTTGTTGCAGATCCTTATGTGTTGGAATTCAATGCAAAATTATGTAAAGAAAGATGAGGCATATTTACAGGTCAGTATTTTTGCATGTGTATGTCCCAAGATCAATAAATGGTGTCTGTATAAATTTCATACTGCTAGGATTTCACTGCTGAGTCATAAACACTTAAATCTTACGCTAATTCTGTTAGTTTAACACAGTACTTGATCCTATTCAGGCTTTCAAATTTCTCTATAATAGACATCTATTTGTTTGAATGACTACAGTGAGAATAATTGTTAATCAACAGTGAGATCAGTTTTATAGGGAAAAGACGACATTATTTTCTGGTTAACTGATTGTGTGGCGATTGTCTAACAACTCCATCAAGCCACTTGGATTAAAGGATTTATAAATCACTGCCTAATAATCTGAACAACATCCTTGAGTTCCGACAGCATGTGTCTCATCAAGTACTATACATGATACCCATTTTTTTCAATAACACCTACCTGATCCCTTAGGAGAACTACTATTACCTCACAAATCCACCCCCAACCAAAGGCTAAACTTAAGACTAAAGGCATCCAAAACTCTGAATAGACAATATTTAAAAATGTCCATTATGTGATTAAAAAGGAAATCTGGGATAATTCTAAGTAATTAATTCCATTTAACTCCTTAAAATGTGCTATTTCTTTATTCTTTTGATAAACGTGGCACCCATTCTCTTATACATAGCAATCAATTATTCCTATGATGATCTAATTAAGTTCTTCTAGTATGATGGTTTCAGTATCCTTACATCCAGGTATAAATTAAACTGCTGAATCAAAGTTGTAATTTCACATCTACATAAACCATGTTTGTCTGCACATTTGTATAACTAATAACTGTTATGAATTTACTGTTATTTGTCGGGTACCAATTTTCCCAACATTCTTTGATACTCAATGTAATTGTCCTTGTTATCAACAAATTAAGGTAAAATGTAATTGTATGGTTTACCATGAAAAATGGTATTCACATATATTCAAGGTATACAAATATATAACAAACTGTATCTTACAATTATTACAAATATTTACATCACTATTCCAGTACAGGCTACCTGGTAATACTCCCCACCTGTGATTCATGTCTACCAAACAGTATAAAATTCCCAAACCAAAATAAGGAACTATTCCCCCCCAAAAATTCCAGTACTCTGGAACATTGCTCTAGAATAGTATTCCAGTTGAGATTAGAAATGCCCACTCTATTTCCTTCTTCCAAACCCCAATATATCCAGTGGCTTCAGAGATGCTAAAATAAATAGATTCCTTTGTATGAGGGCCTTAAGGTAGATTAGTTCTAATTGTGTTACCTTCTTTAAAGAAAGTTATTATTATTATTATTATTATTATTATTACCTTAAATAAGTGCTCATTAAATAAGTTACCAAGCAAGTGGAATAACATTAAAAGCCATGATCTACTCGTAGTGAGCAAGTAGTTTTATTACTCAACAAGTTTCATTAACAATAATTTGTGATTAATCACCAAACTGAAAACACTATGCCACTCAATAACATTAATACTAGGCACTATGTCATATTTCAGATAAAATATTTATGATGTGACAATTAGATGTAAAAAAAAATGTGTTGCCAGTCATTCATTTCAAAGTGGCCTTAAGCTATCAATACAGAACACTTACTGAATTAGGCCTCCCTATAAATGGATTCTTGGCACACCTCTGGTGAATCACATCACGGATCAAATGCTTCTGTCCATTGTAAGTTGTCAAGATGGAGATCTTGTCTGCTGGATAGCCTTGCAGCCGCATGTACATGAAGACAGCGACAACGTATTCAGCTTCAGCCAAATTCTAAATATGATTAAAAATGATATGAAAAAGTTAAAAGAAAACTTTTTTCTCCATTTCATGGATAAGTAACATGAGTGATGACTTTAGTCATGAATAAACTGAACATTGAAATAACCCATAAAAAATGAACTTGTATAAAATGAAGACGTAAATAAATCTTCTGCTTAATGTAACAAAACCCATTTAATACATAAGATGGGGCAAAACCCATTTAATACATCAGATGGGGCAAAACCCATTTAATACATCACATGGAGGCAAAGGAGAAAATTCTCTGTAAACAAATTGCTTGAAATTTTCAGCATCAAGCACCTGCATGACCAGTATTTGAGATAACAATTGTGATAATTTCCATATCTATTTCCAGAGTGAAAATGCATTAAAAAGCCCCACTGATTTTAGATGGTGAGTGAACACTCTGAAACCCAAACGATACTGCTAACATCCCTCCATGGCAGGAAAAATACTAAAATGGCCTGTTTGCCCAAAATAAAAAGATAAATAAACTTGCATAAAAACCTGAATTTCTCCTTCATATTCTAAATAAAATGCTGAGCAAATGACAGCCAATTTCATTTATCCAACAGTTCTGCGAACTTTTCCCTGGCTGTTAGACAGTTAATTTTTCCTCCCCTGCTCAATAATTTAAGAATGCATCTGGTTTTGATTCTTTGAATCTATTTGATTGGTTTGGTGTGGTTTTGCAATTTACAGCACTGAAACACCTGAAGTTATATTGTACTAAGGCAAATAAAGTGCTTTGCCCAAGGACACACCACGGTAACCAATCTGGGCTGAACTGATAATGGGAACTGAACTTGCAACCCTTGTGGTCTGAGTCAAATGTCTTAACCATTGAATATATTTTAACTGAAAATATGATAGCTCAATGGTTAAATCATGGACTCCTGATTAAGAGGTCCTAGGTTCCAGTCCAAATGTGGTTCATGCTCTTCTGCCATCATTGCTCAAAAAATCTGAAAGCCTGACACATGGGGCCCCTCTAATTTCAGATTAGGCCTGTCCTATATTCTAAGTGAGGTGCCTATCAGGCTTGTCAAGATACGATAATCAAATCTGCTAGACAAAACATCGATTGCGCTGATGAAATGCAGAAATGTATTTTCAAGATCTTGACATGCCTGCCATAACATGGCACAATCTGATTAAAATCAGACCATCACTGTTCTGTGCGAAGTGGAGATATAATTTTAATCAAATTGTAACATGGCATTGCAAACTAAACAAGATTTTGTACTCCAAAACCCCATGAAATGGCCATATTTTGAGAAAACACAACTTTCAGCAATATTGGAAAACAGGAAAAACAAAAACAAGACCCCCCCCCCAACACCACTTTCAGTATATGCCCATTACATGAGGCATGTATAAATGGCAAACAGTCATGACTGGAGCTTATCCTTTTGACAGTTTAAATAGTGACAATTAAAAGGCAATGAGGTCAGGTATAAACTATCATTTCCCATATTACTTAATTGGATGAAAATAGCAAGGGAGATGTGTTTGAAGACTGCAGAGGGTGAGTCAATTATGCAAATTTGCTTAGGTACAATCAGGAGGTAGAACAACCCAATATAGATAAATCAAAGAGATGCTAGATATGTGCATGAGAAGAAAAGTTATCACATATCATTGCTGTGAAAGAGAATGTTCAAGCCATATGTTTTATGGATTATTATTGACAAGTTTCTGAACAGTGGCAAGGCTTCTTTTGAAGTCAGATTTTACTGCATATATAAAATGCAAATTACCATTTAAATTGCCAAAATAGTGTTCAAGTGTGATTTTGAAGCTAATTTAGGAAGCAATTATCTACCAGCAAATCCCAACAAAATAAGTTTCAGAAATACGGGTTGACGGAGTTTTACTTTGTGAATCACATCAGCAAAAAAAATAAGGGGGGGGGGTAGGGCAATTAATTCTTCACACACACTGCAAACTTATTGACATACATCAAGTTTATTCTGACCCGGATTAACTCAGAATGCATTTGTTTTGGTCTTATAATGTAGCTTTAACAACTTTTCAGTCATATCACTATGATGTCTGTAATGTGACAGATTATAGTGATGTTTAGCACTGGAACATCAAGCTGCAGGCATTTATCATGTCCCACCCAGTCACATTATGCTGACACTAGGCTGACCAGTCCTCACACTAACCTCTATTATAATGCTGAGCACCAAGCAAGGCAGCTGCTAGTACCAATTTTATGTCTTTGGTATGACTTGGCTGGGGTTTCAACTGCGACCTCTGACATACAAGGCAGACACTCTAATCACTAGGCCACCAGAGCGTTTGATGATTTGCTCAGAGAATCCAGCAGAGATGTTTGAACACCAGGACCATCCAGTCTCTAGTGAGTGTATTGATGAACAAACCTGCTTCAGATGAGTGATAACCAGCAAGGGACTAGCAGTCCAGTTTTGGGGAGTATTGACCAGTGAGAGACTGTCAATCTATTCACGAGGAATATTGACAAATGAAGGACTGGTACTCCATTAATGGGGAGTGTTAACTAACAATGGACTGGCAGCCTATTCTTGGGAAGCGTTGGCCAGCAAGGGATGGCAGCCCACTCTTGGGGCTGTTGAACAGCAAAAGACTGCTTGCCAATTCACAAATTTTAATTAGCAAAGGGACTGTTGCCCATTCATGAGGAGTTTTGACCAGCAAGGGACTGGTTGCCCATTCATGAGGAGTTTTGACCAGCAAGGGACTTGCAGCCCATTCATGGGGGAGTCATATACTTCCTTACATGACACACCATCTTGTCATCATATATGCTTTGGTAAAGTTCCACTAAAATATCTTCTGTGCTTCAAACGTTACACTGCAGACAAGGATATATATCACAGAATTGCATTTTCCCTTGCTGTGACCTTAACCTTTTCACAGCAGGTGTGGCTATTGTTTGCAATACAACTTTTACACATGACATATAGATCGCTGAAGTTTCATTAAAAACTCTCCAGTGATTCAAAAGTCAGGCAATGATACAAGTCACAGAATTACATTTTCCATTGCTGTGACCTTGACTGTGAGACATAGTCATGATACATAATTTGGTTTTATAAAATCTCAAATGTTACAAAGTTCTTGTCAGGAAAAGTTAATATTAATGGATGGACAGATGAACAAATGGACAGATAACACATTAACATAATATGCTAGATCTGAGATGGGTGTATACAAGTTTATAAATTCCCTAATAAAGAATGAAAAAAAAGCAAAATATCTTGCCTGGTAGAAGTAAGGATTTGGTTCTGATTCTCCCACGCCATTGAAATCCTGGACATCTACCAGCTGGAAGTCAAATACAAACCCTGGATTGGCTGTTAGGTACTCTGGCTGAATCAAAACATGTGGCAAGTTACCCAACTTCTTGTATCGCCAATTATACAGGTTGGCAATGCTGAAAGAAAACAAGTTCTTAAACTTAGAACTCTGACGATGTCATTATGTGAGTTGTCTCTAAAAAATCTACATAGACTGAATCCCCATTATTTGAATAGAGAATGTCAAGAGAAATTTAGCTTATAACTGGGATATGCATTTATATACAGCTGCACTTGACTTTTAAAGGAGTATATATGTCTTTATGGGACATACCTAAAGTGGGGTCCTACCTGTGGCTCACACTTTAGGGGGCAAAACTAGATGAAAGAAAATAAGCAAATTAAAAGTCAAATCCAACTGCAAACAATATGGATCGTGATGTTGCATAATACACTGGCATATCATGGTCTATGTTGGCTGTTCTGCTGATTACTCATAACAAACTGAAAAGACCAAGATCTGCCAGCACACAGGATGACAGACCCGAGTCATTAGTTGGACTCCAATTTTAAGTATAATTCTAGATTTAATCAACATCTTGTTGTACTTATGTAATGTGTATATGTGTTATTTATGTTGGCATGCATTATTGTGTGTGTATAATCTTAAATATTATATTTGCCTTTCATACTGTTTTTATATTCTTTACTGTATGTTTTATGTCTTGTAAATGATTTCTATATATTACATATTGATTTTACCAGATACATGTTCTGATACTGCTTCTACAACTGTATTGGTTGGGAATTTAATTTAATTAAATGATGTTTACACAATAAGGGGATGCAAGCTATTTTCATCCTTTGCAACTGAATTTCTTAGTGATATCACTATCCAGGGACATTTCCAGAGACAGCTCTGAAAAATGATCCACTAATGCAAATGACTGGTTAAGCCCTATTATATACTACAAAATGGCAGAAGAGCACTTCAGCTCTTGTCACATGGTCATCGAAAACTGTTCACAAATGTTAGCTACATTTGGGACTGAGTTCTGCATTCATGCATTTCCCTGATATTAGGTGGTGTTACTATGTCAACGGATGTACACTCCAGAATGACTAATGTTGATATGGTGTGAGCATTATATGCAAAAAATAAAGAACTCCCCCTTGCTACTGCAATTCACAAGGTCAATCTATGTTAATCAGGGATTCTGAATTTTGCTTTCGCTGGGATTTTTGCCACAACCCCTGGTTTCCTGAAATACAGCTGCATTTTGACATTTTGCATTTGAAACTGAATCAAACTTCCACACAATTCCAAAATACCAAAATAATCATTGTCTGCTTTTTCACATGGAGTAAAATCCAACAAAATCTTCAATAAAGTTGCCTTCAAGGCAACTAGGTGCAATAACTTTGTTTCTTCAACACACATCTCTTGTTCTACATAAGTGTACTAAAAATATGCGAATGACCCTAATGTGCTCCCACACAACAGTAAGGATTCGAAACTCAAAACCACCCAAGCTATTTTCAGTCAATTAAGCAATCTGTGCAATGGTGGTTGTTTATCTCTAACTCCTTTACTTTTTAACAGCTTATAAGACAATTAACTGTAAAAACTGACCTGTTGTGATATTTTTCCATGAGAATAAAGTATTACTGTTAACTGCTTATACAGGATACAAGGGCTGTTCCATTAAAACATACATGGGACCCAGGGAAGGCACTTTTAAAGTAGGGTACTCACCCTTACAGGCAATTTAGAATTTTCTTATTATTTTAATAAGAACTTTGTGAAATCAAAGTACACTGGCATATATTTTTGAAAAACTGCCTTCCCCGGGTACCATGTATGTTTAAATGGAACAGCCCTGAGCATATATTCTGATGTCATGCTTTCTTTTTCTTTATAAGATGTAGTGGAAATTGTTGGGGTGTTTTGGAGGAAAGAATAAAAAAAATTTGCATGATATGTCACATTCTGTCAGGTATGATATATTGCATTGATATATGTACAACTGCCAGAATATTCCATTACATAGCATTGGTACTCACTTATCAGTCTAGTCCACATGCAAACAAGAAAGACCCTGATCTGCCATCGCATAATGTGCCGGCAGATATGGGTATGTACAGTTTGTTAAGAGTAATCAGTAGAACATACAAAACTTACCTTGATCTGGAGGTACATTATGCTACAGCATATCAGGATCTTTGTTGTTTACATTCTGGACTGACTTACAAGCAAGTATATACAGCAGTGCATCACAAGAGTGACAAAACATCAATGTAGTAGCACTTGTAGGTGTTGTAACACAATATACATAAAATAAATGTGAAAAAAGAAATAAAACTGAAGAGTTTTTAAACAATTTTTTGGGGAAATTATTTCTCATATACTAACATTAATTAACAGAATGATTCTCTTAATCAATAAGACAAACCATCAGTCTGAGTGAAGAAATATCAGAATCATTTTTTAGTTGGAAATGGTCATGTGGACTGATCAATGCAACATATGTTCCATGTTTCTATTTCTTTTGTTATGAAATACAGTGTATAAATTTAAGGTAAATGCAAATTTTCCAATTCCATGTTTTGCTAAGACCATAAAAGCAGACAATACCCTAAGAATAAATCCCTGAGCTATTTTCAAGGTTTCAATCTAGAAATAATTTGGGTTTTAAGGGTCAAATAATTACTGTATATACTCTCTTATAAGTCAACATTTTTTACACTGAAAATTGTAAACTTGCAGAGCATTGTATTACCACCATAGTATTGTGATATATTATGACCAAGCAGGTGCTCTACAGTAACCATTGATCAGCTGCATAGTATATAAATATTATTGTATTTGTCAATTCTTCACACCAAGGCCACCACCTGCTTTTCTGTTTTCATCTGACTAAACCTCTGCCATATCTTCTTCTGTTTAGATTGCACCTAGACCCTTGATACAAGTAGGTTTCACTTCCCATTTGTTCTGGCAATTGCCACAATTATGTTTTCTATATTTAATCTGAATCTGTGTTGGCTTTTGTCTATGATTAATGTTTTGTGTGATTGACCTTTGTCCATAACTGAGGGTAGGAGTTAGACAAAAAGTGCAGAAAGGAGCAAAGTGATTTGTTGACATGCACATATTCAGGTGATGGGCAAAATATTTATGAAGTTTTAGCCATGATAGGATATATAAACACTTTCAATTCATGGTCCACCTATCCACCAGTTCATTATATATATATATATATATATATATATATATATATATATATATATATATATATATAGTTATATTGTGCAAACAAAAACAATGCTTTGTCAATTTGGTGATCAAATGCACAAACATATCTGTATCCTGTCTTGCAGAGGGGCATAATTTACAGTAGTCAAATCTAAACTAGTGTACTGACAAGCACTTCAATGGTTACTTTCTCCATCCCTGGCCATCCAGTTTGTAAAGGGGTACTGCCTACCTAACTTGCTGTGATGTAACAGTTGGTTCAGGATATTCTGTGGAACATTCTAGCAAAGTGCCTACCTCTATGCTTATCATCTAGAGAAAACATCAACCTTGACCACAACACTGAAGTAATTAAATTTATCTTGCCATCTTGTCTTGTGCACCTAAACTCACAATGCATAAATCAGACTGTGCTGAACTTTCAGGGGCTGTTTTGGGACCAGAGTTCTGTTCCATTCCCAATACCAAAAGCTCCCTATTTTCCAATTTGTGTGTAAGTATTCCCAAAAAAGAATTTTCTACCAATACAACTGGCTTAGAAACTATGAGTGTGGCAAATGATCCTGAGTCACTGTAAAGTAGGGTGTCTAAATATTTAAATGTTCAAGAATCTGATCTTTATAAATTTGTCTCAATTAGGAGTGCATAAATAACATTCAAAATTTCCCATCTTGACAATTTTACAAGTAAAATTTCCAAGTCCATAGTTTGCATTTGGAAAATCCCCACTGAAAATTCTGGGCATCTAAGTACATATCTGGCAAGTCTAAATCAATTTACTGGCCTTACAGCATTCAACTGGCCTTACACATGGCCATAATCATCTCTGGGACAAAGTAAGCTATGTGCGAGATTGAGTTTTTGTATCTGAAAATCACAAACAAATTTACATTTGTGATGGTTTTGATTGGCTCATAGTGACAACTCAATCTCAAATTCAACTTCAGAGATTTATGATCTCCTGACTTAATCTGTATTCACAGCCTAACTCGCCTGCTCAAAAAGTTAATGATACGACCTTGCCCTAGTTCTGCAATGAGTATTAGGCATCCTCGGCCTGACCTTTCTGCAGTTAAATTACCTTGCCCTAGCTCTGCCCTGAGCATCCAGATCTACTGTAGGCACACCCAGCCTGACCAGCCTGGTGAAAAGAGACTGCTCCATGTTAGAGAACTTCTGGAAGGCCATGTTCTTGATGACTGGGGGCAACTGGTGATGGTCTCCAATCATGATCCATCTCTTCAGACGATTGATGTTGTCTTCTGGGTTCTGAAATGGGCCAAGTGGAATTTTTCCTAACTGTGTTATGGTATAGGCGTTTTATAAAACAATTTATTTGATTTTATTTCTAGCCCTTGAATAATCTGACTTAGATAATTGCAGAGCCAAGTTGTTACTCTAAGTACAAATTACATTAGCAAGAAGAACTAAATCCTTGGCTGTGACTCAGATCTATCAGGCATCTTAAATTCACCTTTCGAAATACTCAGATAATATTTTTTGAATTCTGTATATAACATTTGAAAAATGGCAGCTGAAGGCAGTACAATTCGGAAACTTCCATCAAATTCATACAGTGGTCCTGCCTTTGAACAGTCATCCTCCCCACCATGTCCGTTTGATTGCTGTAATGTTTATTTCTAAATGCCAATCTGTTACCAATGATCTGTGAAACGTGTGTATGTGATTTAGATTTTTAACGTAGCTTTAGCAATTTTTCAGTCATATCACTATGATGTCTGCAGTGTGGCAGTTTATTGTGATGTCTAGCACTGGGGCATCATGCCACAGACATGTAGCATGATGTCCCACCCAGTCACATTATTCTGACACCAGGCCGACCAGTCCTAACACTAACCTCTTAATGCCGAGTGCCAAGCGAGGCAGCTGGTAGTACCATTTTTTACATGATGACTGCATATTGCATCTCTTTCCCCTATTACTCCTAGATGACTGCATATTACATCTCTTTCTACTACTACAACTAGATAACTGCATATTGCATCTTCTTTCCCTACTACCCACAGATGACTGCATATTGCATCTCTTTCCCCTACTACCCCTGGATAACTGCATATTGCATCTCTTTCCCCTACTACCCCTGGATAACTGCATATTGCATCTCTTTCAAATATTACCAATGGATGACTGCATATTGCATCTCTTTCCCCTACTACCCCTGGATAACTGCATATTGCATCTCTTTCCCCTACTACCCCTGGATAACTGCATATTGCATCTCTTTCAAATATTACCAATGGATGACTGCATATTGCATCTCTTTCCCCTACTACCCCTGGATGACTGCATATTGCATCTCTTTCCCCATCTACCCCTGGATGACTGCATATTGCATCTCTTTCCCCTACTACCCCTGGATGACTGCATATTGCATCTCTTTCCCCATCTACCCCTGGATGACTGCATACTGCATCTCTTTCCCCTACTACCCCTGGATGACTGCATATTGCATCTCTTTCCCCTACTACCCCTGGATAACTGCATATTGCATCTCTTTCCCCTACTACCCCTGGATGACTGCATATTGCATCTCTTTCAAATATTACCAATGGATGACTGCATATTGTATCTCTTTCCCCTACATCCATGGATAACTGCATAATACATCTCTTTCCACTACTACCCTGGATGACTGCATATTGCATCCCTTTCCCCTACCACCAATAGATGACTGCATATTGCATCTCTTTCCCCTACTACCCCTGCATGATTGCATATTGCATATCTTTCCCCTACTACCCCTAGATGACTGCATATTGTATCTCTTTCCACTAATACCCCTGGATGACTGCATATTGTATCTCTTTCCACTAATACCCCTGGATGACTGCATATTGCATTCCTTTCTCCTACTACCCCAAGATGACTGAATATTGCATCCCTTTCCCCTATTACCCTTTGATGACTGCATATTGCATCTCTTTCCCATATACCCCTGGATGACCACATATTGCATCACACTTGCCTACTACCCCTGGATGACTACATACTGCATCTCTTTCCCCTACTACCCTAAGATGACTGCATATTGCATCTCTTTCCCCATCTACCCCTGATGACTGCATATTACATCCTTTTCCCCCATCTACCCCTAGATGATTGCATATTGCATCCCTTTCCAGGATGTTACCTGAAGAAGTAATGGTATGAAGGTCTCTATCTCCAAAATTTGTGCAGACTCTTCCATCAAAATGTTGTCAAACTGGAATACAGAGTTTTATTGTTAATTCATAACATAATTCATAGAAGTTAATTTATGCAAAAGAGATCAGCACCAAATCAGCATTTACTGGTGCATTTTTTCTGCTGCAAGAAGAATTAGTGTTTTATTATATTATGGTACGTTCAATAAATACCAACCATGAGATAAGGAAAAGTTCCAGATGCTTTATGCACATTTGACATTATAGTACAGAAGCATTGTAGGTACACTCTTCTAATAGTCATAACTGAGCACAACAGAAGTTAGTCGTCGTCACTCAGCTGTTTGACACATTGTTAAAGGCACAATAATCATCTTGCTTGCTTGACCTCTATCATCAGTTCATGTTGTACTAGCGTACATAAATTTTGGACAATGCAGAAAGGTAATTTAATTTAATATACTGCAAATGTTTGCTGTCTATACAAGAGTGCCAATATCTGCCATAGTAAGATTATCAACAATAGTTTTACATAAAAATGTCATTTTGGTTTTTATTTGACAGCTACTGGTAACATCAATCGAATGTGATGACAAATATGTAATGGTTGTGGTAAGAAGTACTGTTTTGAAATTGTTTTCTTGGAGAAAAAGCACAAAATTAACTATAAAGAAAGATAGATAAATAAATACAACTGGTATGCATAAACATTACTGTAGTAAAAGTCATAGCAGTCATGTATGCCCATTTCTTCATGAATATGAGAGAATGAGAGAGAGAGAGAGAGAGTAAGCATGTTGCTAAAACATGATGTTCACACTGCTTAATACCAATATGATTAATGTTCACCCTGCTTAATACCAATATGATTAATGTTCATCCTCCTTAATACCAGTGTAATTGATCTTCACCCTGTTTAATACCAATGTAATTAATGTTCTTCCTCCTTAATACCAGTGTGATTGATCTTCACCCTGTTTAATACCTATATGATTAATATTCATCCTCCTTAATACCAGTGCGATTGATCTTCACCCTGTTTAATACCCATATGATTAATGTTCATCCTTCTTAATACCAGTGTGATTGATCTTCACCCTGTTTAATACTAATATAATTAATATTCATCCTCCTTAATACCAGTGTGATTGATCTTCACCCTGCTTAATACCAATATAATTAATGTTCATCCTCCTTAATACCAGTGTGATTGATCTTCACCCTGTTTAATACCAATATGATTAATATTCATCCTCCTTAATAACATTGTGATTGATCTTCACCCTGTTTAATACCCATATGATTAATGTTCATCCTTCTTAATACCAGTGTGACTGATCTTCACCATGTTTAATACCCATATAATTAATGTTCATCCTACTTTATACCATTGTGATTGATCTTTACCCTACCAATACAATTAATGTTCATCCTACTTAATACCATTGTGATTGATCTTTACCCTACCAATACAATTAATGTTCATCCTACTTAATACCACTGTGATTGATCTTTACCCTACCAATACAATTAATGTTCATCCTACTTTATACCACTGTGATTGATCTTTACCCTACCAATACAATTAATGTTCATCCTACTTAATACCATTGTGATTAATCTTTACCCTACCAATACAATTAATGTTCATCCTACTTAATACCAGTGTGATTGATCTTTACCCTACCAATACAATTAATGTTCATCCTACTTAATACCAGTGTGATTGATCTTTACCCTACCAATACAATTAATGTTCATCCTACTTAATACCATTGTGATTGATCTTTATGTCACGGAATTGGGTAGGAGTTATATCAATAATATCAATATGTGTATGTTGTCAAAAATGTACTCAGGTTTCGTTGCCGCGTACAGCGTCACCCGAGGGTGGTATATTTTTTCGGCTTAGTTATTTCGAAATCCTGAGCGAAACTCAGACCATGCTGCACGAACAAATGGCTTGCAGCGGGGAAACTAAGTACCTAGCTGCGCACATGTCACAGCTAGTGTACATATAGTGCAAATTCTCGATAAACAAATCACATTACGCCAAGTCTTGTCAGGACGCTCACCCCTTTACAGGAGCAAATCTCCAGCTGTAGAGGTAATGAAATTCTTTATTATTATTCGTCTATATGACAGAATTGTTTTTATATTTTAGATGTTTTAGAATCTTAATGTTTCAAAAAGACTTCTATCTGCAAATATATTCATTGAATGCAGTAGCTAACGAGCAGGAAACATATATTTATTCTAAATTCTACGGAGAGTCAATACCTAGGGTATACAACGCTATATTATAACTATTATGGTCTGGTTCGAGTTAGCTATTTGTTGCAACCGAACAGACAACTTGTATTTAATTATACAATGTTTGCATTAAACAATTAATGTATTGGGTAATGAATTCATGTGCACGCATGTGCTACATATATGACTGAAGAAGTACTTAACCGTGTCATATGTACTACACAGTTTAGTTGTTATCATTTTAGCTGCCTAAATGCCATGCCGTGTACATCGTTTGATGTGGAGTCACCAGCTATAGAGCTGCTATATACATGCCTGCCATGCCTTGTACATTGTTTAATGTGGAGTCACAGAACTCTGAGGGGGTTACTGTGACGTATGCGCTGTGTTTGGTGACGTTGGATCGGAAGAGGGAACTGGTTTTCTCGGTGCGAGGGACCAGGGCTTTGCGACCAACGGGTCTGTGATGTGTGGGGATCCTTCAGCAGACCGAGAGGAGCGGACCATGCATGGGTGCTTCTCTGACCATTTACTAGAGCGCGTGGAACCGGAGTTAACATCTTGGTCGTCGAATGGGCGCCACGATAGTCGTAGTGTTCCATGTTATTTCCACAATTGCATTTATGTCATTCATCCCTATTGCTATGTCGTTATATGAACGATCGATAGGTTCATCATTTCATCATGTCATTCATTCCTATTGTTATATCGTTATATGAACGATTGATAGGTTCATAATGTCATTCATCCCTATTGCTATGTCATTATTTGAACGATCGATAGGTTCATCATTTCATTATGTCATTCATTCCTATTATATCGTTATATGAACAATTGATAGGTTCATAATGTCATTCATCCCTATTGCTATGTTGTTATCTGAACGATCGATAGGTTCATCAATCCATTCATTACTATCGTTATATGAACGATAGGTTCATCATTCCATTCATTACTATCGTTATATGAACGATCGATAGGTTCATGTCATTCATCCCTATTAAATTGTTATATGAAAGATCGATACGTTCATAATTACACATACTGTTATATCATTATATGAACGATCGATAGGCGAGTAATTACACGTATTGCTATATCGTTATGTGAACAATCGATAGGCGAGTAATTACACTTATTGCTATATCGTTATGTGAACGATCGATAGGAGAATAATTACAAGTATTGCTATATCGTTATGTGAACGATCGATAGGCGAGTAATCACACGTATTGCTATATCGTTATGTGAATGATCGATAGGCGAATAATTACACGTATTGCTATATCGTTATGTGAACGATTGATAGGAATAATGTTGTTCATTCCTATTGCAATGCCGTTGTGTGAACGATCGATAGGTTTATGTTCATTCCTATTGCAATGCCGTTGTGTGAAAGATAGATGGGTTGATAATGTTATTAATTCCTATTGCAATGCCGTTGTGTGAAAGATAGATGGGTTTATAATGCTGTTCATTCGTATTGCAATGCCGTTGTGTGAACGATTGATAGGTTTCATCATTTCATTCATTCCTATTTCAATATCTGGTTACGCTCGATAGGTTCATAATTTGCACTGCTTTTCAATATCGTTTTATGAACAATAGGTTAGTAATTTACAATGCTTTTCTAAACCGTTATTTGAACGATACATGATTAGATTCTTTTCTAAATTGTTATTTGAACGATACATGATTAGATTCTTTTCTGAATCGTTATCTGAACGATACATAATTACATTCTTTTCTGAATCGTTATTTGAATGATACATAATTACATTCTTTTCTGAATCGTTATTTGAACGATACATAATTACATTCTTTTCTGAATCGTTATTTGAATGATACATAATTACATTCTTTTGTAAATCGTTATTTGAATGATACCTTCAAGACTTTTTATATTGAGGTGTAGGTCACTTTTATTTTGTTGATCGGTGATAGGAATTCACGTTTGTTTTGAAATTCCATTCGTTAAATTAATGAGGAGTTTTGTTTTCTTTGTTGAGTTAATTGTTGATAGTTCCATGTTAGGAACTTTATAATTTTCCTTATCTTTTGTTTATAATGGTGTCAGATTTGTTATATTTAAATTGCGTTTATAAATAAACATCTTGTAAACACAGTTGCTTTTGGTGTCTTCCCTAATCCAGTCCCAACCTGGCTTCATCTTGTGACACTTTACCCTACCAATACAATTAATGTTCATCCTACTTAATACCATTGTGATTGATCTTTACCCAACCAATACAATTAATGTTCATCCTACTTCATACCATTGTGATTGATCTTTACCCTACCAATACAATTAATGTTCATCCTACTTAATATCATTGTGATTGATGTTTACCCTGCTTTATACCACTGTGATTGATCTTTACCCTGCTTAATACCACTGTGATTGATCTTTACCCTGCTTTATACCATTGTGATTGATCTTTACCCTACCAATACAATTAATGTTCATCCTACTTTATACCATTGTGATTGATCTTTACCCTACCAATACAATTAATGTTCATCCTACTTCATACCATTGTGATTGATCTTCACACTGCTTTATTCCATTGTGATTGATCTTCACACTGCTTTATACCATTGTGATTAGATCTTCACACTGCTTCATACCATTGTGATTGATCTTTACCCTGCTTTATACCATTGTGATTGATCTTTACCCTACCAATACAATTAATGTTCATCCTACTTTACACCATTGTGATTGATCTTCACACTGCTTTATACCATTGTGATTGATCTTCACACTGCTTTATACCATTGTGATTAGATCTTCACACTGCTTCATACCATTGTGATTGATCTTTACCCTGCTTTATACCATTGTGATTGATCTTTACCCTACCAATACAATTAATGTTCATCCTACTTTATACCATTGTGATTGATCTTTACCCTACCAATACAATTAATGTTCATACTCCTTAACATCAACATGATTCATGTTCACTCTGTTGAAAACCATTCAACCCATTTAGCATAAAATCTGAAATGTAATAATAAAACATGATAATAACACTCTCACCTCAAGCTGACACTACATGCCACTTACATCAGTGATCCAATATAGCCCAAGCATTGACTGTGCATCTGTCTGTATGACAAGAATTCCATGGAGTTCTACCTCTCAGAGTTGTATGCTCTAAGATGAATTTAGCCAATGTAAATACAATGATGTCAGAGAAACTCAGCTTCACAAAAGTGGATGCTCTAATGACACACAGATGGACAAGGAAACCAAAGTGATCACTATGTAAAGTTTCCACCAAGGCAGGTTTGACAATAAATTATTAACTGGAAAGCATCGTCAATTACATTGGGCAAAGCACACAAGTGTCACTGTCTGGTTATATATTAAGCCCCTTTACTAGTTACCTCCTACAAACAGCCAAAAGTATTTCACTGAATAGCAAAGTGTCAAAGAGTGTCAAACTGTACTTGTGGATTAATTTACTACCTTGAATCCAACCTGCACCAGGTCTCTGCGCTTCAGAGCAGCATGGGTGCATGTCATGGCAATGATCTTGGCCTCCTTGACGAGGAGATAATCAGCTCTCTCTGCTCCACTACGCAACAACTCAAATGCTCGGAACTCCTGGTAGAGAGAAACAATCAGTCAAATTGAAACTAGTTTACATTGATATATACTCAGTAGAGTAAAGTCATAATTATATAGACACCAATTTAAATTACTTGGACCAAAATGCAAACTTTGATGCAAAACTTTGAAGCAAACAAAACACCGTACAATGTTTTGTATGCCCTATTCTATTCCCCATGTATGATAATCCTCCCCTAGCCCTATTCCTCTATTCCTGGGCCCTATTCCCCTAGTCTGACAACTTTAACCTGGCCCTATTCCCCATAGTCTCATAATCCTCTCTTGGCCCAATCCCTCTATTCCTGACCTATTTCCCCATGTCTGACCTTTCCCGAGCCCTATTGCCCTGGTCTGATAATAAATTCCTGGCCCTATTCCCAAAGTCTGATAATCTCTCCCTGGCCATATTCCCCTAGTCTAACAACCTTTCCCTGGCCCTATTTCCCTAGCCTGACAACCTTTCCCTGGCCATACTCCACTAGTCTGAAAATCTTTCCCTTGCCCTATTCCTCTAGTCCAGGCCCTAATACCATATTCTTACAATCTATCCCTGGCTCTATTCCCTTAGCCTGTCAACCTTTTCCTTGGCTTTATTCCCCTAGCCTGACGATATTTTCCTGGTCCTCTAGTCCTGGCCCTACTGCCCTAGTTTTATAATCTTTCAACTGCCCACATTCCTCTAGTCACACAGTTTTCCCTTCTAAAATTTGTCCTTCATTTTCCTGCAAGTAAAATAAATTTTAAAAATCCTGTCTAATCCAACTTCTTATATATCCCACATATATCTCTTAAAAAGCATGTTTACTTAATAAGGCCTTGATGAGAATTGGTCAAAAAGAAAAACTGATTATCAATTTCATTTTTTCAATCAACTAAACATGATATGCTTATATTATTTATATCTACTATCATAAAAGACTGATTACAAAACAAGTGATTCTAAAAACAACAATTTTACAGAGGTACATATGTATATAGCGAATTTATCGTGCATATTGGCATAGGCTTATACTCTGCTTCTGTCTTTGTTAGGTTTCTAAAAGAGAAATAAAACCAAATCTTTCTTGCACCAAGTCCTCCTACATTAAAAACTGGTGTTACAATCAACTGCTATTAACTGCTAATGGATGAAAAACACTGTGTACCCCTACACAAGTCCCTCTAAGGAACTGATGCTCTACCAGTGATGCTGCCAAGAGTTAACTGGTGCCTGAAAAGGAGAGGCATCAGGAAAATATCAGGGTGCTATAAACCTTACCCTTAACATCTGAACAGGTGTAATTTCCTTATATCCAGTGCTCAGTTGAAACTGAAATCTTCAAATAAACAATGTAGCTGTATTAGCATGATTCTCCTGACTTTTTTGAAGTTAATCTGTTTCTGCTTGCAGCAAGTGTTTGTCTCTGCAGAGAAACCATTGGAGAGGTACGTGCATGGCCAGCTTTTCAAACTTTAACTCGACCAAGACCTCTGAAATTTTGACTCAAATTTTACTGTGAGGTCCAGGGAGATGGTCAACGACACATTCAGTATCCTTACTCAGAATGTGCAGCAGAGGGATCTTTAAAGCAATCTCTTATCAACTTATCTCTGACCATTGTCTTGAACACACCTGAATGGATTTCTGGTCACGTACAGTTGGGAAATGTGTAAGGTACATGAAACAGGCCACCATATACCACAAAATATTAGCTCAATGATCAAGATTAAAGCAGACTACCTTATACAGAGCAAAACACAAGGCCACACTTTAACCAGATTATTCATGCATCACAAATGCTTATTTCTGGGAGTACAGATTTGATTGCACATGTTCTCATGCACACCCAATTTCAAATCACATGACAAACAGTCACTTGCGTCACATAGCAACATCACTCTGCTGGCCAAAAAGAAGTTCCAGGAAATCACGATAAGACCGTTTCTTCTTTTTAACTGTTGAGTGCTGAAACCATCTTTGGCATTCTTTAGCTATATGATTTTCAAATCTGCTGCTATAGTGGCCAGATTGTAAGAATGGTACTCTTTTAACAAGGAGTCTTTTGGTGAAAGATTTATGTTAATACGACCATCCATTCAGGAGGATTAGCAATACCATGATTTTCAACAAAGCCATCATGACAGCCATACTAAAGGCAAGACTGCCACCTTTTCATTAGGACCAACTTGACATTATGGCCATCCATTCTGGAGTAGTCAACATGATTTTCACAATTTCGATGTCAGATTAGCACCATTTTCATTTTATAACCAACTTGACATCATAAGACGTATTCTGATGAAAACACCATGTTGATACAACTTTGCATTTTCAAGGAATAGCTGTGTTAAGATTTTCAATATGCCCAAAATGGTGGCCACATTAAATGTCAAATTCAAAAAGGTACTATTTTCATTTTGGACATCTTTTAACAGAAACCCCATTTTGATAGAACCATCAATTCAGGAGATGTTGTGATAACAAGATTTTTATTGGATATTTGATGTCTAAGGAGAAACACCATTTTCACCCAGGACTAAGAAGTCCTTGGAATGACTATGTATAGCAATTCCTGGCAATACTCCCAGTAGTTTAAAATCATGGAGAATATCTGTGCTAATGGATGGATAAACAACTGTCAAAGGGCCATCCCTTAAGCTATTTTAGCTTGTAACCAGTAGAGCTAAAAAATATCATAGAAAAGATTGCCCAAAATTATCTATCCATAGGATGCCTTTGATATAATATCATCATTATGGTACTTTACCTCCAATTGTGTAAAGATTTTCTTGATGTGCCTGAAACATCCTTCTGCAATGTCCATATCCTCCTCAACAGTCCTCCCTCTAAACAATGGTTGTGGTGCATTTTCAAAGAATTTCAGGAATGGAAAAAATTCTTGGATCTTCTCCACATTCCTCTCCTATTGTAATAAAAGCCAACCATAAGTAAAACTCATAAACCTGAGAAAAACTAAGTCACAAAACAGCAAATGCATAAAGCAGAAAAGCCTTTCATCTCAACTATCCAAAAATTTGTCAGCAATAAACAATTTAAAGCAGAAAATGCAATAAAATCAATAGATCATTGTGATAAGAAAGTTACAAAAGTACCATTGAGAAACGAATGCATGCAAACACACAAGTATATGTGTAACTAAGCTACTTCTCTATGTTCTTTTACCTACCTACATGCAAGTACTAACTATCTACACAGAATGAAAACAGGAAACCCAATTGTGCCCAAGACTGATCACCTTGCAGACCCTTCTAAAAATCCAAACCAAAGTTGTTTGCAGTCAATTTTGGTAAACACCATACAGTGCTTCTGTTTAGCAAAAGTAAGCAGATTTTATTATTTAGGCAACATGTTAAATGGCAGATCAGCATAATTAGGAAATGTCCTAAGACTTCATTAAGCTGAAATTGGGCAAGATCATGAGAAACAATTTATTAATTGTACTAAAGCAGCCAGATTTGTCATCAATCCAGCTGTTTATATGAACTTGATGTCTTCTCTGGCTGCTGCTAAAAGGAACACTCCAGCCAAATTTCATCAAAGCTGTGGGAGCTGCAGTGGCTCAGTGGTTAGCATTCCAGGCTCATAACTGAATGGGTGCAGATTCAAATCCTTCAATCAGACCAACTTGGGTCAGCTACCATGGCAAGGTACTTTCTCCAACTGCCTCAGCATTAATAGCCTACTTGTGTTGCTGTGCCATAACGCACCAAACCAAAACCATGACCAAAGCTGGTTCAGCTTTCATGCAAAAGTTGCAAACAGGCTCTCAACATAGCTAATACTGAAACAACAACAGTGCTAGGGAAGCCATTCAAAACACATCTTGATCAAACCGGTCCAAAGTGAATATTCCTGAGGAGAATCAAACATTTTGGAGAAGCAGTTGAAAAGAGACCCATTTCCTCATGGTTGCAGTGGAAATCATACAACTGCAGGGGAGCTACCCCCAAACAAAAGTTTGGTAGATAATCCCCTTAGAAATATTTCTATTAAGTTTGACATAAACTGGCTTTGGTAATGTAGAAAAGAAGCTTAAAGAAAACTTTCTATTTCTACCTGGCAGTTATGGAATCCACAGCCCTGCCAGGAAAGCCACCCGGGACACAATTCTGGGAAGGACATGTCCTAAGAAACATAACTACCAAGTTCAATTAACACTGGCTCAGTTGTTCAGGGGAAGACGCCATCATTATGTTTTCAATCACTTACTATGGAAGCCCAGTCTTGCTAGAGAAACAATCCAAGAAACAAATTTGGTACTGCAAGTCTTAAAGAAAGATTTCTACTAAGTCTGACTGAAATTAGCTGCCTAGCAATTTTGGAGAAAAGTCAAAAACAGGTTTAACACCTGGTTGCTAGGAAAACCACCATGTTGCAAGAAAGTCACTTCAGACATAAGTTTGCTAAACTATCATCAATAAAGTTTGCTTATAACTGGCTCAGTTGTTTTTGAAGATAAGCTGAAAGTAGGCTTTCCACCTGGATGCTTTCAAAGCAATAAAAGAGTTTAATGTATATTTTCTACCAGACAGCAAATGAACCCTCAATGTTGCAAGGAAAGCCAACTTAACATAATTCTGAAAATAGTATCCTCAGAAACATACCTGCCAAGTTTAATCAATAGTGACTCATTCATTTTTGAGAAGTTGAAATCTGGTTTTCCGTTTGATTCCTATGGATGCTATATTGTTGCTTTCAGTCATGTCAGCTATATACCAATTATTACTTTACTTCTGTCAGTTGCAAGCAAGCCATAATGCTGGTTTTTCTGTCTCCAAAACTAACTCAACAGTAAAACTAAAATTTTAACTGTACATATTTTCCAATTTTAAATATGGACTCTGATAATTATTTTGATAGATATCGAAGATTAGATATTTTCTAAATGTGTTGCAAAGAATTTATGGTTACACAATTTAATTTGTCATTAAAAAATATTCTTCAAACCACAAAAATTTGCAATTTTAAATATTGCTTTGAAAAGTTACCTTTAATTTTCTTATCTTGCTCTCAAATTCCTCCCATCTAGCCAATACCTGCAAAGATGTATGATGTGCAAGATAGGTGAAAAAGTTTCAAAAGAATACGAAGATATAATTATGAATAAATATGACTGTAAAGTCAAAGAACAAGCATCCTTCCTAATAAACAGAACATTTACACAAGCAAAATCATTTTTCAACAAAATGTCCAATGCATGTGATGTCACAATGCTTGCTGCAGTACCAGTTAGAATGCAGTCAATGGACCATGTTTATGTACCCTAACATGTCACTTTCACAGCTAAACATTACATTTTTGCAATATTCATTTGAAAGAATGTTTACTGGATGCAGAAATTCCCATATTTACTGTAATGTATTTGTGACTGGATATTTGCAGTATTTGTGTTGGAACAGTAGACTACAGATTATGTAAACAAATTTCATTTTGAGTTGGAATTGCATCACACATTTAAACCATGCTTGTATATAGGATTCCATGCTTCAGGTTTACCGTCCCCTCCAACCCTAACTTACTCATTCGCTATGAACTGAGCAATACCCTTAGTTACTTGTTATTGTTCTTGTCTTGGGGTTTTAGCCATTTTTCATGTTATATGTTATACATGACATAACAAGACCCTGCAGTGGTAAATTAGTCATATTCAGACAAATGAGACAATTTTTCCTCCAATAACTTTATGAATCGAATAAAAAAATGGTGGCCAAAATGTTCATTGACAACAAAACATTCCAGAAGGCGGGGTTAAAAAGTTTTTTCACAAACCCAGCCAATCAGTAAAGAGAATACTGCACACTAATTTCATGGGCCTATTTGGACCAATCAGAATCATATATGTTCACATGTTATAATATCAAAAATATGAAACTGCACACACTATAGGCAAAATGTACTATGAGGAAATACATGATATAAAAGCTGATAAATAATGTATTTCTAGTTGGGATATTTTTTTAAATATTGACTAATACAATCTATATTGCCAAGAAAAAACCTTTGCATTATTGCAAATTGACAAATTAATCAAGGGAATTATTTCAGCAGGAAGTATTTGCCACTTATAAAAATAAAATCTATTGAGGGAGATGATCTGATACAGATTATGTTCTCTACAAATTAAACGAGCAAGCTGTTGTACACAAGTATAACACATCCCAAAGGTATCCTGCAAATCTACTAATGATACAATATTTAGTGTTTGTTACACTTCCTACCAACACAGGCAGGTGTCCTGCAAATCTACTAATGATACATTATTTGGTGTTTGTTACACTCCCTACCAACACAGGCAGGTGTCCTGCAAATCTACTAATGATACATTATTTGGTGTTTGTTACACTCCCTACCAACACAGGCAGGTGTCCTGCAAATCTACTAATGATACATTATTTGGTGTTTGTTACACTTCCTACCAACACAGGCAGTTGTCCTGCAAATCTACTAATGATACATTATTTGGTGTTTGTTACACTCGATACCAACACAGGCAGGTATCCTGCAAATCTACTAATAATGCACTTTTTGATGTTTGTTACACTTCCTACCAACACAGGCAGGTATCCTGCAAATCTACTAATGATACATTATTTGGTGTTTGTTACACTCCCTACCAACACAGGCAGGTATCCTGCAAATCTACTAATGATGCATTATTTGATGTTTGTTACACTTCCTACCAACACAGGCAGGTATCCTGCAAATCTACTAATGATACATTATTTGGCGTTTGTTACACTTCCTACCAACACAGGCAGGTATCCCTATCTTGTATTAAAAAAATATGCGACCTGACACAAATAAAATCAGCCTGCATACAAGCATGACACATCTCAAGGCACACTACTCACTCGATAACTTGTGAAACCACTTATTATGTGTAGGCAGTTTTGGATCCGATTTGTTTTTTAAAATATGTCAAATGAATGGACCCTTATTTGTTGAACAAGAAGAAAACTGCAATCAAAATCAGTAAACAAAACCTTGATATATTGCTCTTTTATTTGTCAGAGACAGTGGTTAGTGTCTGGAAATCTGATACAACATCATGAAATTCTGAATTTATAAGTGCTGAATTTTGTTACATTTTCTTTACCAAAAAAATTCTCAGTACACTGTAAATAACAATCATTGATAAAATCTTGACAAGTGAAAATGTCAATAATGTCTACTGGTGGAAACAATTTAAAAACTAAATAGCAATGAAATGAATTTTGTCAAGTGAAATTTGTTTTTTAGTCATAGATTTTAATTCAGTTTAAGTGTAATCATCAAATGTGAAAAATGTGTATCTACCATCACAGTTATGGCCATGGACATTTCTGTGAAAACCTAATTAACCACTGTCTGTATTTAGATCTCCAATTTGTGGAAGGATCTGTTGTATTGTTATACTCAATTAAAAGCAGACTGGCTTTATATTATCATGTCTTTTGTATCACATAAAATAAAGGAATGGAATGAATAAAAAGTTAAAATTCATGCACATCCCATCTGTGTAGGAGCTGGTAGTCATAGTCATGTGTCAGGTCAACTCATTTTAATTCATCATTTTAACACTGTTATTAATATTATTATGTAAGTAACAATTAAACTATCTTAAATTATCCTAGTCATTCACAAATGTGACCAAAGACAGCAAGGTAGCCATGTGAAAGGACCACCCGGTGAATTCAAAGTTTTGTTTGATAGATACAGTTCCTTATTGAGAAGTAAGTTGAAAAGTTTGTAGAGAACTTTTATTATTGAATTGGCACTCAGAGATCTGCTCAAGGATGAGGATTAAGTTTCACTTTTACCTGCAATGAAATCATGGCATCAATATTTCATTAATAAAACAACCTTGAAAAAGTGAGTTCCAACATTTATGTTTTTTTCCTCAAAACAAATGTCTACTTTTTAAACAAAAGGAATCTTGTTTTATTGTGCAAAATGCAGTGACATAATACACAATGACTTGCAGGTAAACAACAAAGCACACATATTCATAAATGTTTAAACCTCTTGAGCTATGTTTTTCAAGATCTTACATAGATTGGTCATTTGAAAATAAGATAATTTATACCAAAAAATAATTTCATTAAAAAAGCTGTTTACTGACAATTATTCCCATGGCAATTATAAAACGTGCATTCATCCATTAAACAGCACCACTACCCACCCCTCCATTGTCTTCTCAATGTCTAGCTAGGAAGGCACCACCTTCTCCATATTTCAGAGGTCTTTGGGTAGCTTATAGTTTGATCCATTGTTTGGACCCCTTTGTGCATGAATTATCAAGGAAAAACTGTATCCATTACAGAAAATATGTGATCTGATACAAGTAAAAAGAGCTTGCTTTAATTTACACAAGATCAACACAGCTCTAGGTATTCTTTACAGAAAAGTTGTCACTTATTACATGTTACACCTCCTACCTGATACAAGTAAACATAGTCAGCTGTTTTACATATTCCTGACACATCTCTAAGTATCCTTTATAGAAAATGTCACTTGTTACATGCTAAACTTCCAACCTGATACAAGCAAACAGAATCTGCTGTTTCATATGTTCCTGACAAATCTCTAGGTATCATGTACAAAAAATATTTGATGTGCTAAATATTACATCCCCTATACCTGATACAGGTAGAAATATCCTGCTGTTTCACATGTGTATGAAACATCCCCAGGTACTCCAAAACTGTTCTGCAATCTCTCCACCTCTTCAAGAAGTTCCAGACGCTGGGCCAACACATAGTTTACACGCCCATATCTGTAGCAAATAAAAAAACACTATTACCATTCTCTGTACATTAGACTCAGGCTATAGATTTTTATCTGAGCAGGGTACCTGTCTCAAAGTGGGAAGCATTTTATGCTGTACTTAATATTTTGAAACCATGCCATTAGCTGTAATATCAGCATGGAATTTTTATTTTTAATTTCTGAGATTTTTGTCTATACTTTCTGATTCTATATAGGTTCTGTCTATTGCATTTAATGTAATTTGTATTATTTTTTTGGCAGCCAAACTTACTCTGCACTTACATGCTGTGAAACAGTTCATCAAGGTAACTTACACCAGTAGCCCACGTTAAGGTAGCTTATACCAGCAACACATATCAGGATTACTTTAAAGGCAAAATAATAAACTGTGCTGCCAATCCATATTCTAGAAGGCACAACAGAACAAAAAGATTTAGACTGTGTACCTACCCTGAATAAAAAGCAAGATGAAGTACATAGCATTATTCACACATACTAAAACAATGAATTGTTAGACTGTGTAATCTGAGTGCTAAACTGACCCAAAACCTTACTAGTAGGTCTAGTAATTTTTAGTCACTACTGCACTTGTAGATAACTAAATGGTACCGTTGTTTAAACACATTTTAAAAGACCATGCCTATGCATGCAATAAAAAATGGCTAGTAATAAGAAACAGAAATAAGAAAAAAATCTACAAAAGAGAACTGTTTGTTTTGAAATTTCAACAGCAGTGGGCTCACTGCATAATTTTCAATATCAACAGTGGTGAAGACTTGCCTTTGCATGTACTAGAACACAAGATCAAACCCTAAATGGCAGAGGTGTTGGGCTAACAAGGCTGTTCTGCTTCTATGGTTTGAACCAAAGTATTTCCACTGTGTAATCCAGTAATGTACCTGCTAAAAATTTCCCCTGTGTAATCCAGTACTGTACCTGCTAAAAATTTCCACTGTGTAATCCAGTACTGTACCTGCTAAAATCTTTCTCAGTTTCCAGAGCCTCCTCTCCATGACCAAGTCGCAGCAGATGCCTCTCATCTATATCCAGGGCCATAATCTTCTCAAACAGCTGGTTCAGGGCCTATATACAGGAAACAGGAAACAGACATTACTTATTGTTGTCATGTCTAGCAGTGGATACTTGGAATATTTACCTGATGGAGTGGTTACTGCATCTTCTAAGAACCAATCCTAACAAATATTAAATGAACTTGCCCACTAAATGTACACCTATTCATTACTAACTTTCTATCTGCAAACTGTGCAACACTACAAATTACAAAACCTAACCAAAGTTTTTAACACTTACACATAATCAAGAATAAAAACCCATTAGAAATAGTGAGACATTGAAACCTCTCAATACCAAAACCTCAGTAAACCAAAATCCCCATGAAGTTAAATCATGGTTCTGGTCCTGAATTTTTCTTAGTTTAAATTTCAATCAACTGCAAACTCAGCAAAATAAAACTGTCTGACACTGAAAAATGAAAAAAATATGTAGCCCCAAAGTTTAATTTTCCCATAACATGAATTCCCTAAAAAGGAAAATAAATCAGAGCAAATGACCAGCCTACCCACAAAATCAGCCAGTAACTGGCCCCAAAAAGCTGCCTTGGTTATCCACTGTGCTAAAAGTTGGACTAAAATGAATGGAGAAATATCAGCCATATCCTCTGTTCCTCCAGCAAGACAAATTTCTACACAACATCATTAAATGAGAATACCTCTTACAGTAACAAATCAAACAATTTATCCCCCTAGTGGCAAAACCAACTCATATGAAACAACTCTGAATGTGCCACATGCCCAGGTCAGAGATCTGTGACTATTTGAGACAGATAATCTATTTCAATATAATTAAGAAATGAGTGAAAATAGTCACCTTGGATGAAGCAAACTGCTTCATTAGTGTTTGGTATATCCATTTATCCTGAAAACATTCATCCAGTATCGCCATGTACTAGCAAAATTCTGCACTCAGTAAAGTGTACTATACATATCCATGAATGCTGAGGAATGCATCACAATTAATCAATTGTTAGTGTCCATCATTCAATATCAGACTGTATGAAAATATTCTTTACAAAGAATGAATTTAACAAGGAAAACTTTGTACAAGAACTGTTACAGTGTACTTACTGTTAATAGTTTATTTGTTGTCGAGATCTCAATAATAAATTGTCACTCAAATAACATAACAGTATTCTCATCTTTAAGCTGGGATAGACAAAGATTAATACAATTGTCCCCCTAACCAGCAGCCACCCATTTTATATAGGCAGAATCTCATGGCACCAACAAATTTGTGTTAAATATTACTCTCAAGGATGGCCACCCCAGGAACACATCCAGCGGCTGGCATATTAGTGTAAAAACTCTTGAATTTACGGAGTAGCAACATAAAATTTTACAGACAGAAATGTAATGCATATTTGTTGATTTGAAACTCAACACATTGAAAGATGATCAAGCATGATGATAGAGAAACTATAATCCGTAAGTGATCTGTTAATCTTTACAGCTTTATTTTCCTCAAATGTTAGGTTTCGTAACTTGGATAATTACTGGCTATTATTACCACCAATAATTATCAAGATGACAATAGCTGACCACTAAAAAGCAGTAAGGATAATTTAATTACTTAAATCATCGCATGCATTTAAGTTAGTGAATTTATAAGCATGTTGAAAACTAATGACAATGTGTTGAATTTAGAAATCAAGAGACTTTCATTAGATTTCAAAATGTTGCATTTAGGGATATATTGAAAAAATTTTGCACTAATGTCCAAGCTCTGGTTGCATTAACAAGGCGGCTGTCAAAGAAGGACGCTTTTGAACAAAACTTTGTTGGTGCCAAGCTGATTGCTGCTCATTGAAGGGCTGTTAAAAAAATGGGACCATTGAACTGTACCAAACACGAGATGCTCCTTCCTTTAACAAAATGCAACCTGTTTGTATTTAGCTGTGACATAATTTACTCTGAAAGTGTTTCTTAGTAGAAAAACAATCGAGTTGGGTTAGAAGAAGGAAGATAATCAAAACAGAAAATCTGAGCCTAAATGACAGACATTATATACACACACACACACACACACACACATATATATATATATATATATATATATATATATATATATATATATATATATATATATATATATATATATATTAGTTTGATGTACCTGGTTGTAGTATGTAACAAAAATTGTCCCAATAAGTCTTTGAGGAATAGTCTTGTCTAACCTGGTTTGAATGTGTGACAATAAGTGTCCTCTGGTCAGGAAAGTTGTGGTAGATATTAGAGATGATTTGTACAGCTACATCTGTCTTGCCTGTTCCCGGGGGTCCAACCACCATGGTCAGGCCAGGCTGCATTCCTGCACGAATGGCTTCAATCTGGGTTGGGGTGAAGGGAATCTGATTCCTAGAAAAGAGAGAGAGAGAGGAAAAGTAGATAAAATTTTTAAATGAGAAGTTTCTGGATAACCTAACATTCTGTTAAAACAAAATTTCAGTGTAACTGCGTTTACACACTGCATAGTACAAAGGGGGCCCCAGTGTCCCTGTGCTTAACCTCTACCAATCACTGTCACCTTACGCTTGGCCTTTGTAGGTATGTAAGAATGTGTCACACAAACCTGTCAAATAAACAGTTTGGGCAAACCATGTTACCAAGAGTGAACATAAGTTGTACTCAATGAGCTATACTGACATTGTGATTTTAAGGAAAAACATGTTTTCCTGCAAGGTACCCATGCTGTGTGGAAAGCAAGTCGTCATGCATGCAGTGATGTGTTTGGGAAGATGAAGCAGTCAAGGTAGAGGTAGAAGGGTAAGAGTGTGTGACTCCTCAATAGGGGCCTCACAGTGCTTCTTGGCTGGTAGAGGGAAGATTCAAAATATGAGCAGGAAAGCAAAAAAAAGTGTTGAATTCTGGAACAGTGAATAGTGTTCAACTTTGGCCATGTTTAGTTATTACTTTGTGAAGAATAAACAAATATATATATATATTGGTGATTTACGGATGATAAACTGTATAAATGCATGGAGTCAAACTGTGGAGTGATATTCGGATCAGGATACAAGTGGGAAATTCACTTTGCTGAGTTCCTAATGTGGAACAATGACAGATTTGTACAACTAAAAGAGAGCTGAATAACTGGACTTGAATCAATTTCTATTAATCTCATTTCATTTTATATTTTCTTAACATCACAAGAGGTAGTGTTGGAGGGAATGCTTGAGTGAGTGCATTATTAGTGTTATATGTCCATAAATGTAATATTATTGTTGTATTTTCAACTGTTTGTTTTTGTTCCTTGAGTGCCTATCACCTGTCCCAAACATTCATCCTCCCCTACCTTAAATATCTAAGTGATGGGGAGTTCATGACATTTGACAAGCCCAGCAAAAACAAAACAGTGACAAGTCAGTGAGTCACTCATTAATGTTGTCCTTGACAGTGTTTTTTGTGAGCATAGAATTAGGCAATGCCCACAGATGTCCAGCCTTACAATTATTAAGGTGGAAGGGAAGCCCACTGATAGGCAACATTTTGTTTGTCTCTAGTCTTGTGTTGAAGTCTGTCCCTAAAAGTTATCTATTTTGTATTGTCATATTTGTCTCTAAAATCTGTCTATTTTGTACGGTCAAGTTTGTCTCAGTCTACTCATTTGTTTTTGGCTTGTTGCATAATATTTGAATGTTATGGTTTGTGTGAACTAGTCTAGTGACACCAATCAAGATTCATTTGTTGTCCTGAGGTGGGGAAGGATGTCACACCAACCTGTCAAACATGTTACCAAGAACGAACAAGGTTACACTCACTGAGCGGTACTAACGTTGCAACTTTAAGGAAAAACGTGTTCCTGTAAGGTACCCATGCTGTGTGGATAGCAAGTTGGCATTGATGTGTTTTGGGAAAATGAACAAGCCAAGACTGAGATAGAAGGGTGAGAGGGTGTGACTTCTCAAGATGGGCCTCACTGTGTGTCTTGGCCAGTAGAGGGAAGATTCAAAATATGAGCATGGAAGCAAGAGAACCTAATTAAGTGCCAACAGTGTATTGATAAGTATTTGTTGAATTGTTGCACTGAATTAAAAGCTGGCCTCCTTTATGTTATCATGTTAATTATGTCTTTTGAATAAAAAGAAAAGGAGGTCGAATAAAAGAAAAGTTAAAAGGCACAAAAATTGGACTAACTTAAAATCTAGCAGCCTCGGTCATATGTCAGGTGAACTTACTTCATTTGATCGATCAAACACTGTAATAAATGTTATTGTGTATGTGACAGAAACTACCTTAAATTAACTGACTCTTTCATAACTGTGATCAAAGATAACAAGGCAGCAAAGTGAAAAGAATACTTCGTAAAATAAAGAGCTTGATTTCACAGATACGGACCATTGTGGGCAAGCAAGTTTCAGAGAATTCTTGAACTGGCATTTAGAGACATCCTCAGGGATGATAAGAACTTTCATTATTACTTCCAATGAAATCACGACATTAACACTGTACTAATTGAACAATAAAAAATTGAGTTTCGACGTAGATGTGTCACGAAATAAATGTTGCGTGTTTTTGAGAAAAAAAAGGAATCTTGTTTGGTGGTGTATCAACAGTTAGTCTAGTTTCCAAATTGTGGACTACGATTTGGCAAGATACTATTAAATACCACTACGGGAACCAGACTCATCAAAAAAAACAAAAAGCAGTAACATAATACACAGATTTTTCGCGTACACGTGATGGTTGTTCAAACCAGTTGGAACGATCTTTCATATGTTGGATATTTTGAGGGAAAAAAATGTTATTTAAACAGAATAATGAACAACTTCATTAGAAAAAGCGCATTGTTAAAAATTATTATTGACGTGATTGTAAAATGAGCATTCAGTCATTAAACAGCCCAGTTCCCTAATGCCTGCCCCCTCCCCCCTACCGTTTTCTCAATGTCAAAGCGATTTTTTTAAAGTTTTGGAGGTCCCTCGGTAACTCGTGCCTCGCTTATAGTGCGGTCTATGTCTGTGGACCCCGTTGTGCGCGAGTTATCAAGGGAGAGGTGTATATGTCAAATACAACAAGTGTACCATGAATGGCACACTTTACGCCTATTCAATGTTTAACAGTCCTCTATGTAAGCACTAGTAGGGTATGATGGAGATTAATGACCAGCAGGTCCCAATGACTTCAACTTTTTGTCAAGATAAATGGTCTTAAACAAAACACAATGTGCAGAAACCATTTTTTTCTTATTAGATCCACCATGACTGTGACCTGTCTTTCATACACCAGAATCTAAAGGTTTCTTTATTACCCTAAGTGCAAAGGAAAGTTTAGTCAATGAACTTAATCCAGAAGGAAAGTTATTCCGCAAAACACATTTTTTGACCCACAATATTCTTGACTTTAGATATTATGTCAAAATGAACAGGCCTCTTCCATACTTTAAGTGCAAGTTCTCCACAAACTTTGGTCAAGGTACATAGTCTAAAACTGAAGTTATTACGCAAGAAAAAGTCTTCTGTCACAATGACCTTGACCTTTAACCTTTTAACCCCACCAATGAATTAGCTTCATTCTTACCGAATGTCTAAGTCATGCTGTTTAAGTCATGCTGTGAAGGTACATAAGAACTGAAATGTTTGTGTGAAAACCATTTTTCTTCATTTAGAAACAGTGACCTTGACCTCTGATCTTTTGAGATGGATCAGTAGGTTTCTTCCTTACCCCAAGTGCAGTCCATCCAAACAATCTGGTTAACTATAAATGGATTCAAGTTATTGTGCACAAACCATTTTTCTTCTTTAATAGTGGTCATGACCTTGGACTTTCTAAACCCAATAGGGCTCTTGCTTACTCTATGTGCAAGGCATTCCTCAAAGTTTGTTCCAGATCTGTGATGTAAAACAAACATCGTTGTGCAGAAACCATTTTCTTCTCTCAGTCACATTAACCTTAGATTTTGTTTACTCCAAATCTATAGGGTTCTTCCTTCTGGTGGAGGTATATGCTGTTGAACTAAGTTATTATGCAAATAGGAAAAGTTTATAGTGTAATAAACTCCAGCATAATGACACATGTACAAAAATTTAAGCATTGAATTAGAAAGGCTTTTTGCACAAGAAAGCTGAAGTTTTTAATTATTTACCAGAAATTCATTAATCTTAATTTCAAGAATAAAATTAACAGATGCAGATACTAAAATGCTAAAAGTTTCTTTTAATTTTTATCCTAGTGAATAAATTTAAAAGTTTCATTAACAGGGTGACTAGATCTTAGCTTTGTACTGTTAACAGTAACAAATGACTGAACAGCAACACTTTTTGTGTGATAATACAAAAATCAAAGCCTAATACTATCACGGGTTTTTATGCTTACTTCTTGGGCTGATTGTAAGGATAAGGACCCCTGTTAGGGATTGTGTGGGGCTCTGCAATGATCCTCTTTTGTGAGCCTGAAGGTTCCTCCTCCCCTTCCTTCCTCTTGCTACTCTTAGGCAATTCATCCTCTACAAACTCCAACCTGCAATTCAAAGTGGATTTCTTAAAAAGTTTTCCAAAATTATGATGTATAATTACCAAAATCACATTATAAAATTAATGCCCATAGACTATACAGAGGGTTCTTAAAATACGTAAGTTGGGTTCTTAATTGTGTCTGGCATTAAATATGACTTCAAATGTACTCAATGGATACCTGTGATTTATTTTGGTCATACGTAAGTTTCCACTTCCAATAATCATGTAGTCTTGTAGAAATCTTATGTTATGGATTTTCATAGAATCCTGTGTTAGAATGCTTAGAATTTCAAAGATTTTATATCCAAGTTCACATCCAATTTTAAATACCAGTTCTGAGACCACTGACGAAAAATTATACCTTGGTTTTATCATTTAATTTTAGTTCCATTAATTTTTAATGATTACATAAATGTGGAACTGTCTATACTCACTTATAAGTGAGATCCAACTGTAAACTGCATAAACTGAGATCTACCATTGTATAATGTGCCATCAGATCTGGGTCTAAGCAGTTTGTTAGGAGTTGTTGTTGTTGTTGTAGGGTTTAACGCCATTAACCACTGACTCACGAGAAGTTTGTTAGGAGTAATCTACAGGACAAACAACATAGAGCCTGATCTGCTGCCATATTATGCAATGGTAGATCAGTGTCTATGCTGATTTCAGTTTGACCTGGATTATAACTGTATACAGTATATTCATATGCCATTCATTTTTTGGGAAGTTGGAGGGGTTTTGAAAAATTTATATGGGCTATTTAATAGTGAATGCACTTTCAGAATGAACAATGCCCATTTAAGTAGTCCAGGTTTCTGAAGTCACATTAGCAGGGAACATCTCCAGCTATGGCTTTTTATTAAATAAAAACAAATTTATGAGACGTTACAAAATAATTTGGGATCATAAACTAACTTCATCAAATTAAAGATCTATACATAAAAGTCTGTTATGTCAGAAATATATTTGCCAAATCGGTTTCCTTACTAATTTGCATGAAATATTAAGTCATTTGCAAGAATCAGACATTACTGTAAAATTCCTATTTTATATTTGCCCTCTCTATCTGGATCATAAGTTATCCTACAAATATTTGATTTCCACAAAAAAATATTTACCAAACTTTCATGGCAATTCATTCAAAAGGGCAGGACTAGTTGCCCTAACAAGAATGTACCACACGGACAGACATAAGAATTACTATTTACTACCACCTCTCTCCATTGGCAATTAAAACTCAAATTTATGGTAATGGCATTTGTCAGAAGTTATCAGAAGTTAGGTCAGAGCTTGGCCTGTTTTGGTTTTTCAAATTTAAGTTTAAAAAATGGTTGCCATTTCACAGAATAACTAAAACCTATCTCAAAATTGATCATCTAGAATTATACATTTATTCTTAATCAAGAAATCCAGTTCATCACTAAAAACAATTAACTGGTAATGTAACAAACCTGAAAGGAGGCACATGTTTCGATTGGTCATCTGAGGTCAACTCTATTTTGTAATCAGGGAAACTGGCTCTTAAGTGACTCACACTAAGAAAGGTATCATTCCAGTCTAGCTTTGGTATACAGTTTTTAAGTCTGAAAGATAAGACAAAAACAACATTCAAAATCAAATGTGGTTTCCACAAAATTACGTATTTGGTAATAGTACATTGAAATAAGGAAAATTCCTTTAGCACTTAAACCAGCAGATCAGCCACATTTTCTCTGTAAACACATATCACCAATCATACAAAAGAAGAACTTATTGTAGGTCCCTGTTTAATGACACCTGGACTGCAACAGATCACAAAAAAGATTAGCAGCAGCATTTTTTGTGTTCATATCACCACTTTCTGTGATCTGTAGCTGTTCAAGCATAAAAAAAACAATGGCCTACAATAACCTTATCTCTGGCATTTTGTCCAGCAAAAATGACAACTTAAGAGCTTCAGTACAGCCCAGTGTAAACTGCTCAATCACCTGACAGAAAATGACAGTCACTAACAGATGTTCATTGACATAATGGAGCTAAAAATAAGATTCATTAAAAGAACCGAGTGTTTTGAAATGAATTTGATTTATGGGTTAAATTCAGTATCACTGCATTTACAAGTGAATTAAGACAGAACATTGTTTACTTAAATCATCTCAATAAATAGTTAATTGACACATTTAAAGAGACTTAAATACCAATTACACTTGTACTCCATCTATATTTTTGTTTCTTTCTTAAATTCTGCCTAACAAATACTTTATTCTTTGGTGACTAAATCATATGCATGTATGTCTGTTACAACTTTATATCTAGACTGTTGTTGCAATTATGGTAATAAAAGGGTTTCCATACTTTTGAAACAAAATCTGCCAGGTCCTTTCCAGATTTTCTCCAGAATATATTTTTTTTTTAAGGTTTACATATGACTCTTATTGAATGGAATCAACAATAATCCTCTTTTTTTTTCCAGAATCTAAATTAAGAAATATGATCATATACTCAACCACAGAATGTACCATTAGAAACAAGCGTAAATATTAAAACTCATATAATTTTGTACATAACTCATTTTAATTTACAGAATCGGACCCTGTGCTCAGCATGTATTTTGTGGCTTTTCTAGCATATGACAGGATATACATTGTGGCCAGTCTATCTGGTGGAGGAAGACCCAGAAAAGAAGCATTAACACATAGGAAGCTACTGGCATGCTTTATCACATTATATGCAGCAGAAACTTGAACCCAGAGATGTGAAATGTGTGATCTGTAAAGCCTAAAATTTATTGTAATATATTTTATATTTTTGTCAAATTTACATATACTTTTATAGTTGGGGGAAATGGTAATGATAAACTTAATTATTCTTCTCCTAAACTTATTGTTGTTGCAGACAATTCTCTCACATGTTGGTACACTGTGATGCCAGACCTCTTCAAACCTAATACATAAATAAAGATACTGATATGGAGTTGATCATGGGGTAACCAGTCCACTTAACCAGTCTGATCAACTAAGTGCAAGGATTAACTATTCAAATATATTTAGGTCTCACTGAATAGTTTCATATTTTGACACCCCTTAATATTTAAGGCTGAGCCTAACAAGCTTGAATCTCATGTTTATAATTCATACAACCTCTAAATCTGTGACTTTGTTTACATTTACTTTGGGTTAAGCTTGAAATGGATTGATTCCATGGCTCAGAAAAACTTCGTTTTTGAGATGAGTGAGTTGCACCAGTTACTTGTCCTTTTCCCCATTGTACTCAACACAGTACAAATCTCTGCTACACTGCTTACACTTTTACTAATGAACTTCAGGTACCTGATGCAAGCTGGATAATAAATGGGTAGAAACCATGAAAATATTGTGTTCTAATAAAAGTTCCCTTTAAAAAATCTTATTCCAAAATGACAAAATTTTTAACTTGAAAAACTGCCATTACAAATATAGCCCTTGATTTCTTCATGGTATTCACACTTACAGTGACACATTTCCATAATGAAGATGTCATTTTAATGTAATACTAAATTTCATTTTCATAAGCTATCACACATCTTTGGGAGTCTGCTATGAGAGATGTTAAAAGATTGAGATTTTCCAAATTGTAACATTTTTGTATGGTCAGACAGTGGTATGCTTGCTCAGGCAAACTGATCATTTCTATATTTTCACAACAGTGCAGCTTTTTAAATTCCATATTAAACACAATTTTTATACATTATCTAAGAAAAGATCTGAATATTCTATAAATTTTGTGAACAACATTGAAGAGTTTTTTTTAATTTGCTTTCTCTCCGTATGTGCTTTCCATAAAAAAATGTTTGTAACTTGCATTTGAAAGAATTATTCCATCTTTCTCAGTTTCCACCAACTTCTGTACTAAATGACCCATTTTAGTGAAACCTCCATTCTAGAGAGCTGTGAAACAAGAGGTAGCAAGTTTGAAATTGACAGTAAAATCACAATTTTTAAACTCCTTTTATATTTTTATGTTCAAACTTTCCTTTAAACTTGCTCATCTTCATTTTTAAAATAAATTTTTTTTTTCACTCATGTCTTAGGATGGGTAATCAATCTAGTATGGGAAGGCTGCTGATTGGCCAAGAGAATTAGAATGTTTCTGGATCAAGACCCCAATTAAATTTTGACCAACAGGCTGCTGTCTCAACATTATAACCAAATGAACCCTTTACTGTCAAAATTAAAACTATTAAAGGATGGGACAGTGTTGGATCAGTATTAAAGCTATGAGTTCTCCACGGATAACTTTATTGGAATCTTACAAGCACACCTTCCACAAATATCATTGGTTTGTTTTTATTTGTATCCCAAATGAAGAAATTTTATCAATTTTCTACAATATCAGTCTGCAATAAATGTTCACAAAACTTTGCAGCTTTTCTTGTTATTTACTGAAGTGTAAATCTGTCATCTCATGTCCAGTCACGAGTTCACACAGTCACCTGTCAAACTATTACTGTTTAAAGTACTAATTGCCTAGAATATTAATAAAAATATCCCTACTCATTCTTTTTTGCTTAAGTATGTAGTTAATATCACACTTTTAGCTGCCAGTAAATACTTATATTAAATTTATGCACCAAACCCATGGCCATAACCGGTGCAAAAACTGAGTTTCATAAGGTGTGAGAGGCTTCCATTTTATTATGTGGCTGTTGTAGAGTCTGCCCCAATACTCTGATCTGCATAAAGATTTATCTGATCAATGATCAAATGCAAGAAATCCACATTAAAATTAAAAGACTTAAACGTCTAAAAGACTTAACAGTCTATAGACTCTGTATTCTCTTATTCTAAATTCAATTTCAGGAATATTGTTGAATACTTGGTTGTCTAGCATGCAGTTTTTGTCCAGCGAGCATGTACATAATTTTCAGGCTCAAAATCACTCATTAGTATTTCCAGTGACACTTTTCCAGCTCCAATAACCTACTTCAAAGCTTTCAAAACCACTGTCATCATCACTATCATCAGCCAGTATTTGCCAAAAGAAATCATCATCTGATGAGGAACAATTATGGGTGTAGGTCCTTTTGATTCTTCCAGGTACCACATGTTTAAAGCAGCATTTATCAAACATCTTTGCTAAATGCAAGTAAAACTATGACAGAATGCTTGTTCAAGGGCCAAATGTACTGATCAAATGTAGATTTACAAGCCCTCTTCCACAGCTTGGAAGCATCATAAGAAATGTCAAAAAGTAGTGTTATGAATCTGAACATCTGGATTTGTTTACTAAACTTACTTGGTGTAATGAGCTGCATCTGGACTTCCATAGCCAAGAATAAGGTCATGTAACCAGTCTGGTACAACACATTCTGTATTCATTAGGTCCCGAATCGTCTCCAGCACTGCTTTGAAATTGTTTTCCTTTGGTTTTCTCCTCATGATCACGTTGAATGTTTCATATACATCCTGAAAATTGGACAACTGATTTTTCAAAGAGTAGAAAGCTATCATATTCAGTGTTATTTAATCCCTGCCTAGCCTGAAGTCACAAATACTTTATGATGGTAAACTCCAACCTTTGTGCCAAAGCTGACAAATTGGTGAGAAGACTGATAATTCAACCAACTTTGACACTGAACAACCAAATATGACTCTTGTTGTGGTATACAACATGCTATGAAGTGGTTCTCAATGTTTTTTGGCCACAGCCCAAAAAATATAATTTTTCTAGCCAGATGACAAGTTCCAAATTTTTACAAGTTTTGCCACCATCACCCCCCCACCAAAAAAATGCAGTGTTGTGATCAGAATGGAATTTTGAATTTAGATCGAAAAGCAACAAGATTTTCATGGTAGCTGAAATGGTGTCCATATCTGAGTTCAGACTTGCACTATTTTCATTCAGTATCAATGGATATCACAATTAGTCTTCTGGTAAAAACTTCACACTGATATGACTTTCCATTTAGAATGAAGAGCAATAACAAGATTTTTCAGATGGCTGCCATGGTGGCAATAATAGATGTCAGACTGGCACCATTTTATTTTGTACCAATTTATCATAGGAATTCTTCTGGTGAAAACATAATGTTAATATGACTTTCCATGTAGGAGGAGTAGTGACAAGATTTTCAAGATGGCCTTTGTAAATGCCACAGAGAATATTAGATCAGCACAACTTTTATTTAAGACCAACTAGACATCATAAGAAGTCTTCCATTAATAATAAAAACCAATGCTGATATGACCTTCAGTTTAGGTGGAGTAACAATAACAAGATTTGAAGATGGCTACTGTGGTTGCCATAATGTATGTCAGATAGTGCCTTTTCCATTTAGGACAAACCAGATATTGTAAGTAATCTTCCAGTGAAAATCTCATGTTGATAAGTCTATCCATTCTGGTGCAGGTTCAAGCCCTGACCAAGTCATAACAAACACTTATAAAAATGGTACTAACAGCTGCCTTGCTAGGTGTTCAGCATTAAGAGGTTAGTGTTAGGACTGGTTGGACTGGTGTCAGGATAATGTGACTGGTTGGGACATAATGCTACATGTCTGTGGCATGATGCCCCTGTGCTAGACACCACTATAAACTGTCACACTGCAGACATTATAGCAATATGACTAAGAAATTGTTAAAGCTAGGTTATAAATCCAAATCACATACACATCTGTAGATATGACTACAAAAACTGATTAATAATATTTGTATATGTTTACAGATATGACAAAACAAGCTGATTAATATTTGTACATGTTTGTAGATATAACTACACAAATTGATTAATAATATTTTTGCTTATTTACAGATAACACTACAAAAGTCAAATTTATTAAGAATTTACTCAATATTAAACAAAATTTTTATACACTATCTAGGAAAGATCTGAATATACTATAAATTTTGTGAACAACACTGAAGACAGTGTTAAATGTGCCACTTAAGAATAATCTATGAACATAATGACCTCATATTCAGTGCTTAGAATGGCAAATAAAGCATTTTTTAAGTTTGCTTTCTCTCTGTATGTGCTACAAATAATTTGGAGATCTGTATTGTCAGAAATGTGACTTGTGAACTGAGATAAACACAGTTGGATTACCTCTGCTCCATTAACAGTGTTCACCATGTCTTGCTGGTATTGGTTGGGGTCCAGCCACACTCTGTATGTTCTGGTATCTCCAGGCAACTCAGGCCTTGGGTCTGGTCCTAACAACAAAAGATAAAAATGAAAAGCCTTATTCATTCAGGGATATACCAAACCTCTGATTGCCAAATAAATACAGTGGAACCCCGCTATAACGTGATGATCGGGGTCCATAAAATCGGATCGCGTTAAAAGCGGGGTCGCGTTAATGCGGGGTTTTACAATATTTAACTTTTTTTCCGAGAACATATACGTGTATACATGTACAATGATCAAAAGTCGGCTTATCATCAGATGAATATTAACTGGAATGCATTAATTAAGATATATTCAAAATAATCGAAGGCTAATATATTTATAGGTTATTACTGTGCATTAAAAACATTTACTAATTTTTATTTGTTTGAACGATAATACAGATTGACCGATAATACCAGACTATCGCTATATCACGAAAAGTGTATCAACACCGTATGCTACCGTGCCGTCGTGGCATGCAGTTCATCCATAATGGATGTAATTTCATTGAAAATCGTACAGATTTAAAATATTCAATAATTTTGTAATAGTCTGAATTCGTCGTGTAAAATATAGGATGAACAAAATATTGAAACCATTTACTTGCCGTCTGATATCGTACGGTCATTGCATGCAGCTATTCCCGGGTCTACATACGGTGTCTGTACAAATTTCATACCGCTAAAATTTTATCATATGCGACAACTGCAAGAATAATTAACAATCAACGCATGATTTCAGCGTGCAAATAACTTTTATTTCAGATTTTGTGAACATCAAAAGAAACATGTGAAAACTGCTAAATTAATACTTCTTTTAAGTTGAGTAATGCCAATGATGTGTCGATGGATGCGTTATTATCTGCTACCATTCCCTTTATCATTTCACGGCGATAATTTTGTTTAAATACGGAAATTATGCCTTGGTCAAGTGGCTGGATTTCTGATGTAGTGTTTTTCGGGAGGTACGAAACTTTGATCTTGCCATCACTGCTGACAAGATTTTCTGCTGGGGGGTGGGCAGGGCAATTATCCAGCAGGAGGAGAGCTTTTTCCTCCAGCTTGAGTTTTCGTAAATGAGCCCGAACATCTGGAACGAATGTTTTGTGAAACCAGTCGTCAAATATGGAGCTATTCATCCAAGCATTCTTGCTGTTAGTGTACTGAAATGGAAGTGCCTTCATATTTACATGATGAAAACATCTGGGAGCTTTCGATTTTCCAATCATCAGAGGTCTGACTTTGTGGCTGCCAGACTTGTTAACACAAAATAAGAGAGTCACTCTGTCCTTCCTCTTCTTGAAACCTTCTCGTTTGTGAGGGTCAGTCTTGGTTGCAAGGGTGCGATCGGGTAACATTTTATAACATAAACCAGTCTCATCGCAGTTGTAAACTTGGTCGGCTGTGTAGCAACCGTCCTCCAGCAACTTTTTAAGCCCAATCTGGTAGGAATTGGCAGCCTCTTTGTCAGCGGAGCGGATTTCCCCAGACACAAGAACTTGGCTGATAGCGTGCCTTTTCTTGAATCTGTCTAGCCAGCCATTACTCGCCTTAAATTTGGAATCATCTCCATTGATACGGCGATCAAATTTCTCTGCTTGGGCTTTCAGAATTGGGCCAGAAATTGGAACACCTTCTGAGCGAGCTTGTACAAACCATTGGTACAAAGCTGAATCTAGGACATTGTCATTAGCTAACTTAACCCTTTTACGCTGTAAACCAGTTTCCTCTTCAAGAATGTTGGGTAGACTACGGAGCTTTCCTTCATCTGTTTTCCACCCTCGCAAAGTGGACTCGCTGATTCCTAGATCTCTGGCAAGCTGAGTTTGTTGTTTGCCCTTCTTTAGTTGATCTAGGGCATACAGTTTCTCTTTAGCAGAAAACGACTTGCGTTTTTGAACTTGCTTTTCCATAACAGTAAAATATTTTTTTATATAAGCAAACAACGTACACAGATAAAGCTCAATAACTAAGTAATGAAGGCCTGCAATGGTTACGAATCACTTTTTATATAAAACAAAATTAAGCTGAACGGATGTACAATTTCATACCCTTTTAATTTACAGATAATAAAGTGGATATTATTTACTTTCAACTGTTTGTTGTTTGATCACACCGCCAAGCACAGCATACATGTTGGCGGCTTTCGTCCTTTGATGTTTATTAAATTGTGCGACTCTTGTATCAACCACAACTTTGTCTGCTGCTTGGCTGTGATTGCAGTTAAATAAGAAGCCCATGTCGGCTATTGTTTGAGCAACGACTGTATACAGAATTCATGGAAGACAATCACAAAGACGATTTACTGGCTTTACTCATGGATCCGTAATAAGTAACACTTCCGATAACGTTTACTTCGGCTTAACAATTCAAAAACCTAATGAAACCAGTTTTCTCTTCTAGAGTAGAATACGGAACTTCACCACAACCTGTTCAAATTGATAAATTTCAGAAGCCAAGCATTGTACACACTATTTCTCGTATGTTATATATATCGTATTATTTTAGAATTCATACACGATCACTTCTCCAAAGTCACTTAAAGAACCAGGATAAATTGTTAAGTTCCGATCGTTTATTATTAAAAGTCATACGCGAATTCTTCCACCAAATTATAATAAACGATTTACACACTATTTATCGTACGTTAAACAAATATTTTCACGGTCCGATAAAAATACACGTAAATGAATTTCAAATTTCAGGAACCATGCCACGATCATATTATTTTAAAAGTCACAACTAATCTCATGCCCAAAATGAAGTTAATTTCTTGTTTTGTTTTTTTTTTTTGCTTTTCTCCAAATTTTTTTCTCCATGTGTGAATGAATATACGAAATTTCGGGAGCCATGCTACGACCGCGTTATATCGGAATTCGCGTTATGGCGGGGCGCGTTATAGCGGGGTTCCACTGTATAACAATATTCATGAATGGTGAACCTACAAATCCAATAAAGATGCATACATCTTTCAATGGTGGCCACCAAAATTTCATGCTTAATGATGGTGAGATTGTTGTTTACAATCTTTTGGCTACATCTTATATTTGGCAACAAAGGCATGAAGTAATTTTTTAACATAACATACTTTTTGTGCAAGAGCCAATTAAGGTGATTAAGGGAAAATAACACAGCCTGTTTAAGTTTTTCTTAACCTAAAGGAAACTTTCAGCAAATTTGCTCAAGTCCAATCCAACAAATTAGCCACCCATCTACAATATCATCCTAAATATGAAACAGGTTTCAAACTGATGATTCAAGAGTACTTCAAAAAGCATACAAATGATAAATGTCAACTTTTCTCTATTCAGCTAACAACTCCACCCATTTCCAAAATGACAATTTTCACAAGTAAAGTCACAACTCACACATTTTATATTTAATTTCTATCAACATTTCTTATTGGTCTAGAATCCAGTGACTTTTCAAGCATTATTTCCTCAGGCTGAAAATGTAATTGGTGATATCATCACCAATGGTCAAAAGGAAGAATAATTTGGTATCCTTAAGCAAAAGCAAAAGCAAATGTTTCCATATTTGTAAATAAATTGGTAAAACTAATTAATGATAGAACATTTAACAATAAAATTAAGGCCTACATGGCCCTTGCTTAAAAGATTGCTGTAAAGCTTGTGACCTAAATCCCAATGTCAAAGGAGTGTGGCACAGAAAGAATTAACTTAGTTTTATGATGACATGTCCAAAGTAGAAAATTATGTATCAAGGGTTTATGGAAATGTAAGCATATATGAAACTTTGACCATACCCTCCAGACACATCTTCAACATCTGTGACTTTAACCAAGTGATAAAAAAGTAAGCATGTGTGTCAAAAAAGTGGTTTGGTTTATTTTTGCTTTATGATAAGAAATCAACATAAAAATAAAATTCATCAAGGCATAAGAAAATATAAACAAAAAAACAACTTTAACCAACACCTCAACAGCCAGATGAAAAGTGATTGTCTCTTTCTCATTCCTTTTTATGATACAGTCTGCCCATGTGATAAAGGCACATGGGATATACCGACCCCAAAAATGCACTCAATGGGACTATACATGACATCATCATGCTTATGATATCCTAAATGACTGCAACATTTCTTTTAGTTTTAGGATTAAAAGGACCAATTTTGCAGACCAATAAATATTAGTCCTTGTTTTAAAAAAAAAGTGGGATGTAAACTAAATGTTTAATGCTCTTTCTTGTGATGTAAAACTATTAAGAATATATATGAACTATGCATTATTGTGGGATTGGGAAATCAAGAATAGAATCTGTAATCAGGAACTCAGCATATACTCTTTCCTGCCCACACCTTTTAATCCTGAGGTGAGATTTCCTATTCCACACCACGCATATGATGGATTATATCAGTCTTGATTCTCCACTAAAATGGACTTAAGAATAACCAGAGAAAATGATATTTTACATAAAGTAAATAAAGACAAAACACATTTCTGAAGATAATGGAGTTATTTGCTCAAAGACATGGACTTTAACCCTGTAATAGAAATAGATCAACCTATGCCACCTACCCTCTTCAATGACCTTGCCCTCTTCATCCAGCATCCCTTCAATCTCACAGCCACGGACATACTTAAGCCCCACCTGGGGGATGAAGGGCTGTTTGTAGTTGTACTTGGTTCCAATCGGACAAGTTGGCTGCAGTGTGATCAGAAATGCCACATCATGCTTTCTCATAGCTGTCAATGCATACAGACAATGGGTACATTTTTATACACAAGCCACAAACTGAAATATTCAATAATGACTCATAAATATTACAAGATGAACTATGATGGCACACCATTTTAAGATATTCACTGTCCATTTTTTTAAAATTAAGAGCAATTTTACATAGCCTAATTGTTTCAGAGTAGGAGTCAGGTTTCATTTCTTTTTCAGGTTTAACTTCCTTCTGATTATAGGTATGTTAATTGAACAATCTATCTGAAGCACTACCTAATGATCTGTATTAGAATCATAACACAATGCAATTCATGGCAAAGTAATCTCAGAATTCTTTGTTATGACACCAACACTGAAATGGTTTAGTGATGTCCTTCTTTAATGACTCCTTTACCCCCTCCCTTCCCCCAACACTCCTGAAGTTGTCATGGATCTAAGGGACACACTGGAAGTCTGAAACCATACTGCAAATCTAAACCCCATGTGGATGTCACATATCACATACCAAGTTTAAAAGTTGTATACTGGGCTGAAAAGGAACATAACAAATTGGGTTCATGACATCCTGTTTTTTTCACCTCTGACCCGTGTCCTGGTGATCAAGGGCTAATTAAATGCTTAAAATCCAGTCCATGATAAATATTCTCAAAGACCATCAATTTGTCACCAACATGCTTTGGTAATATCCTCATGCTTTATTCCTTTTAACCCTCTCACCTCTGATTAATGCCCATGAATACATAATTTAGTGACATTTGTTACCCTTTTGACCTCTACTCTTGGTGCCCACAAGTCAGAAAGGGGATTGAATCCATTTCATGTGTAATACTCTCAAAGACCTTTGATTTGACATGCATAAAGATAGGTCCTGGTGATGTCCTAATTCTTATCCAATTGACCCCCTTGATATCTGCCCCACCCCCACCCCAATGACTATTTGGCCAACTGTTAACAATATGTTTCATGCATTGTACATCTTGGGTAGAAAAGAACTGTAAACAAATTAAAATTAAAAGCATAATCAACAAGAAGAGAAAGCATTCAATGTATTTTTATCCTGCAATTATGCCAGTGCTTAATAACCCCCAGGTCACGACCCAAATTAGGGTCACAAGGACATTCTGGGTGGTCACAGAGGGTTGCCAGAATTTTTTTTTAGGGTAGCAAAACGTAAAAAAACGTGGAAACAGGGTTGTGAGACTCAAAAAAGTCTATTGTTTAGGGCCATAGCCATAAAAGGTTGGGAACCAGTGAATTATGCCATGTACCCATGGAGGCCCCAGAGATTGCAGAGAGAAACCTTTACTGGAAAATCTACACACAAGAGTAACCTGAAATGTCTGAACACTATCATGAATATTAAGAAAATATTTATATTTACAAGAATATGTGTAATGACAAATATGGCATGCTCTTGTAAGTTACAAATTTGGAGTATTCCACAAATCTGTTAGAAAAACAGTATGCAAAGTTTAGATGCTGTCTTTTGACACTGCCTGAACAATGAATTGAACATATATAAAAAAGTTTGAAAAACAAATAATGAATTGTTAGATTGGTCTCACTGGACATTTTCAATACAAACATCAGCAAAACAATGAAGACAAGATGTAGAAATGCTATGAAGGCTCAAAGAATATCTTAATTTATGAATTACATAAATTCATTTACCGACAGTATAACAAATAATACTTTACTTCAGTCCAGATTATTTGTAAGCAATGAAAATTATCATTTTACTCAAACATTCTGCCTGGAAAATGTATATCTTGAATGCAGCAGGAGCAGTTAATGCTTGGTAAACTAGGTTGCATTATATCCTAACTTGCAACTAACACTTATATGATAAAAAGTTTGGGTGTAATACTACTTGCAGTTCTGTTTTTTCTTTTTGTTAATGTGGATATATTGCCATTGGAGATCAGAGAGAATAAAGCTCCAATTATGTTAGATGTGTGTTTCCAACTGAGTTTTTTTTTGGTAAGAGACATATCCTGTTCACGCATGCACTTATTAAATCAGAACACTGGTGATGATAAACAGAACTAATGGGCATCTGTCTTTAAAATTGTATGGCCTCTACATAGGAAAGAAAACAGTTGGATCTTGATGAAGGAGATATTAAAAGAAAAATAACTCTGGCCCCCTTCGTGTATAAGCTTATAGATAGAAAATTGTAAAGTATGGTGAGAATATGGTGATCCGTTGGCCATATAAAAATATTCAGATTTGTTGGTCTCAGACTTTCTATGTCAGGAGAAAGATTTAAAAGACCTTAGAGGAACTCATTAGAATAATCAAAGCAGTTTCAAAGTCTGATGATCATATACTGACTATAGATAAAACATTCCTTAGTTATATATTGACTATAGATGAAACATTCCACAGTTATATACTGACTATAGATAAAACATTCTTAGTCATATATTGACTATAGATAAAACATTCCTTAGTCATATATTGACTATAGATAAAACATTCCTTAGTCATATATTGACTATAGATAAAACATTCCTTAGTCATATATTGACTATAGATAAAACATTCCTTAGTCATATATTGACTATAAATAAAACATTCCTTAGTCATATATTGACTATAGATAAACATTCTTTTGTTAACATACCAACCTTAGTTTGTTTCTATCCACTAAGGAAACATACTTGGTGTCTGAAACTTTTTACGTACTTTTGAAAAATATTTAAAACTTTTAAAATATGGCATCCTCAAAAGTGGATGGCCTGGATAATAATTCTTTAGATTGATGATGGTTCAGTCTTGCGTATTTGCGTCCAAATGTCTTAGAAAATTTTACTTAGATAACATTTTAAAAAGTGCATTTCAATATACTTAGTATGTGTATTGCCACTAAATTAAGTATATAATGCTTACATTCCCACTCTGCTTTTATAGAAGGCAGAACACTCAATGTCACAGTGATGTCTGCTCTTACTTGAGCTGGGTGGGATTCTCCAACACGGGGTTTGGCAACCTAGTAGAAAATGCATAAAATAAACAATAACATTAAAGCATAAAGATACGAACATATCTGTACACCCCCAACCCCCATGTCCAGTATGTCCACTCTTTCAAGCTCATTCAAGAACGAAGTTTATACACTGCATTTTTTCTATATACAACAAAAGTGTCATGGATGGCCTATTATATCCCCACCTATATTTAACAGACGTCTGTGTAGGTACTAGTAAGGCTTGAAAGGCATGTTTCATGCTGGTGATTATTTAGACCCAGGATATATAGGTTTCTTTTTAACCATCCACCCTTTAGACCCCAGGATATATAGGTTTCTTTTTAACCATCCACCCTATAGATCCCAGGATATGTAGGTTTCTTTTTAACCATCCACCCTTTAAACCCCAGAATATATAGGTTTCTTTTTAACCAAAGTACAAGCCATCCACAAAATTTGCTCAAGGAACTTGCTACAGAACAGAACGTTGACCTTTTGACCCCAAAATGCACACTGCCTTGTCTAGAGTACTACCAGTACCTAGATTGTACTCAATTTCACATTTTTATGCAGTAAAATTCATGGAGTCTGTCCATGTAGAGTTGATATAGGAATGTAAATTTTGTTCGTTTCATCATGCTTATCCCCCTTGTCAAATTCTGCCTGCTACTGCCATTTTCAAGAGATATAGTTTTTGCTGGTTGTTTTCTGTGATGACTGTCAGGAGTACCTTCAGCAAAGGACACTCCAGTTAGGCCTTAAAAGAGCTTCTTCCACAGCAGCACAGCATACAATAAATTTAACCCTACTGCACTCTAGGTCAATGTGCACTGGCTGCCAACGTGAAGATTTTATGCCTTCTATAATCCTAATTAACTTTTCACAGGATTATAAATGAGTGCCAATGGATATACATGCAAAAATAGACCAATTTTAAATTAAACGACAAGGATAATGAGCTTGTGTGAAAAGAAATCATTAAAACCTAAACAAATAATGCTGCTGGTAATCTAGTGACATGTTACATAAATCCAGTAGGCCTTTTTCAATAAATGTCACTGCATATGCTATTGCATGATATGACTGCCATGGTCCACTTTTCATCCTGAATCTTCCAAGCCCTTAACTATTGGCTGAAATTGTGGGATAGAGCTATAACGGCAGAACACATACATGATAACACTGGAATTAGATTTTATACTGGAATTATACACACCATTTATGAATTGTGAGCCTTTCATTTTTTGTAAAGTAATAATCTGAATGCAAAATTGCAGCTGTGGAGGTAAAGTGACCAAGCATTACATAGATACTCGTACTCATTTATAGGTCAATCTCAACTGCAAAGACCCAGATCTATCATCACATAATGCACCAGCAGATCTGGTTCCAAGTTCATTAGGAGCAATCCGTAGAACAAACAAAATCAACCCTGATCTTTTGGCACAATATGCATTGGCAGATCAGGGTCTATGTTGTTTGCAGCTGGACTCAACTTATAAGTAAGCATATATGTTAAATGCCCATTTCTTATTATGAGGTGTTGTGTTCAACAGATCAACGCTCAGCTCTTGACAGTTGCCATTATGTTTATGGAATTGATTTTCTGTCTCAACATTAATTAAATTACTTGTTATTGAAATAAGTCAACAACAATTTTCAGTAGATTATAGTCTAGATCACAGACACACACCTACCTAATAATGACACTAGTAGCATGACCCTAAGCTTTCAGATAGAATTCATAGGATTTTTTAGTCCCTATGGTTTGGGACACTAACAGAAATAGCCATTTTTCGTGCCCAAAAACATGCAGTAAAAACAGCAGTAAACAAAACACACCCAAGGACAAACCTCATGGTCCTACAACCTTTGTCACAGAAAAATTTCTACACTTAAATGTCCCAAAACTTAGTGTATTAAAAAAATTATCAAAAATAATTTAGGATGTCTCAAAATTCATGGAGTCCAAACATAAACAGAAAATACTGTAATACACAAAAATAATATTTATGAATATATAAAGTTAAATGGCTGCATGAGTAACATGGGTGGATACAAAAAACTAAAAGTCAATCTTCTGTATGTGACAACGAGAGTGTGGCTTATGAAAATAAGTATCCAAACAAAAGGCTTCTCAATACATACCTTTCTAACCTGAAATTAACAACAACAAATGGCATAAATACAATGTAAACACATGCATACATTGTGGGTGTTTTTCTTTCTACTACCTTTCCAAAACTATAAAAGAAAAACCTACTTACTTCGACCACATTCAAGCTAACTATAGAATGTGCCATCCTGGCCCATCCACCAAAGTAACAGCTGCCATCCTCAGCTCTCCTGAAACCAACCAAATGAATTAATCAAGTTATATCGTTCATTCATACAAAGAGATCAGCTGATGAGTATGGTGTCATTTGCTCTGCTGCAGACTGATTCAAGTATATAACACAGTCACTAAGGCAAATAAAAAGTAGTTCACTGAGATCCAATTTTCATGGCAATGAATATTATCCTCCAGATGAAAGCATTGTTCCCCCCATAAATTCTAGAAGGAAGTCAGTTTGGAATGTTCTAAATTCTAAATCATACTAGTCCAACTCCTTTTCTTTTAATATTTAACACTACACTTGGCAATAGCAGTTCAAATATTTCTGGCACAGAGCAAGAAATGCAAGTCCTCTGGTGTTCAGATTTCTTACAAATTGCCCAACTATGTTTCCACTGACTTTGTGTTCATGCCATTCCCATTTCCACACATTTTTCAAAATATTATTCAAACTTCTGTCCGTGTCACTATCAATAATTCTATTTGCCATAGTTGGCAAGCATGCTTCTTTCTTTCCAACAGTTTCCCTATGACCAATCAGAATGCTCTTTAATTATATGGTTATGTTAATGCCAAATGTTGTTGGACAGACAGTTATTTAAAAACTGGATTGGAGATGATAGGGAAAATGGACAATATAGAGGAAAAGTGGATTATGGCCATGAGAAAAGCAAACTCCACTAAAATGGAAACAAATCACTGACAACATGAGTACTGTGACTGGTACATTATACACACAACCCATGATTAATAGTCCTCTACGTGAGCTTTAGCAGGGCATGAATAACTAAGGAGACTATTATTGACCAATGAGTCACGATATCCTGAACTTTTACTTAAGGTATGAGATACTGAGCTAGTCTTATTGAGCAGAAACCATTATTTTCTTATCAGACTTATCATGACCGTAACATTTGACCCTTAAAACCCCAAAATTTATGGAGTTTTTTTTATCATCTAAAGTGCAAGTCATCCACAAAGTTTGGTTAATGAACTTACTCTAGAAGAAAATTATTCTGTAAAATCCACTTTTCTTTGAGTCACAATGACCTTGACCTTGGATCTTTTAACCCCAAGATCAATAGCCTTCTTCCATACTTTAAGTGTAAGCCCTTCACACATATTATTTAAGTTATATGGTATAGTAATAAAGTTATTCTGCAAAATTCATTTTTGTTCCTTTAGTCACATGTGACCTTGACTTTTGGTCTTTTGATCCTAAAATCAACAGACTTCTTTCTTATGTAACATCTAAGTAACCAGTAGCTTCTCATAGGTTGGTGGTTCTTTCCAGGGTTTCCTTGGGTTCTTCCTCCACCATAAATACTGGCCGCCATGTATAGCCTATCATGTGCTGAAAAATGGTGTTAAACCATAAAACAACAACAAGAAGAAGGCTTTGGCTTCTTCACTTTCCACAGAACAAGTCAGCCACAAAATCTGGTAGCTGCAGATGATGGAGAACTTGAGTAAAAGAATAACCAATGTTATACTTGCAATTTTTAAGAAGATAAATCATCTTCCTATCAATTTCATGCAGGTAACTGTAAGGTTGTTTAAGTTTCCTATGCAAGATAGTAAGCAGATATCCTATGCCAAGAATACATATTTTTTCGTGAATTCAATATGCAATGTGTTCTGCTCTCACAGCGCAACATAAACATCAAAATATCTAAATTGGGGTAGAAAAGGGCTGGACTAACAGCGATTGACAGGCTCTACAAATGTAACAAAACTGGTAAAGATTTATACATCCTCATTGTGAAATAAAATTTGTCAAAGTCTCATTGGTTTTAACCCTCTAGGGATGAACTGATTCTTGGGGATTCATGTGATTAGCTCTGAGGGAAATTGTATTCATCCAATCATTCAGATTGTTTTTGAAAATTACATATTATAATGTAAATAGATGCTGACTGACGACAACATAATCTTATGAGCCATTGGAGCATTAAAATTATGAAAACTACTAGTCTGACTGGAAATTTATAAGCGTTGGGATACCAGACTGAAGCTAATTTTCATCCCTGGGCTTACTAATCAAACTGTTACTATTTTTCATCACTTACCATTTAATGTTTTCTTTTTAATGTAAAAAGTCTCTTTTCACCCTCTCTAGAAACGAATTGCTTCCCCATAATCAAAGAATTCTGGTGTACCCTCTTCTAAATTAATAATCATTAGATGATTAAGTCTAACAAAATTTAGCTTGTTTCTTGCATTTGTGTACAGTTTTGGCAACTGATGCCATACTTAGTCAGAAGTTTACAGTGTTGCATGAAGTACCAATTTTAAATTTTATATTATATTATATATATATATATATATATATATATATATATATATATATATATATATATATATATATATATATATACTCTGTGGACACTTACCCTGGTTTTAAGTGAGATACAGCATCCTCTATATCTTGTCGTATTTCATCTGAAATGATGAACATAGCTTGATCACTAATGGGCAGTTCTTACAGAACTTCTTGCTCAACATTTTTTCCCCCTTTCACTAAAGTGCAAAGGAATTTAGCAATACTTAATCCTTCAGGTTATACATGTAGCAATACTTCATCCTTTAGATTATACATGTAGCAACACTTCATCCTTTAGATTATACATGTAGCAATACTTAATCCTTCAGGTTATACATGTAGCAATACTTAATCCTTCAGGTTATACATGTAGCAATACTTAATCCTTCAGGTTATACCTGTAGCAATACTTCATCCTTCAGGTTATACATGTAGCAATACTTAATCCTTCAGGTTATACATGTAGCAACACTTCATCCTTTAGGTTTTATATGTAGCAATACTTCATCCTTCAGGTTATATATGTAGCAATACTTCATCCTTTAGGTTATACATGTAGCAATACTTCATCCTTTAGATTATACATGTAGCAATACTTCATCCTTTAGGTTATACATGTAGCAATACTTAATCCTTCAGGATATACATGTAGCAATACTTAATCCTTGAGGTTATACATGTAGCAATACTTTATCCTTTAGGTTATACATGTAGCAATACTTAATCCTTCAGGATATACATGTAGCAATACTTTATCCTTGAGGTTATACATGTAGCAATACTTCATCCTTGAGGTTATACATGTAGCAATACTTCATCCTTTAGGATATACATGTAGCAATACTTCATCCTTCAGGATATACATGTAGCAATACTTAATCCTTCAGGTTATACATGTAGCAATACTTCATCCTTTAGATTATACATGTAGCAATACTTCATCCTTTAGATTATACATGCAGCAATACTTCATCCTTTAGGTTATACATGTAGCAATACTTAATCCTTCAGGATATACATGTAGCAATACTTAATCCTTGAGGTTATACATGTAGCAATACTTTATCCTTTAGGTTATACATGTAGCAATACTTCATCCTTTAGGTTATACATGTACCAATAATTAATCCTTCAGGATATACATGTAGCAATACTTCATCCTTTAGGTTATACATGTAGCAACACTTCATCCTTTAGGTTTTATATGTAGCAATACTTCATCCTTCAGGTTATACATGTAGCCATACTTAATCCTTGAGGTTATACATGTAGCAATACTTAATCCTTGAGGTTATACATGTAGCAATAGTTCATCCTTCAGGTTATACATGTAGCAATACTTCATCCTTTAGGATATACATGTAGCAATACTTCATCCTTCAGGATATACATGTAGCAATACTTCATCCTTTAGGATATACATGTAGCAATACTTCATCCTTTAGAATATACATGTAGCAATACTTAATCCTTCAGGATATACATGTAGCAATACTTAATCCTTGAGGTTATACATGTAGCAATACTTAATCCTTGAGGTTATACATGTAGCAATACTTCATCCTTTAGGTTATACATGTACCAATAATTAATCCTTCAGGATATACATGTAGCAATACTTCATCCTTTAGGTTATACATGTAGCAACACTTCATCCTTTAGGTTTTATATGTAGCAATACTTCATCCTTCAGGTTATACATGTAGCCATACTTAATCCTTGAGGTTATACATGTAGCAATACTTAATCCTTCAGGTTATACCTGTAGCCATACTTAATCCTTGAGGTTATACATGTAGCAATAGTTCATCCTTCAGGTTATACATGTAGCAATACTTCATCCTTTAGGATATACATGTAGCAATACTTCATCCTTCAGGATATACATGTAGCAATACTTCATCCTTTAGGATATACATGTAGCAATACTTCATCCTTTAGGATATACATGTAGCAATACTTCATCCTTTAGATTATATATGTAGCAATACTTAATCCTTGAGGTTATACATGTAGCAATACTTAATCCTTCAGGTTATACCTGTAGCCATACTTAATCCTTCAGGTTATACATGTAGCAATAGTTCATCCTTCAGGTTATACATGTAGCAATACTTAATCCTTCAGGTTATACATGTAGCAATACTTAATCCTTCAGGTCATACATGTAGCAATACTTAATCCTTCAGGAAATACATGTAGCAATACTTCATCCTTTAGGTTATATATGTAGCAATGCTTTATCCTTCAGGTCATACATGTAGCAATACTTAATCCTTCAGGTTATACATGTAGCACTACTTAATCCTTCAGGTTATATATGTTGCAATACTTTATCCTTCAGGTTATACACGTAGCAATACTTAATCCTTCAGGATATACATGTAGCAATACTTCATCCTTTAGGTTATATATGTAGCGATACTTAATCCTTCAGGTTATACATGTACCAATAATTAATCCTTCAGGTTATACATGTAGCAATACTTAATCCTTCAGGTTATACATGTAGCAATACTTCATCCTTCAGGTTATACATGTAGCAATACTTAATCCTTCAGGTTATACATGTAGCAATACTTTATCCTTCAGGATATACATGTAGCAATACTTAATCCTTTATGTTATATATGTAGCAATACTTAATTCTTCAGGTCATACATGTAGCAATACTTAATTCTTCAGGTCATACATGTAGCAATACTTAATTCTTCAGGTTATACATGTAGCAATACTTAATCCTTCAGGTTATACATGTAGCAATACTTCATCCTTCAGGTTATACATGTAGCAATACTTAATCCTTCAGGTTATACATGTAGCAATACTTTATCCTTCAGGATATACATGTAGCAATACTTAATCCTTTATGTTATATATGTAGCAATACTTAATTCTTCAGGTTATACATGCAGCAATACTTAATCCCTCAGGTTATACATGTACCAATACTTAATCCTTCAGGTTATACATGTAGCAATACTTAATCCTTCAGGTTACACATGTACCAATACTTAATCCTTCAGGTTATACATGTAGCAATACTTAATCCTTCAGGTTATACATGTAGCAATACTTAATCCTTCAGGTTACACATGTACCAATACTTAATCCTTCAGGTTATACATGTAGCAATACTTAATCCTTCAGGTTATACATGTAGCAATACTTTATCCTTCAGGATATACATGTAGCAATACTTAATCCTTTAGGTTATATATGTAGCAATACTTAATTCTTCAGGTCATACATGTAGCAGTACTTAGCAGTAGTTTCTGAACAGACATGACATTCACCATCTTGTTGAGAAGTCAGATCCAACTGCAAACTGTACACAACCAGATCTACCATTGCTTAATGTACATGCAGATCTTGCTCTATGCAGTCTGTAAGGATGAATCAGAGGAACACAAAACATACACCCAGATCTGCTGTCACATATTTCACTTGTAAATCAGGTTCTATGTTGTCTGCAGTTGGACCTGACTTACATGAGTATATATGGTAAGTCTGATCACAACAAAATTTTGATGATTACAACTGTCTACCATGATGGCAAGACTAAGTTAAACAATTCATGGTTTTTACACCCTGTAAGAGGAATGGAACAAAACTTGGTGAAATCTTGTCTTTACCCTGCAACTCACAAAAATATTTTACTTAATCAATGGTACTTACATGTCGACTCCAGCCTGAACAAGTTAAAGTTTTTCAGCAGATAATCATGAAGAGTCAAAAACTGCAGGTTCAGCTTCGATAATGCTAGGCATCCTGCAAAATAAATTGACCTTTTGGATATCCATTAAAAATAAATATCCTGTTGATGAAAATGTTTTGATCTTATGCACAACAGTATCATATCTTTTATTTTTTATTTTGAACTTTACAGACTTTAGCAAATCAAAATATCTATTAAAAAATGAAATCATCATGGCACCGAGGTACAGAATAAAACATCTATACAAAACTTTGTTATGAGCTGAACGTTTGTCATAAGAATCCAAAATTGCACTAAGTTTATAATAATTTGATTAAGTATAGTGTATACACAATTTTTAATACTTACATAATTCTCTTTGCTTAATACACATATGCATGTATATATTGATAATTAATATTAAACACATTTTTGTATCATACTTTATCAATATTATTAAGTACCAGGGCCTGGGAAGTAATTAGAAACCATATATACTAGCTTATAGGTCAAATCCAACTACAAAAACAACACAAACCCATATGTGCAGCAGCATAATGCACTGACAGATCAGGGTCTATGCTGTTTGTTCAACTTATTACTATTAACAAACTACATAAACTCAGATCTGGGTTTGTGCAGTTTGCAGATGGAATCGACTTATACATAAGTACATATGGTAAGTGGCATGCATGTATACACTGACTTACACGATTTTGACTTATGCTAATTTCATGTTAATGCAATTTCATATTAATTTTTTTACTTTAATTTTTTTGTGAAGAGTAAAAAACATTGAAATTATCTGTCTAAAACAAAGCAAAAATTGTATATTATTTTATAGTTATTTTATACTGAATTATGCCACTGCTCTAGAGAATACAACTATCGCATAAGTCGGGGGTTATCTGTATGGAAGACATATCTGTCATGAGTATACTGAACTGCAATAAATTTATTAAACTTTAATGCTGCTTGAATATTTCCAGTATGATTCTCAATATAATTTTTATTATGCCTCTTGCATAATATTTTATATGACAAAGTCTGAAAGGAATTTAATTTTACATTTTATGTTCTACTGATTCCTCCTAACAAACTGCACTGACCCAGACCTGCCAACATATTATACAACAGCAGATATGGGTCTGTGCAGTTTGCAGTTGGACACCATCTATAAGCAAATATTTGTGGTATATACAGATTCCTCACTATAATGCAGTAAAGGTGAGTCATAAAAATGTACATGAGAGTGTTATAAAGAGGTTGTCTCAAACTGAGATAATTCTAATATCAAATGTGCACGCATTTCTATCCATGAAAAATACTTGTGTTACATGAGGGACCAGTCTATACTTAGCCACTTTATAATGGGATCCATGAACATACTGCTTATATAAGAAGAACACTCTATACTGAGCCACTTTATATTGGGGTCCATGAACATACTGCTTATATAAAAGGAACACTCTATACTTAGCCACTTTATAATGGGGTCCATGAAGATACTGCTTATATAAGAGGAACACTCTATACTAAGCCACTTTATAATGGGGTCCATGAACATACTGCTTATATAAGAGGAACACTCTATACTGAGCCACTTTATAATGGGGTCCATGAACATACTGCTTATATAAGAGGAACACTCTATACTGAGCCACTTTATAATGGGGTCCATGAACATACTGCTTATATAAGAGGAACACTCTATACTGAGCCACTTTATAATGGGGTCCATGAACATACTGCTTATATAAGAGGAACACTCTGAACATACTGGTTACATGAGGGTCCACTCCTTACTGAGCCACTTTATAATGGGATCCAATGTCATACTGGTCATATGAGTTACCACACTAAAATTGGCCAATTTATAATGGGATCCATGAACATGCTTGTGTTTAATGACGGATCACTTTATACTTAGCCACTTGATAATGGGATCCATGAACATCCTGGTTATCCTAGGGACCACACTAAAATTAGCCACTTTACTGTGAGAAACAAATGTAAAATTTGTAACATTTATTCAGATGGTTGGGAGTATTTAGACTAATAAATCATGATAAAAAAGATATATTCATCTTGAGTTGATCATAAAGAACTCAGCACAAGGTACAGTAATGATATGCATGAAATCAGATCATGGTATGTGTTGCGATATGTATCACTTTAGGTCAAGGTATGTATCATGATATGTAACAAACTGGCAAAAGGTATGTCATGGCATATACTTATGTATCAAACAGGCAAAAGGTATGTCATGATAGGTATCAAATTTGGTCAGGTATGTGTCATAATATGTATTAAATTAGCACAAGGTATGTATTGTGATATGCATCATATGAAGACCTTTGTATCTCCATTGCAATAGCAATGCACAGCTCTGGTGCAGAAGTTAATCCATTCCCAGTGTATACTTGGATGACAACTCATCCACAGTGGTTTTCACTAAGTACTTAAGTTTCCTCGAACTTAAAGACTCAAGAATATTTGTAACTTTGGAAAATTCAGCAAATGTTAATGCTGACGTGAATAAAATAAAGCTTAGACTATCAGCAGGTGTGCTTTATAAGGAAACCTGACACATAAAAATCTTAAACCTATTGCTTCCCAATAGAATCCATGTTTAAATCTCAAACCTATAGCTCCCCAGTAAAAGCCATTTTTAAATCTTGAAACAATAGTTTGCCAACAGAAAGCAAATTTTTAAAGTAAATTATCTTTCTCCGAGAATACTTATCCAATCACATTACATTAGGAATATTATCCTACTACCTTGCGAATCCAGCCCTACTAAAAACAAAAATCATCTTATGCTATTTTCAGAGAAAGGGCAGTAACTCTTGCTATTACCTCCCCTTGATACCACCAGTTGTCACGAGTTTTTCACTGAGCAAGACATTAACACAGATGCTCACATGGCAGGGTGGTTTGGAGGGTTTTTATGTAATGTGATTGGGTAAATACTCTCGGAGAAACATAATTTACTTTAAAAATTTGCTTTCTCCTTCGAATACCTTCCCCAATCACATTACATTATAATAAGTAACAGGAGGTGAGGATTCTGAGCATCCAGCCTCTACCTCCGGTATTCTTCTGGAGATGAGTGGCTGGATTCCTTAAATGAAATATAACCCGTTCTCCTAATGATCCAAGCAACACAGCTTGAGCTTCCTTGATCTACGATATACAGGATATATATTTTGATTTAAATTGACAAAAATCCATAACATTATTTCCAAAAATATATATATATATATATATATATATATATATATATATATATATATATATATATATATATATATATATATATATAATGGCTGAGAAGACGAAGTTGAGATCTTCTCACCTACCAAAATTTTCACTGGCAAAGCTGGGTCTGGTGGCCATCTGTGCTGCTGCCACTGGTCATACCAGATCCAATGTTTCTTTCTGTGACACTAAATCTCTGAGGTAAAAATTCTAGAAGGTTGACTCTGCATGACAGCCAACAGAGTCCATAATGTCTTGGATTGAATTATTGCATTCAAAAGCGAGGTTCACAGAAATAGCTCTGATCTCGTGAGCTGTAATACTCATGAGGTGACTCTGATCTTGAGAGATCTCAGAGTACGCTGAGCATATAACCCACTTCAGCTATGAAGCAAGGGCTTGAGGGGTGATGCCTTCTTTTCTGGCCTTGACTGGGAGGAAGTGACCTTTGCACATGCCAAGACTTGTCTCTGTGTGTCTCAAGTAGTGCTTGCAGGTGCAGATGTAAGGCTACTCTGATCTGGTGAGACATCAGAGTACACTGAGCATATGACACCCTTCAGCCAAGAATAAAGGGCATGAAGCATGGTATACTGTGTTCTGTCTCACATGAAAAGATAACTGCTCATACTACAACTTGTCTCTGTGCATCTCAAGTAGTTACCCACAGTTGGCAATTGATTTTTGGCAACTGGGCCTGGTTGTGTAAGGAGGATGACCAAACAATCCAAACTGAACAGATAGTTTAGGTCAACTGAAAGGGCATGTAGCTCACTGATCCTGCATGTGAAAGCTAAAGCTATCAGGCATCCTGTATGATGGTAACTTTAGTGAAGCATGAGCAAGAGGTTGAAACTTGTTTGAGTTGATTCAAGTTAGAACCGAAGACAAATTCCATTTTGGAAATAACGTTATGGATTTTTGTCAATGGAAATCAAAATTAGCTAACAGATCTGAGAGATCTTTATTGTGCCCAATGTCACATCTGCCATGATGCTGGATTGTGTCCATGGTCATAGATACCTGAGAGCTCGAACAGAATCTTGTATGGCTGCTGTTCTCGACATGGCTATGTAAGAAAGTGAACAGGGACACTGGTTGACTACCAACAGGCGGTAATCTGTTCTAGGCTATGAATCCCAATGGTATCATAAGAACCACTGAACCCTCCAATCTGAACTGAAGAGAATTCCGGTATTCCTGTGAACATAAAGGGGGATGCAGCCCTCTTACCATGCATGTTGAAGCTAAAGCTATCAGTAAACATGGTCTGTATGATAGTGACTTTAGCAATGTGTAGGCTAAAAGTTCAAATGGGGTTTGAATCTAGCCATGTTAAAAAAGCCTGATTGGATTCCTTCGGAGACAAATAAGGGATACTGGTCAAAGAGACCAATATTGTCTAAACGATCTGATACATCTCTATCCCACACAACAAACATGTTGTCACAATGCCAGAATGTGTCCAATATTGTAGGGCTGTAGCCTTTGGTTGTGATTAGGGTCCAACTGTTTCTCCTCCAGAACAGAGCAAGAGAAAGTCAGCCAGTTGAGGGATAGAGGCACACAGATGGTGATATAGATGGTTACTCTCAAGATACTTTCCACAAATGAAGGTTTGAATTGTCTAACTTGCGAGGCTGTCTTGGTAAAAGTCAAGCATGTAGAAGAAGAGGGCGGTCTATTCAGGTTGGCCGGAATCTTCCTGGGTGTATTATCATTGGGAAAAATAGATCGGTGATACAGGGCTATCTGAATCATCTTGCCATTATGAGCCCATAATTGTAGTACCATAGGAGGGGAGGCAGAGGCCCACAACCCCTCACAGATAGCTGACAGTGCATCTCACAGCCCAAGCTGCTGTGTCTGGAACTGGAGAGATGAAGGTGGGTAGCTGTTGATTCCACCTGTCATCAAGTGGTTGATCATTGTATGCCCTTCAAGTGTGTGAATCCGAGTGACTTCCAACTGATAGCTGGGCCATTCCGGGACATGACCCCTTCTGGATTGATTCTCAGCAAAGCCAGTGATGCAGCCAAAAAGTGTCTGAATTGTATGTTGATATGAAGATTGTTGCACCCACGTAGAAAATGCCAAAACAGAACACCGGACAAATGGTCTGGTACCTCTCTGTTTAAGGCGACAGGTCATAATCACAGTTGGATCAAAAGAGACCGCTTCACCCCAGAATCGATCTTTACAGAAATGAAAGGTATTGATGACAGCCTTCCTTTCTAGGATACTGTTGAGTAGAGGCCATTCCTCCAGGTGTCACACTAATGAAGGTCAGCAACAGGTGGGTATTCCCACCATGTGCACTGGTGATGGTACATTAACATTATTTCTGAGTGGGGTTCTTCAGCAGGATTCCAATGGTCAACCAGCCTGAATTGCCCCAATGATGTGCAAATGATCGAATTTCAGGTGCGATCTGGACTGCTTGATTAAGAGGACATAAAATGGGGCGCCAATGTGCTGGCAAGGTCCACATAACAAGAAAGCGAAGTGGGATCTAGTCGGATGTCAAATAATAGCCAAGGAGTTGCAAGAACTCTCCCAACAAGTTCGACAATTCTGGGAGCGTGAACACAAGGGGATGCACAAGACTCTGGTTGGTTAAGAAGTCCATGCCAAAATGGACGAAATTCTGGGATGTACAGTGGTCTGACTTTCCCAGTTAGTGAAAAGGCCTAGATGATCTAGCAGAGAAGGGAGATCACGATGCCTTGGAGTAGGATAGAAATTACCATGTGTTTCTTTAAGATGCTGCCAAGGTACGCTGCTGTCGATGTAGATGACAACACCCAGAACTGGAATCCCTAGTGTGAGTGAAAGCAATGGGGTTGATGAATGCCAAAGGGAGGAATGGTGAGTTGATAACGGTGTGGTGGTAAGTGGAACATAGAAACTAGCAATAGACAGGGTGGATAGGGATGGGGAAGTATAAATCTGTCATATCGAGACTAATGGTATACTCATCCTGTCTTACAGAGAGGCAGAATGACATCGCCTTCCTCATCTTGAATAGGGTAAGCATACTCCAGTCGATGATGGCATACACGCCAACCCCTGGTGAGGAAAAAGTGTAATCCAAGTGGACAAAAAGAGTAATCCGAGCAGAAAAAGAGTAATCCACATATAACATGATAAAAATTCAATGAGCATATGTACAAAATGATTTATTTATCCCTCTGGACTTTTAACATCAATTACTGCTTCAAGTTTTCACATATAACACTTTGAGCTTTAAAAAGCAACAGACTCTCATACTGCATTTCAAAAAACTTTGTACCAGCTGAGACTATGATTTGCACACCAGTAGAGCACTAAGTGCTGGCTTATTAGAACCCAGATCTAAATTCAGTTTTACTTTTATTAACAATGCTGAACAATCTCTCACAGTCAGCATTAGAATGGTAAAGAACCAAAACTCTTTTCATAACCTGACAAAGATGAGGAAATTTATAACTTCCAGTTACTGGGTCTTTTAACTGGCAAATAAGATGAAAAAATCAACTCTGTCCACATGAAGAACATTGTCAGGCAGAGTGCCATCTTGATACTTCAGGAGTTCTCCTTCTAATTTATCAGCAGCCTTTCCTGCAGCATGGTGCATCATATGATAGAAACAACCTGATACGAACAATGATGGAGACATTTTTCAAAATATAGTCTGCAACTCCTTTACGAATTCCAGTCATCACTGATGCAGCATCAGCTAAAAACCCCACACAGTTCTGCCAACTTATATTTATTCAAAGCATTATCAAGCAAATAAAAAATTGTTTTCTTTAGTGGAATCTACTGTTAAGTCTGGTAATGAAAGAAGAGCATTCTGACTTTGCACTTTTTGTTGTCAAAGTCTCTTACACAGACTGGGTACAACTTTTTGTCATCATAATCACTGCTCCTGTCTGTTGCAATACTAAACAGTCCAATTTGCATGGCTTCTGCAATTTTAAGTGAAGTATCTTCTGCTAAACACCTAACAATATTAGATGATTTTGTTCTTGCACATGCCTATTTTCTGCAACTTTGGAATCAGGAAGCATCCGTTGAACAAAGGACCAATGTAGTCTTCTACTGCTAGGGGTAGTCTGTGTTCTTTTAAGAACTTGGTACATAACGCCTCTGCATTTATCAAATTCGTATGCACAGTTTACTTCTGCTGTAAAAAAATAAGTTAATTTAGTACTGGAGTTAGTAAAACATGCTAATTAAAGGTTTCTGTTTTATCACTATGACCAATATTGAAATCCTTTCCACACAGCCTGCAAGGGGCATGAAGCTGCCTTAGAGTGAAACGCTGTAATATGTAGTTCATGTATTAATCTCTGAATCAATTTTTCATCTTTTCTAGTCCATCTGTGAAATTGTTTGAAAAACATTTTTACTCTAACACCCGCATCGACTAGAATAAATCTGACTTGACTTTTAGCGCCAAATACCTACAGACTGGTTGTGTACCAGTTATCAATTTGAACAAAGGATCTGCAAGCAAAGATTACAAGTTAGAAAACCAGTCTTTTCTCTCCTCACTAAGCCAGACAGCTGCTATAAATAGAAACCGAGGTCAAAAGTTTGAAAGTAGAACCAGCCTATTTCTTGGAAATAGGGCAACTGCTATAAATAGAACACATTACTGTTAGGAAAGTGAATGTAAGTCTATGACAAGCATACTCTTATGTTGTAGTTACACTGAAGCCGTCTTTTCTAGAATATGGTCTGTGGGATTAATGGGATGTTAATAAAAATAAGAAAACAAATTATTAAATTTTTTTGGAGGGGGATATACCAAAAACACGTAATCCGAATACAATTATGCCTAAGGCATAATTTAGTGGGGAAAAAAGCGTAATGATTACACCAAAAGCATAATGGTTGGCATGTATGTGATGGGCCTCCACCTGCTGTTTGCATTCCAAAAGCAAGTCTTGAGTAACTCATTGGGGAATGTGTCCTTAGCACAGTTCCCATGCCTTTTATGAACAACCATATCCTTCTGTTACTGAAAGGCATCCCTCTCCCGATCTGGCAGTGTATCATGTGGAGAGGTGAGAGGATTGTTGATGAACAAAACCTGAAGCCACTTTGAGTGTCCTGGATCAGGCCCCCTCCTTTCTGTGGGTACAGGGAAGTCCAGTAAGTTCAAAACAGTTTTATATAGCTACTGTACTATTACATGAAAGGGGCTGATGTGTGTGCACATGTGATGATCGTCAACTCATCGCCCTTACTGTGCACCGGGTTTTCATCTCCTTCAGCTTCAAGCTCTGAATAAGTCATGCCAAGTGGCTTTGAGTATAAGCCACAAGTACTTGAGTATCTGGTATTTCTGGTAAGGACAGCACTGCCGGCATCGCCGCCCTTTCCAGCACTAATTGCATCGCCATCCTTTTCTGCACTTTCAGCATCACTGCACTGCCAGCCTTTCCAGCACTGCCGGTATCTCTGGCCTTTCCCGTACTGTTGGCATTGCAGCACTACTCGCTTTTCCAGCACTGCCAGCCTTTCCAGCACCGTCACTGCATGTATGTCAGTAAAGCACATACCTGTGCCAGCCGCTCCAAAACGTTGGTTATATGCAATGAACTTTAGCGGGGGGGGGGGGGGGTTCCAGCAATCCCCACCCAGGCTTGCCACTGAGGCTGATTTGGGGTGGAAACTATGGAGGTCAGAGGTATCCTGCTGTGATCTTGACAATCTCTCTTTCCCCTCTGCCACTTTCTGAAGTACAGCAGTGCATGCATTTTCCAACCAAACACTGCATATTTAGCTCCTTCCCTTCAATGACAGACAGGACGATCTTTGTGCATGTGCATGTCATGTGTGTAGTAAACATTCCCTCTGAAATGACACAAGATGACAGGATGATCTTTGTGCATGTGCATGACGTGTGTAGCAAACAATCCCCCTGAAACGACACAAGATGACAGGACGATCTTTGTGCATGATGTGCATGTCATGTGTGTTGCAAACATTCCTCCTGAAATGACACAAGATTAGAGAAAACAAAGCATACATTAGCAAATTAGTATGTGACTAAATAACTAATAGTATAAATCATCCAACTCGGCAGCCCATACTACATATCATAGATGTTGTATACCTAACATAACAAAGCTGGAGTCATGGTAAACTTCCATGCTTTGAAACTGCATATAAAATGATTAAATAAATATCCTGTGAAAATGACACAAAAGACACAAACTAAAGCAGAATCTAATAAAGGGTTGAAATTACTAGGTTGCTAAAACACTGCTGTAATGAACAGACCCATAAACGTGTCGTATCATAAACATATGTCCTTTATTAAGCTTAAGTACAATGCAAAGGTAATAGAGAAGGGACAATGTGTACATACTATAAACCAAACCAGAGTCATGGTAGGCTACCATGCTCTGATACAAGAAACACACCCAAGTAGAAACTAGTAATATGTTGAAATTACTAGGTCACTGAAACAAAACACTGTTGTAACCACATGTTATAGACACTGCGTAACAGACACCATGTGTATATAACATAAACAAAACAAGAGTCATGGTAGACTTCCATGCTCTGAAGTGGCATGTAGAAGATTTAATTGACATATGCTAAAACAACACAAGACACATAAACAAAAGCAGAAACTAGTAATGTGTTGAAATTATTAAGTCACTAAAAACACTGCTGTAACTAACAGATCGGTGAAGTGTCATATCAGAAACCTATGGCCCTGTTTGAAACTTATGCAGCATATTTTGTTATTAATAATTCTATCAAAACAGCATGAAATACAAATAAATAAAGCATAATTATCAAGCAGCAGAATTTGCTATTAAGAGCTCCGTAGTGGAAGGAGTAAGTGAATAAAGTCAATTGTAAACTAACCCGTAATGACCTTGTGTAAGGTCAACAATAGCATGGTGGGACAATGGTCCTAGAAGACTAAGTCCCAACAAGTGACAAATCTCTCAAAATATTGGCAGAAGTTGTAACATAAAGCATACAACCTGCAGTAGGTTGATCAATCTGCACTATAAATGCAAAATGAATGTTGGATGGGTCCATAGGAACACAAAAAGGGCTGGGTTGTCGGAGGTTATTGCACTGCATGTGTCTCAGCACACAACAAAGTTAAAAACTGGCAAAACCTGGTCATATCGAGGGGAGATAATGGGCAAAAGTTACTGCCCTTTGTCTATCTAAAAATAGACAGGATAAGACGATTTTTTTCTTTAGTAGGGCTGGATTCGTGAGGCAGCAGGTTAATATTCCTAACGTAATGTGATTGGGGAACGTATTCAAAGGAGAAGCCACGTTTTGTAGGATTTAATCAAGAGACAATCAGCATATAAACATTAAGTGGTTACCAGATAATTTATGTTGCTTATCTATAAAACAAACATCTCACCCTCCCCTGAATAATATTCATAAGGAACTATGTTTTCATCCCATATTACATCCTCGATGGGGTAGAGTGGCATCTCATTAATCCTCTCCTGTTGAGATGGGCGTCTCTCATGCTTGGAGACCTAAAGGATAAAGAAAATACTGTAAATATTTACAGGCCATAGAATGTCTACTGTCTTATACCTTAGGTGGATGAGATCTTCTGGTATGTGATTGATGATCTTGCAATTTTTGATATGCCAAAACAGAGTCGCACACTTATTTATTATTTACAAGTCTGCTTATGATATACTTTGTTACCATAATGAAAAAAAATCACAAATAACATGTACAGTATGTACTCAACATGACTGATAATTTCATTAACAACACTCATGAATATATCAGGTGAGCTGAATGGTATTATAATATGAAAAAGTTGGAGGACGTCTTAATGTTGTAACTTGTATCCTTAGCAACCACATATACAGCCTGATGATGATGACATATACTGGACAAATTGTTCATTATCTCCTATGTTAAGTCTACAGGACAAAAAAAGACTACATAATAATGTAAATACAGTACCACTTCTGTGAGCTTTTAAAACAAGATATTACAAAAAGAATTTATTTATCCTGGTAATTATATTATGTATAGATTAAAAATTATGATTTTAACAATGTCAAAGTACTATTTAAAGAAAGTGTTTCTCAAATCACACAATCCCTTGCCAACTGTACTTGCAAGTAATATATTAGGCATTATTGCTTACATGACAAAGTCATGAAGGATGGTGTCTTAATCAGAGAATCAGCTCATATTTGCAACTATATTATAATAATTTTTATTTACAACAAGGTAAATTTATTAAGGTAGAAGTATATTCCTAAAATGATGACCAGTTTGCAAGAGGTTTTATGACATCAATAATAAAGGACAAAAATGATTGTTGTATTTTCAAATAGTTGCCAGAACAAATTACTTACAAAAATAATTTCATGTGTGAAATATTTACCTCTGTTAAAAGTTTTGAAGTGTTAAGCAAGTCATTTTATGACATTCAATAAAATTGTTGTAAAACAGCACAGTTTTCAGAAAAGGTAATTTTATGACTTATCATAAAATGGTCCTAAAAAATTGCTTTCAGTCATTTTATGACATTCAATAAAATTGTTGTAAAGGGGCACTCACCAGTTATTATGTACTTTTGAGAGACTGATGTATGTAAGGTGAAACTGTTTGCAATTGAAACATGCACAGTGGAGAGAATGTTGATGTACCTTGATGCTACCTTGATGTAATGTGGCTGACATTTTTTGGATATTGTACTTATAGAAATTGTACATAATCTAAGTACACTGCTAACTAAAATGACTGCTCCCTTATGTTAAAAACACCCAGCCTGAATTAGTCTAAAGGTCAATATATTTAGCACCATTTAAAATAGGGAAAATGAATTTTGCCCAACTAGACAATACCAGCTTCTGAAAGTGCAAGGTATGAATTACTACATATATAAATGTAAAAAAAGGTTATTGGCTCTTTTTTTTTTTTAACAATTTACCTCTTAAGTCCAGGAAATGAAAATGACCAAGCAGAGCTAGCAGTTTTTGAAAGGTGCACATCTGGAGTAAGGCCAAGCTGTATACTCTTATGACCCATATTATACCCATCAATCATACACCAAAATAAAGGGAATTAAAGGTTCTTTGAACAATACCTAAGATATACAAGGTCTTTTTTAAATAGCCAGTATAACCAGTGAGGAAGCCCGGGGAAATTCTTTTTCTTTAAAATTCTAACCGTATGCAAACTATGAAACTGTAGAGCACCACAAAAACAGCACTGCTTTCAGAAAAGGCAATTTTATGACCTGTCATAAAATGGTCATAAAAGATTGATTTCAGTCATTTTATGACATGCCATAAAATGGACCTTAAAAAATAGTGATGCTTTCAGAACAAAAGTGATTTTATGACATACCATAAGTCGGTCCTTAAATTTGTACACTAAACTCGTGCATGTTCAAGATAGTATGACTGACCATATACCTGGCAAATTTAAGAATTTTCAGATCATTGTCACAATGTCTCCATTAGATTCAGTATATACGGTTTTACACTTTAGAAGACTGTTCATTTATTTCAATCCATTATTTTGCTTTTCAAAGGCTGATGTCATTCAAAATATCTTGGCAAAAATTTCAAAAATCTTGAAGTGAGAAAGAAATAAAATGTAAAAACAGCCGCTATCCAATTTAAAAGCCAATTAAGAAATCATATGATTTGGTTACCTATAGTAAGAGTGTTAGTTTGGTGACTCCCCACCCCACTCTTTTTTTCACTTGGATGTACTTAGTATAGTTTAATCTTTAACTTATCTCAGCATGAACAAATTCTAAAGGCTGATGATTGTGAGCAGTTTTCCATCTATACTTGAATAAATAAAGGTTTTATGTGTGATACAGACAAGGGCTGCTGCACCTCAGTATCAACATGTCTGATGATGGAAGGGTTTCAAATGCATACTTGCTTACACATCAGCATCCACATAGATTTCATTTGCAAGATTAAGTAGTTACATGTTTTGGCTGAATAAACCAATTCAGGTCAAGAAGTTTGGATTTTAAAATAATCTTTGCTTTTTTGGGGCTGATTTTAATGGCACTTGTAACAAATTATAGGATGTGTCATGCTAAGAAAACGGCAGCAAAGTGCCTTTCCAATAATGTTTCCTAACGAAATAATTTCATCTTTTGCGTAAATACATGTAAATGAATCATCATGTATATAAACTAAAGGCAATTAGTGGAGACAATTATGTTCTTCTGGACCATCAAAAACAAATATTATTACTCTTTACTTGCAGATGCCACTACTTTTTCATTATTACAATATGTACTCACTTTTAAGTTAAATCCAACTACAAATTGCACAGACCCAGATCTACCATCACATAATACATCAGCTGATCTGGGTCCATGCAGTTCATTAGTAGTAATCAATAAAACAAACAACACAGACCCCAATCTGCCAGTGCCAAAAATGTGCTGGCAGATCAGGGTCTTGCAGTTGGATTTGAGTTAATATATAATGTAATTGTATTTGTCCAAGAAAACAGGAGTTTGAAGCAAAATATTTTCACCAACAAAGTTGCCACTTTTATCAAATGTATTGAATCTCCTACATGAATGCACAAAACCTGACAGAAAATAAAACATTCTTTCAAAATGGTACAAATTTTCAAAAGCCTGAGAACAAGAGTCTTACCAATAATTCAAGCAAAAATTCTGTGTCATATTTGTCTTCCTCTCCTTCCTCTGGCATTGGTAAAAGGTTCCTTAATGCAAGCAATTTGTGTAGCTCAAAATTGCTGAAACAAATTGACACAAGTAAAACAGGATAAAGTAAAGGTGCACATGAGTCACAAGTAAAACAGGCTAAAATAATGGTACACACGAAACACAAATTAAAAAAAAAGCTATAGTAAAGGTACATCCGAGACACATGTAAGCCAAGGTAACATAAAAGTACAGGTGAGAAGTATGTCTATTACAACGTGTCTTTCACAGCACTACGATATGAAAACACAAAACTGTATGTCATGATATATATCAAATATTTTCACAAAGGACCCAAGTTCAATGTAAGAAATATTACTCATAACAAAAAGTGCATGCTTTAAAGTGTTAAATCAAAAAGAGCCCAGTTGTGATAGCCGTGTCAAATATACAATTTCTAGCAGGTAGCTATGGATGCCTACATCTGCTATCCAGCCAGACTATAGATAAGATTGGTTTCCACTTGGATAGAGAGGCTGGTACCAATCCCATCATTCATCAATTACTACTGAAACAAAGTGCATGCTTTTCCAGGGCAGATCTGGGAAGTATTACCAAAACAAGAGTCCCTTGATGAGACTGATGCTCTACTGGCTGAAACAGTTTTCAGAAATTCAAGATAAGACCATTTCTTCCTTTTAACTGCAGAGTGTCGAAACCATCTTTGATAATCTTCAGTGATCTCTGATATTCTTCAATGGAAAGCCCATGTTGATATGACTTTCCATTTTAAAGAAGTAACAATGACAAGATTTTCAAGATCAATGTCATGGTGGCCACATTCAAATCAAACTGGCATTGTTTCTATTTAGCACCAAACATACATCATAAGAAGTCTTTTGGTGAAAGCACAATGTTGAAATGACCAGTCTTACAGCAGAAGAAGGAACAAGATTTTCCACATGGCAGTTATATTAGGAGTCAGATCAGTATCATTTTTTTTATTTACAACCAACTAAACATAATAAGTCTTTAAGTGAAAAGTCCCACAATGATATGGCCATTCATACTGAATGCCTGATTGGCACCATTAGGACCAACCAGACGTCATAGGTTGTTCACTAAAAAGCCCATGTTGATGTGACCATCCATAAATAAAGAGTAGTGATAACATTTTCAAGATAGCCACTGTGGTGGCCATATTGGACATCAGGTCAGCATTTTCATTTTATACCAAATATACATCATCAGAAATCTGGTGAAAACTCCACAGCAATATTATGTTTCTTTCAGAAGGATTGGCAATAATAAGATTTTTAAGATGGCGATATTCTCAATATCCCTTAAATCTAATTGAAGCAGAGTAACCGGAGTCTCTTAAAAGCTTATATTTGTTCCACCATGTAAAACTGGATCTTTCAATATTAAATGTCTCTTAGATAGAAGCTGGAGAATATTAAATTGGTCCTCCATCACATAGCCTGAATCAAATTAGTCAACAAAAAGTCCTGCTTGAATTCAATTCTGGTGGCATCCACTCTAACCTCAAGAGCTAGTATGTATAAGAATCTCACATGGCCTTGGCTTTATTCCATGTCTGCTGTGTGGACAACACAATGCATCCAGATGAAACAGCCTGAGCTACTAGATTCAGGTATGTGGGCGTTTTCGTGAAAGCACGGAAGTGGCTGTAGACTAGAAGGTGGGAATACAAAGGGTACAACCGCAGGGTTGCTTTGCTGTGATCTTTGAGCAACACAGTCACTGATAGAAATGCATATATCTCTGCAAGCTTGAGGTAAATGGAAACAGCTATAAAACTGGAGAGTATCAAGTTGCTCCTCTGAGTACACAAGCCATGAAAAATACTGACTCCAAAGCATATCTGTTGGTTTGTTCTAGGCTATGCTCAAAGATAGCCATGGTGACTAAATTGAGTATGGATAAAATATCTTTGATGTTGCAAATCAGTTGTTTCTAAGCAGGGAATGGTCCAAGTGTACAGAAGTTGGATTCAACATTCCCAGGCCTGCAATATCTTTATCAATGGCTGGGACTATGGTGTTGAAGACTGATGTGTGTTTTGTAGAAAACAAGAAGTTAAATCGAATTTGTTATTATGAAAAGTCTGGCCTGTTAGATTCCCGGATCTTTGTGTTGCCTTTCAAAGTAGTGCAAGATGTCAACTGCTTGACCAGACTGTCATGACTGTTTCAAGGAAACCTGGTCTTCTTGGTTAAAAGGTATATGGATTCAGAAATTCAATAGGTGGCCAATGACAGTTCAAGAAGAAGGACAAGACTTGAGAAGCAAAATCCTGAACATTTTTTCAAAAGATGCAAAGAAGGCTAAGACTTTCCTGGACATCAGATTGATTAGGGACAATAGGGTCTGGAAACACTTCTTTCATGTCTGAGTTGTGGGACAAAAGAAAGGAAGCAAAATACTGCAACGGTAGTGACAAATAGGCCAAATAAGCAAAGTATCCACCGGAAAATGGTAATCTCCAGGCACTGGCTTTTAGCATCATCAAAATAGTGATGGGTCAGTATTATGGGAAAATTTGATCACCAACTCAAGTGCTGGATGTGAATGTTGTAAGTTTCAACAGTTGGCTCGGCAGAAGGGGGGAGGGTCATATTTCTAAACTGGCAGCCACCTTCCCCTACTGACAACCTCAATAATTTTATCTCAGCTGTTGGCCTCCATTAAATCCATGACTAGACTATCCTAGACAGCCAAACCCTAGACATATTTAATTAGCATGGATTAATTCTGCAGTCATATGTTTTTTGGAGTGTTGTGACAATGGTTCTTGTAATTAAAGTGGGAATGAAATATCTATTCAGAGGTTTTAATTGACTGTATTTTTTCAGTGCCCTTGGATACAATGAAGACCACAACTATAACTGTGATATAACTAAACTGTGTTTATCATCACCAAGTAACATTTTTCTCATCAATGCAAATGTAACACACCCTAACAGCTACACATACACAGTCACTTAAAACAACAGAAATCTTTTTGAGTTCTTTTACCTTTAATAGCAATTAGATTCATGAGGTTAATGTCGCTGTATAAAAGTTGTACAAAACTTGGCTAACTTAATCATTCGTAGAAATGGATGAGCAGAGGAAGTATGGTGAGAAAAAAATGAGACAATAAATTGTAAATTTATTGTTTACATTAGTAAGAGTAGGTCTTCAAGTGCTGTAAGTTATGCAGGGTATCTTTTTTTAGGTCTGCCAGGAAGCATTCTGTCAAATTTAATCAAATTATATTCAGCACCTTTGGAAAAAGTAAAGTTAAAGTTTTTCCTGTTTTTAGTAAGAGAGTTCATCTGGCACAATTTGTATGAATCTGAATGGTTTTCATGCCTAGAGGTTTTATGTCAATATGGTCAAATTCTGTTACAAGTTGTTCAAAGGATTTTCTGTTTTTGCAACAGCAGTCATATCAGATCATAAATTAACATCATCTGTAAAAGAAGTCTAAAAGGCCATCAAGCTATGATGCTTTCTATAAACCAAGTCCAGTTTTGTTAAACAATTTTGGAGAAGTCATTTAAAGGTGTTTCTATTTTTAGTAACAGCAGCCATATCTGATGGCATATCAACATGTGCACAAAGATTCTAAAAGGTCTCAACGCCAGGATCATCTGTGCAGTTTTGCATGTACCTGTGTGAGCAAAATGATTTGTCGATACACATATCTTCAAAATGATGACCTAAATCTTTACCAAGTTTCACGGTGATTCATTGAAAACTGAGACTTGTTGCATTCACAAGATACAGTCATACACTGTATTAAGCTGTAAGTTAAAAGTTGCAGGTGAAAAATAATTTTTTGGACATGCATCTTCAAGTGATGATCATAACATTTACCAAGTTTCATGGCATCCCACCCAAGTCTTTAAGACTAACTGCACTGACAATATTGTTTGATGGATGAAAGGATGAATGGACACAAGGATTCCTAAATGCCTTCATCTAGAATTAGAAATTCCCCAATAACAAGAACAATAACAATAAAACTAATCTTTTCAATCTAAATTTATTGCTTGCTTTACTTTGTTAAAGTGCTTTCAGTACTTTGATCTGAATGATGTTTGGTATTAGATTCAATGATGTTTGAAACATTAGGAATAAAACATACCTGAGAGATTTAAAGTTCTTGAGCAGAGATTCTCTGCTGTCTACACTTCCTACATTAGCTATGGCAAACTTGTGAAGTTCTGGAAAATGCTTGAAAGCCACCTTCTGTAAAATAAGAGAATAAAAACAAACCTACAACTCTGAATTGATGGTTCACAAGGCAATTTTATAGTTCTGGCAGTGCAATCAACATGCAAATAAGGAATTTTCATCCTGCACTGAAATGGGATTGCAAAAATAAAACAATAATACACCTTTTTCCTGAACTTTGAGATTTTATAGGCATGACTGATGCTGTCTTAACAGGATGGTATTGAATTCATAATCACATTGCAATATATTAATTACAAAGAAACAACAGATAGTTCTAATTTTGTTGAACACTGATTGAAAACACTGGTAAAATATATAAGATTGCAAACATGCGGCAAAAGATTATAAGATACTAAATGTTACTGCTGGTATCTGCTTTGAATAGACTACACCCGATGCAATTTGTGTCATATGTAAACAAACTATGACGTCATTTCAGTACACTCAATGCTGTATGTGTCATATGTATACAAACTATCATGTAATTTCTTTACACTCAATGCAATTTGTGTCATGTGTACACAAACTATCATGTCATTTCAGTACACACAATACAGTCTGTGTCATATGCACCCAAACTATTATATCATTTCTTTACACTCAATGTAATTTGTGTCATGTGTACACAAAGTATGTCATTTCTATACACTCAATGCAATATGTGTCATATGCACACAAAATTTAATGTCTTTTCTTTACACTCAAGACAATTTATGTCATATGTACACAAACTATCATGTCATTTCTTTATACACAAGGCAGCTTGTGTCATAATTTACACAAACTATCATGTTATCCCATTACACTCAATGCAGTTTGTGTCATATGTACACAAATTATCATATCATTTCATTATACTCAATGCAATTTGTGTCATATGTACACAAACTATCACGTTATTTCATTATACTGAAACAAAACTGAAGATACTTCTCTTACTCAAAAACTTGCCCACAAAGTGATCAAAGGGCAAGCACTACTGAGACCTCAGAAAATTAATAAAGCCATGGAAATCAACAATGGGGTAAGTGGATGAATACTCATTTAGTAATTGTACTGGTAATAATTGTAAACAGTTTTTTCTAAAGATGTTCTTAGCTTCTCTGTATAAATTACCTTTATTTCTAATATATCCAATCTCTGAAAGATCTTGTAAAACATTACATAGTTTCAACACATATCACATGTGTACCAGTCAACACTTTGAGTATTACATAACTGCTTGTTTTTGCTGTAGATTCAGAATAAAACAACATTCTTTACCTAGAGAAGCACAAAAAAACCAGAAACTCCGGGGTCAGGTGAAAAATTAAAAAGAAATCTCAAGCATCTGATGGCTCCAATGGGTACAGACCTGATGGAAGGTTCTTGGAGGGACAACTCTGTATGAAGCAGGTATCCTCCATTGATAATGAGTCAGCCATGACAGTGATCCAGTCATGAATGCATCAGACTTTAAAGTAACCTAATTCTGTCAGGCAAAGAACTGGTGATTGATCCCCTCCATACTGAGGTATGTCACCAGATGCAAGCTAATATCATCAGAACCATGTTTCCATAGATATGTTCCACTGAAGGCATTAAGAATGGCTTTCATTTCCAAGAACCTTCTCTTGTGGCATCTGCATGCCACTGACCATCACAAGTCCAGAATTATGTGTGCTTTCCAACAAGATAAACTGGCATTGTAATAGGTCCACCCCACACTGAGGAGGCTGAGGAACATTAAGAAACTTCCTTGCCTAAACAACACTTTCACTGATGCTTTCTCCATTGCATGAGCTACACTTTCAGTGTTTTGGGAAGAAAGATGCTAAGTTAATATGTGTTAAGAGTTCCATATCTAGACAGACAAAATGTTGAGAAAGGATAATATCCAACTTCCCAGTATTGATTATAAAAGAAGAAAACTGTTCAAGATGTGAACCAAAAACTTGCAGAATGTATTTGTGGTCTGTCATGCAGGAACGTTGCCATGTCTGCAGTGGATGTTCTGAGCTCTTTATGAAAGCTCAAGGGCTTAGACTGGGGCTGAATGAATGTGAATATGGAAGAATGTATTGGGCATGCCAAGACTGACTGCTTACTCACTGCATCTCTATCACTGGTCTCAGTTGCTGCTGGATATTGTAAAGAAAAGTTCTGTAGTAGAAGCCTTGTGTGTGAAGTACTATCTACACCACCCTTTACAAGCAGAAAACTATATTTTCTTGTTTTAAAATGTCCTCCTTCATGGGATCACTTAGGGGTTCCTTCTTAGAGAAGGAGTTTGGATAACAAAATCTAGCAACTCTCTGAAATGCTTCAGATCACCTATCATGTTCCAAGAATGATTACTCAAAATTGGATGAAAAGGGAGTATTCTGGCACCTCATGTATATCATCAGAGGGCATTGGTGATAAGTATATCACTGCCAAATGATGGAAGGTCTAGGGAAGAGGAAACTATTCCTTTTACTTCCTTCCGTGCCTGCCTGCACAAATAGGGGCATATGACTGTCTACAATTTGCTTAGCCAGGAAAGCAGAAAAAAACCTTGTGAATTCTCTGCTGATAATCATTTCTTCTCTTGTATGATCTCTAAAAAGGCCGTGCAGAAATAGAAGACTGCACTGAAAGTTAAAGGGTAACTATTGTCCCTCTTTAGAACTGAATGGGAGGGAGTCCATAGAAAAACAGCAATAATCATCAGCAGCATTTTAGGCTAGATGAAAAAAAATCATCAGAAGGCAAAATGTCAAGTAGGGAGGAAGTAAAAAACACAACATTCCTGTCAAGCTTTGACATGGAAGTAAAAAACGCAACATTCCTGTCAAGCTTAGACATGGAAGTAAAAAACACAACATTCCTGTCAAGCTTTGACATGGAAGTAAAAAACACAACATTCCTGTCAAGCTTTGACATGGAAGTAAAAAACACAACATTCCTGTCAAGCTTTGACATGGAAGTAAAAAACACAACATTCCTGTCAAGCTTTGACATGGAAGTAAAAAACACAACATTCCTGTCAAGCTTTGACATGGAAGTAAAAAACACAACATTCCTGTCAAGCTTTGACATGGAAGTAAAAAACGCAACATTCCTGTCAAGCTTTGACATGGAAGTAAAAAACACAACATTCTTGTCAAGCTTTGACATGGAAGTAAAAAACGCAACATTCCTGTCAAGCTTTGACATGGCATTAAACACTTGTCTGTGTACTTTATCAACATCTAGACAAGGTACGTGCCAATAAAATATCTCTATACATTACTTTTTACCAATGAGGCAATTGATTCACCATCATGCCCTTGTGTTACTGGGATTGTAAGTGCTTCAATAGATGCCTAGTAAATTTTTCAACCTTCAAAAATGGTGACAAAATTCTGAATGTCAAAATGTCATCATCATCTACAACCACCAAGGCCTTAACCTTGTAGGTTGAACTAACTGAAGGTGGAGGAAGGCATTCCGACAGAGACAACATTCTATGGATTTCCTCTATCACTGCTACAAACTAAATTTTGTCTGTTTCATTGTCAGATTAGCATATTCTGGAATTTCAAATCTCTTTCCCTAACATCAAATGCATGGATTGTCCTTCTGTACACCCAGAGTCATGGGATATAGCTTTCCATATGGGAAAGATGAAGAAATGTCATCAGCATGCATCAACACGTTGCACATTGGATATACCGATTGAAGTGATCACATTATGGAATGCTAGTCCAGTTTGGCTTGGTCAGCCAGAGCCATAAGCAATGCTAGTTCGCTATGAATTTCATAGGAATGTTGGTTGGCAGTCAGAATGGCGTATGAATGATGGTATATGCAGAGACAGGGTAAATGATACTTTTGCACTCTAATGTCTCATTGGCAAGGATAAGTTTGACAGTAAGCCATCATGTCTCATAGGCAGGGACAAGTCTGAATGTAAGCCATCACGCCTCATAGGCAGGGACAAGTCTGAATGTAAGCCATCATGCCTCATAGGCAGGGACAAGTCTAAATGTAAGCCATCATGCCTCATAGGCAGGGACAAGTCTGAATGTAAGCTATCATGCCTCATAGGCAGGGACAAGTCTCACTGTAAGCCATCATGCCTCATAGGCAGGGACAAGTCTCACTGTAAGTCATCATGCCTCATAGGCGGGGACAAGTCTGACTGTAAGCCGGTAAGCCATCATGCCTCATTGGCAGGGACAAGTCTGACTGCAAGCCATCATGCCTCATAGGCAGGGACAAGTCTGACTGTAAGCCGGTAAGCCATCATGCTTCATAGGCAGGGACAAGTCTGACTGTAAGCCATCATGCCTCATAGGCAGGGACAAGTCTGAATGTAAGCCATCATGCCTCATAGGCAGGGACAAGTCTGAATGTAAGCCATCATGCCTCATAGGCAGGGACAAATCTGACTGTAAGCCATCATGCTGGGCTTATCTCAAGTAGGATTATAATACGTAAACACCATTTCTACTCACTGACATATTGACAATAAAGCCTTTGGAGTCATAACTGAGTGGAATCGCCAGTGCTTTCTCCAGTATTCATGGATACAGTATATTATTTTTGCATGTGCATGTGGTGTGGACGGGGCATTTTGCCATCAGCAAAGAGACAAATCAACAATTCTACTATATTCACAGATACAGTATATTCCAGTGCTGTTCTGCATCTTTATTAGGGTTGGAGAGGGCATCTCAACATCAACCATGAGACTAATCAATGATTCTATTGTATTAATGGATACAACATGTTCTCATGAAGTATCTGCATGGCGGGTATGTGGTGGAGTGAGGTGGAGAGGACATCTCAACATCCCCCTTTAGATTAAGTAATGATTCAGATGTGAGGTGAGGTGTATGTTTAGCGTCTTGCTACAATGCATCAGAATGTGGTAAATTTTGTGACCCTTGAACTGTTTTTTTTTTGTTCAAAACAATGGACAAAGTATTTCTGACCAAAGTGCAGTTGTATGCATAGAAGCATCTCATGTCCATCCTTCACAACCTTATTTTGTTTATACTTCTTACACTTGGTGGGGTCCTGGGTGGTTGAGTAGTCTATGTTTACTTTACAGACCACAGACATCTCACTTCTGTCTGCACAAGTTCAAGTCTCAGGCTTGGCTTATGTGGGAATGTGAGAAAGCTTGCCAGTAGCTTCCCGTAGGTCAGTGGTTCTTTCCAGGGCTTTCCCTGGTTCTTTCTCCACAAATATACTGGTCACCATGTATAGCCTGTCATGTGATGAAAAATGGCAATAAACCCATAAACAGCAACAGTTTACACTTGGTTTACACATCTCCATACTGATGAGGAGGAACAAACAAGTGCAACAACATATGTAAATGGAAATGTAAACCACGTTATCAAAACATATTATGAGTGTAAAGTACAGCAACAAAAATATTTACCATAATTACATGTGACAATATCAAATATTACAATAATTGCAAAAATATATGAATTCATCAGAATTCACAAAAATGTTGTATGCAACATATAAAACATTTTGACCTGCAATACCACTGAAATTAAAAAATCGATGACGAAATTTAAGTGGATGATTAAATGGATTCTATAGAGGACATCTTTACTGCATTGGTACATTCTGGTATAATGGCAACCACATACCAGGTAAAAATGGGAATTAACTTGTAAGAGTTGCTTCCCTTTGTCTATAATACATACAGACAGAAGTGCGGGCTGAATTAGGAGGGAACAAAGATGTGTATCCTAATGTAATGTGATCAGGTAATGCATTTGTTGGAAAAACAATATTTGACAGCAGATCAGGATCATCTACCCAAATCTAAAAGCTCTTCAAACTAGGATGCTCCTGGGCAAATTTTGGTCAAAATGGGTTGGATGGTTTTTTGAGAAGTTTAAAACAGTAACTATTGATGACAAACAACACACAATGAACACAGAACCACGTCATTTAGCCTTATGGCCAGGTGAGCTAATAAATCATTCATTTAAAATCTGCTGCTGTAACAATACCTACCTTTTGGGCGAGGACCCTGACATAGTGAAGATCTATATTGTCATTTATGTGTAATGTCACTTTAACAAGAGTAAAAACTGTCTATAACAACACCTTTACAGTGAAGGCCTATCCTGTCATGGATTGTCAGGGCCACATTGAGCAGGGTATGAATGCCTGTAACTATGCCTACCTGGAGGGCCAGGACCCTGTCATAGTGAAGATCAATCCTGTCATGTACTGTCAATGCCTCTCCTGTCTGTTCATCTATCTCAAATTCTGCATACACTTTCAGCATATCCAGCAGCTGAAATTAGCAGTGAAAATTCATTGCAGATGATGGGTCTTTTTAAGTTCTTACAAATATGGTTCACACTGACATCAAGAAAACCTTAATAATTTAGGCTAACAGTGAGATATTTACTGTGTCCAGCTAATTATAATGTGGACAATTAATAATGATGTCAATGAAAAATTTAAAATTAATTGGACAATGATTAAATATTTACATAATCACCACATAAACATATCCAAGTTTGACTGTTTCAGTATTATTCTATGCTAGAGAAGAGACACTCTCTGTTAAGATGCGATGAATTGAAAGCTTATGACAAATACTGTGCAAAGATAGGAGTCATTATAAAGCTGCTTGAAGTAAGAGTGAATGAATTATTTTTTAAAGGATACCAATTTTATTTAATTTTGTGGTCTCTGTGTGTGTGAGTTGGATGTTTAATGTAGCTTTAAAAAAATTCAGTCATATCACTATGATGTCTGCAGTGTGGCAGTTTATAGTGATGTCTAGCACTGGGGCATCATGCCTCAGACATGTAGCATCATGTTCCACCCAGTCACATTATCCTGACACTAGACCAACCAGTCCTAACACTAACTTCTTAATGCTGAGCACTTAGCAAGGTAGCTGTTAGTACCATCTTTATAAGTCTTTGGTGTGACTCAGGCGGGGTTCGAACCTGCCATCTCCTGCATCCGAGGTGGATGCTCTAACTCTGTGGTTGCCTAAAAAACAAACTTAGAGATGCAAGAGACAAATCATCCCTCTGCAGAAAAGGAAAGCAGCCTTGTCCAATACATAAAATTAAGTAATAATGAAAATATCATTATCATACAATCCAGGCTACAGCCTCACCATATGATAAATTAGCATGCTATTATACTTAAAAAGTAACTATATTTGATTCAAATATAATTATAAATTAAGTTACTTATCAGAAGGTCAACAAATGTGACCAATAATTACACAGCTATAACCTCAGCAAATAATGTCACAAAATAAAGACTAGAAATCCAAAACTAATAAATATATATTGCATGTGTACCAGATAATCAAAGGGCCATAACTTAAAAGATGAAAGTCGTCATCATCCTAACTATCTCAGATCTTGTTAATACTGAGCTGAAAACCAAAACTGCATGAAATCCAATGATAACAAAATTAATTTAAGTGGATATGTATGTATTTACTTTGGAAAGTTCCTTACTCTGTCAAATGATTGCATCAAATGCGAACATTTAAACCCTTTCAGACTTCATCAATATAAAACTGCACACCAAACTGGTTAAAATCCCAATATTACCAGCAGAAATTGGAAAGGATTGGGGAGGGGGTAAAATCATGTTTCTATGAGAATACTTTTCCCAGTTACATTACTATTAGGAAAATAAATTCTGCAACCAATCCAGCCCTCCCTGAAATATGAAAATTGTTTCTCCATCTATAAATGATACAATGAGAAATAACTCTTACAGATTACCTCCCCTACACACTACCAGGCAAAACCTAAAACCTTGACTATTACCAGATTAAGCTTGAGCAAAACCAACAGCAGGATATTCACCTACCAGGAAAGGTGCAAAGGAGTGACCGCTATGTAATTAGGTATGTATTCTCAGAAAAACAAATTGATTTAAAATTTCTATGCAAAATAGATTACAAAACATTATGTATTTATACTCTTCTTGCAAAGGTGATCCATGCAGGGTTCTGCACCTAGCTATTGCCTTACTTGCAAGATTTCGTGGTGAATACAGTGAAAGTTATAAAGTGATGTCCAGGACTGAGATTGTGCTCTCATGAGAGGGCTTGGTAATGGTCTGGAAAGCTACCAGTGGCCCAACGAGATTCAGTTCTCTCTCTTTTGCATGGCTATGTTCCATAAACTGAAGCTTGTGAAAGTAGACTGGGCATGCCAGCCACTGACCGTTAAATTGAATCATTATTTCAAGGCCAGGCTCACTGAAACTGGTTGTGCTTCATGAGCCAGGTCATTCATGAGTTGTACTGTATTTCATGAGAGCTAAGACAAAGCTGATTTAACAAACCATTTTATCCATAAGACCAGCACTTGTTGGGTTATGCCTCTCTTTCCAGTCTTTATAAGCAGGAAAATCCTCTGATGGATGCTGCAGACATTCATCATGCACCTCAGTTAGCACCAGAGAGCATGAACAGGGTCCTGAAGCTTCACTTCTCTTGATGGATCAATTGAAGAGAGCAGGAAAATGGTTCTTGATTGATTGCCTGACAACCAGTTTTTCGAGACAAAACCAGGTTGTGTCGTTAGTACAACTAAGCCATCTGAACAAAACTGCTTTTGATCCCAAGACAGTGCACGCATATCACTCACCCTCATACGAAAGCTTGTGCTACAAAGAAGGAAGTTTTGTTTGGTAAAGCTTCAGTAAAGTCAAAGATAAGGATTCAAACTTGGTGAACTTAAGCCTTGTCAAGACCCAAGAAAGGTTTCATTTAGAGAACAAGGTAAGCAAGTGGAGCCTGAAAAGGTCAAGATTGGCTAACAGGTTGGAAAGAGCTTTGTTGTGACAAATACTATCTTATCCAGGATGTCTGAACATGTTGGAAATCATGGAACAATAGCCATCATTCATGATTGGCGCTAAAATTTTGAACTCAATGAGGAAAATTAAGAATTTAGCCAACTAAAGAATGTCGTTAACCTATGCATGTTGGTAAAAACATGCTTTCAAATTAGAGGGTCATGTAGCTGTCAAGATCCTCTCCACAACTGAAGTGCAGAATGTCCATCATATTCTGGATTAGTTTTATTATTAAGACTGCTGGGGGAGGAATATACCCACATCCTTTCCCAGCTGATTGACAGGGCATCAAAAGCCCAGGCCTCCAAGTCCAAGAATGGAGAAATGATAGTAGGCACTTTGTTTTTCCACACTGTCACAAATAGGTCTAATATCAGTCAATCCCATAAAGCACAAACACAATGAAAGACAGATGTATGGAAAGACTACTCTATATGAAGCAGTTGGCCTCACCCTGATAATGAAACAGTGGGGTCACTGAGTCTGCCTGGGAATGTGTCAGACTTGTAAATGGTACTGAGCACATCAACAAAGGAACACAGAATTTGGGTGATTTTGTCTGCCTGAACAGGTTGTTCAACATCACTGAGATGCCCAACATCATCAAAACTGTCATTTAAGCATGTAAGGAATTGTGAATGGTTTTCATTTCTAAGAGACTGATGAGAAAAGCTTGTTATTTACTGATCACTTGCTGCTGACCATCAAGAAGCATGGTAGGAAGTGTTCATACCAACCCAACCAATTAGTATTCATACAGACTGTGACTTCTGGGGTGGGGGGTGCCTTTCAAAGGTATTCCTGCACTAGCCAATCCCTGTCTTGCAACTGAAGCAAGAAGTCACTGATTTTGGTTGAGATCATAATCTGGTGATCCCAAGATCTGGCACCACTTTGCCTGAAAGACCATCTGCAGAGGATTCATTAAATGGCAGCTGAGACAGAGTCTGTCTGTCATTGCAATGCATTCCAAAGAGTTCAAGAAATTCCCTCACCACAATGTACATTCTGGCATAAATTGTCTCCAATGTTGTCTATGCATCTGGACAGAAAACAAATCAGGTTGAGACAAGTTAGAAGTTCCATACCTGGATGAATACAATACTGAGATGGGACAAGGACCAACTTGTCTGCATTGACTAACCACTGTAAACAGCAAAGGACAGATAGAAGATTGTTCCTATTCTGAAAAATATTAAACTTGCATGTTTTTGCAGAATATGATCCATGTTCACAGCAGTTGCATGGAGAAGGACTTCTTGAAGGTAGCTGAATACGGCACAGTCTAATTTCTTAATGAAGGCCCATACGTTATGATTGAGAATGAATGTACAGAATGGTTAACTGAAGAAAAAGAACTTGCAAGATACTGTGTGTATGGATATATAAAAATACAAATCAGACAGGCAGACTGATTGTATATTTGTTGTGCCACATTGACAGTCATACGGAGCTTGCCACCTTAAATTTCATTTTCAGACACACAATCAACTGCTTCCTCAAGTCTATGACTGGTATCAATTTTCCTTTGGCTGTCATGGCCAGAAAACGTCTTAAGTAAAAGCCAGGGAGTCCAGTTTCTATACTAACTCCACTGCCCACTTTATGAGCAGAGACTCTATCCCCTTCTTGTCCACTAATAAGTGGGATGACGAAAGGAGTGGGGGCTTTATAAAGACAACTGCAGCAACTCAAAAATGACCTGCATCATTCAATCATTTATCAGAAAGCAGCTGATTCATGTCTGGCAAGAAAGAAGTTCCATGCCTATAGGAGGGTCAGTCACTGGAAGGTGGGAGGGACAACAAGTCCTTGTCTGTTGATGGAAAACTCAGGGGAAGAGATACTGTTTCTCCTCCCCCTCCTACCATTCCTGCAAGCTTATAACCATCTATAATTTGCTTAGCCATGCAAAGGCTCCTGCTGCTGAGATGCACTCCTGTGGTCTTTTTGCTAAGGATTATCCCTTCTCAGGCACGACCATTGACAAGATCAGTGTGGCTGGGCTTGCAAGAAGAACTGAAGTGGAAATTCCTGTACAGCCTGCTTTCTAACCTCCCCAATATGGCCTCCAAACAAAAGCAGGAAAGTGATAGGGACACAATACAGTGTTACCTCATAGTGAGCTCTGAATGAAGATCGTAAATGAGTACCTCTTCTCATCAAATCTAGACTTCAGGAAACTGTTACAGCATTTATCATCATACAGTGAGTTGCCCTGTCGACTACTCTGGCATCTGGCACACTGATTTCCAAACCATGCTCACTCCCTGTCTTCTCAGCTAGATGAAAGATAGATAGCCAAGCAGCAACAAAGTGGACATAACATTCCTCACTAACAATGATGTGGCATAAAACAGCATGAGGATGTGGGTCTGAGGCAGGTGAGCCTTGCCTGTTGACATTTAAAGGTCAACAGCAAATATATGAATAAATTGACTAAAAAATTAACAACCTTGTATATTCATGGTACATCAACCATTTGGCCTACTAAACTACTCAATGTTTTTGGCAGATGCTATCAGAACTGTTAGAAAAGAAACCTTATTCTTCCATTTACAGTCTTTATGAGGTATTCCACTAATATTCTCAAAAACACAATAACTGCTGGTGGAAATATTTCGTGTTTTGAATTATGACAAAGGAACAATTTAGGTACTAAAAGAACTAGCAACTATACCTCTGTAAACAGTTTTCCTTCTGGACGTTTGGCTAAAGCAGACAGATGCGAGATAACTACTACATGACAGTCCTCCATAAGGGCATGGAAGAACCGGCGAGTTGGCAACTGAGATTCAATGTCTATCAACAGCTCTAAGAACCTCTCACAGTATGAGACAGCGCTGGGATCGACTTTTCCTGTAAAATTGTATATATATAAACAATGAAATGCTCAAGAGCTTCAATGGTGACCTGTCATTTTAATCCCTAATATGAATATTTCTTCAGGAATATTTTCCAATCTGCAAAATAGATGAAATAATATGCATGCATGTTTAAAGATTGGTGGGAGATTGTCTGAACTAGTGGCCAAATAACATGCTTGATTACTTTATTTACCCGACAAGGGCTCATTAGAAAATTTCCAATTCAGAATCTTGTCCTCAGTTAAGTCTCCACCAATTATATACTGGAATTTAATGTAATAATTCCTTCTCTCTTTGAATTAGTTTCTTTCCAAACTATTAATTCACAGATATCAAGATAATTAATTTTCTTTTTGCAACTCAACTTTAATGTATCAAAATTAGTCTATCAGCAATGAATCTGCAAAGAAAAAAATGCAGATAACACAAAAAAACTTTGAAATTTTCAACCATTTAAATTTCTTGTTTTAAAAGAAATGAATTTCCATCTAAAATATTTTATTGCCCTTGACAATTCTGGTGATCACTAGCATCAACAAAGCAAGCCTAGCATTTGCAAGGTAGGTCATTAATAGCAATCTTGCAACATGCAAGTACATCCAAGTACAGCTGTCCAATGATACAGGTATCACAACAGTTGATTCCACACAGAATTGCAAATGATATCAATGTCAGTTTCTCATTGGATTTTCATGTAAGCATCTCAATATGTCACTAAAAGTACCAAATTTGTTTCGTGTATAAATCATTTAATCATAATCCATACTGACAGTGTAACACCATTCATTCAATACATGCTAAAAAATTTTTTTTAGTCTGTTTTTATATAATTCACCATGTTTGTCCCAAATGTTGGAAGAGTACATATTTGATACAGCAAATAAATCGAACAAATGCAACTTACGGCCGAATAGGAAAGCTGCTAACCCCTTAATAAACAAATCAACTCTTCCAGTCATTGCCGCATCAAAATTTTTTTAAGTAAACTGACCTCTCTGTTTTAGCATGTATTTAATCAGATGATTTGAGCTCTATATCAATTCGCATGGTGTTGAAATACTTTGTCCACAAAATGAATTAGTTACTTTTAGCAACATTTAATGATGCTAACCTGAAAATTCACTCAGCTACAGATGCTGATATCACTAACAAATGTCAATAAACAATACAAATTAAATGTACATATATTTGATGTAAGCTTTAATCCATGAGTTGTTAGGCCCATCTATTCCATTATTTTCTAACTGCAAATACCTTTGATTCTTATTACAAATGAAAGTAGGCTTTTACCATCTCATGGGTCAACTAGTTCTATGATCTCCAGAATTTAGGTTCAATATTCAGAAATTGTGAAACTCTGTGGTAAATTTTCAGGTCTATCAAGATAGTTACCTGTGGCAGGAACTGACTGAAGAACACTAAGGAACTTCTGTAACAACTTGTGCAAGAATTCTCGCTCAAATCTCAATTTCTCTTGGACATCTGCAGGTAATTTACTGTCATTTTTCTTGATCAGATTGTAAAATTTTCTGTATTTAGGATTTCCTTTGAATAGCTCCTCTCTTCTTCCCTACAATAAATAAAATGGAAGCTGACGAACAGAATAGTTGGCAACTTCAAATTACGATCTTCTGAAGGCTTGCAAAAGTTGTATTCATTCACCTATTATGTCTAAGATGTGTTTGTAAGATTTAGATTCTTAATGTACCATTAACAACTTTAGTCACCTCACTATCATATCTACAGTGTGACAGTTTAAAGTGATTTTGAGCACTGAGACATGATGCAGCAGACATGTAGCATCACGTTCCACCCAGTCACATTATCCTGACACCAAGCCAACCAGTCCTAACACTAACCTCTTAATGCTGAGTGCCAATTTTTAAGTAAGGCAGCTGCTAGTATCATTTCTGTCTTTGGTATAACTCTGCCAGAGTTTGAACCCACTACCTCCCTTATCCAATGTGGATGCTCTAATCATTTAGGCCACTGGAATGGTCTATATCTAGGATCATAGATAATCTCAAATGGCACAAGAATTTCTGAAATAGTCACAGATTTTTGCCTTAAAATGTTTTGCTTTCAGAGCGCAAGAAAAGAACTAAATAAATCTCCATAGTTTGGAATGAATTGCAAAACATTTATGTGTATCTTGTGAAGGAAAATAAAGCACAAACGTATGATAATCAGACTGAGCCTTAATTATCAAGACATTCACATCTTTTAGAATGCATCAAATGAGTTAATGACCAAGACTCATTCAGAGCATGTTTGATTATAGAGTCTGTTTGAGTGTTTTCACAGTAATCAGGTACTAGCATTTCAAATGTACATGGTGCATCCAGAAATTGTGGCAACTGCATTGTATATATTGATCATATGCACCATTATAAAACACTTTGCTAATGGTAAAACACTGACAACTCTGGACCAAATGTTTAAAATGAATAGTAATTTTAATGCATCAACATTTTTTTATGCATTTTTGGTAAATCTGTTTGCAAAGATGGTTTCTTCTATGGGAGTTTCCATTCTGAATTTTCCTCTAATAAAAAATCCAGTCTTTACTCATTAATTACCATTTTATTAAAATAACTCCACTCTTTCTCTGAAATGTGTCTTTTAAACTAATTCCTATTTAATTTTATGGAATGTTTGCAACTGGCTTTTGTAAGAAATTGTTTCATCATTTAAAATGACTTCACACAGTGAAAGTCAGATGACTACAGGACACGACTTTAATCCCCAAATTTGTAGTTTCACATTAAGTGACAGTTTTAAATGCCTTTGGTGCTTTTAGTAACAAATAGCACAATCACAGGATCAAGGTCTGAAAAGTTCTCAAGATCAAGGTTCAGGAATCCAAATTTTAAATTTGCAGCCCAACCAATTTCTACATAAATAATGTTTGTCAGATTCAGCATATATCTGTTATTACCTAATATAAACAAATATCTATACCTTTCTTGTTTTTTATCTTTCAAAAAAGCAATTTAATTTTCAAATGCAGTTTACAAAAGACCAGTCTCTTATACCTTGTAAGTCAGGCAAACAAATCTTTCAAAAAGTGATCCATTTTGCTATGAGAAGTAATGTGCCATAACAAAATAATATTGTCTCATGTAAATACTCACAGTTGATCAAATGCTCATAAAAGCACAATATGTGAAACAAACACTCCATGTTAGGAAATTTGATTGGACATATAAGTGGAAAGTTATCCAATAAGTCATCATAAGACCCAAAAGCCTTTCTTAAAAATCAGCAAATAAAGATGACAAGAGTACAAGTGCACCTGCAAAAAGACTGAATCATAACAACAAGCCCAATTAGCAGTTGAGCAAAGATAGAAATGTGAATAATTGAAACATACATGCAATTTTCTCCTCCATTGGAATTAAAAATAGCCCTGAGTTGAATATGATTCAAAAATTAGATGTTCAATAAATATTGTAGAAAACTTTTTCACCTATCTGATAAAACATGCTTTCGCAAGGAACACTTCAAACAAAAACAGTGACTCAATCTGAGTACAAAGCATATGATGGGACATAAAATGTCTGACTATACAACCAATTCTCTTTGCAACCTTTGCAAATTTCAGTTGTGAATAAAGTGTAAATGTGACTGAACACATGAAACAACTCTAATATGCTTGTCAAAGTTTTATGTGTTTGATGGAATGACACTGATTTTCTAAATTTGGAATTTAAGTGAAAATACTAGGAGTGAAAGGTGTGTGCACTTTAACAAGGTAAAGAATATAAATAAAAAATAAAATTTTATTTTCTGGTCTTTATACACTAGATTATCACTGTTCACACACTTCAACTAAAACACACAAATTTAAGAACATGCATAAACAATGAGAACTTATTCTAACCATGCCCCTCTGAGGCTGAACCATGACCCCTCCCTGTGAAACGTTATAAACAATTTTTACTGTACTATAAAATATCATTTACTAAATAAAGCTTGCAGAAAAGATAGAGTACTGTGATGAACTGCAAGTACTATAGACAATAGGGCAAGCAATTAAGATAATGCCAATTAACTCATTGCATGCTGATGTTGGTTCTTTTAAATCCAAAATATACATCCACAATAATGATACATGAAATTTAAAACAAAACAGATGGAGTAAACATCCCTTAGGTAAAAAAACTTTCATGGATTACTAAAACTGATGAAAAGGCACATATTGGAATATATATGTTAGGTCTCATGTGAAAGCATTCTGACCAGACACAAACAAAAGTAACTGAGGATTAATGGAATTTTTTACCCATCCTTCTATCCTAGATGAAACCACTCTCATATGATATTCATCTTGGCAAACAGACAATATTTTGGCACTTTTGATGCTAAAACAAGATACAGCGAACATATTTCTCAGCTTGGGAAGACAGTATTTATGAGGAAGTGGATGTGCACTCAACATATGTGTGTGGATGGATAACATAGCTTTAGAAGAAATAGTGGTAATTAAGAAAATTAAATTGCAGAAATGAAAGTGGGACAGAGGGAGAGATGGAATCAAAAGATTTTCTATGAAACACAAAGGACAATAATCCTCTGCAATTTTTTAAAAGAACTGAGGTGAGAACTTACTGCTAGGAGGTTCATCCAAATGGGCAGGGACACCAACCTCTGAACCTGCTCTCTAATCAAGTCCATCTCCTGTAGAGAAATGTAATTTACCATCCATTAGTGTCTGAACATTATCTCCTGTAGAAAAATGTAATTTACCATCTGTTAGTGTCAGAACATTATCTCCTGCAGAGAAATGTAATTTACCATCTCTAAGTGTCATAATATTATCTCCTGTAGAGAAATGTAATTTACCATCTGTTAGTGTCAGAACACTCTCTCATGTAAAAAAATTTTATTTATCCAACAACACTCACCTTTTGTAGCATCATGTCAGACAACAATTAGATTACCATATGTGACATATGATATACAGCCTGGCATTTAAGTCTTCTAAGTAGTTAACTGAAATTCGTGTGCTGAAAAAACTACTTTTCTTCTTTCAGTCAGTGACATTGACCTTTTGACATCAATGGGTTGCTTCTTATCCCATGCTCATGCCATTTACAATGTTTGGTCCATGTTAGTGATGTAGAACTAATATTATTCTGCAGAAATCTTTTCTTCTTTAATCACAACAGACTGCCAACCCTGATGAGTCCATCTCAGTAAGGCAGTTGATTTTTTTCCGTTAAGATTGACCAATTTAACGGTGTGTGTGTGCGTGATTTGGATTTTTAACATAGCTTTAACAATTTTTCATTCATAGCACTACAATGTCTGCAGTGTGACAGTTTATAGTGATGTCTAGCACTGAGGCATCATGCCGCAGACATGTAGCATGATGTCCCACCCAGTCACATTATCCTGACACCAGGCAGACCAGTCCTAACACTAACCTTTTGATGCAGAGTGCCAAGCAAGGCAGTTGTTTATACAGATGCTTCGCATGAACAAACAGGTGCAGTTTAAAGTGTCTGAGGTGCTGCTGTAAAGTTAGTCTGGCTCCCTGACTAATTTCACTAATTCTAAGAAAAAATATTTCATTACATCCCCATGCTTCATGATAAAATTTGGGATATAAAATAATCACCTTTAAAAATCAAAAAATGTTAACATTGTTTTTTAATATAGCTCTGATATTGTGTCTAATAACACAAAGCTGTATTTAATGGACTATATCAGTGATGTGTTCATTTCATAGAATCTGTTCTATAAATAACATTGTTTAAACACATAAGCATGCAACAGCACTGAAATTTGTGTATATATGAATCTGTAAAAAACATTCAGAAATGTCTGAATTTTGTGAATGAATTGTGATCAAAAAGGAAAAAAAAAGAGCTACTATTCTCCTTTTTCCTACAATGCGGTCTATACATTACGGTGTTTCATTTTTTTAGCTGATATGTCACTCCTTTTTCCTACACTGCAGTCTATACATTACAGTGTTCATTTTTTTAACCCTTTACCTCATACAAGCGTCTTTGGACGCCTCTACTCCATTCGCATGGAAGCGCCTTTTGACGCCTCTGCAAGATTCGCATAGAAGCGCCTTTTGACGCCTGCTGTAAACATCAGCCATTTTGAGATGGTTTTCGTAGCGCCACCTTCGGGGAAAACCCCCCTATTACATACTACATTGATTTCTGCGAATGACAATTACGTCAGATCACGTGGTCGCTATTCATGCACTGGTCGATATCAGCTATTTAAAGTAACTGGGTCGTAATCTCCACTCGACAAAATGGCAGCTGCGGATTTCATTCAGTACGTACGAAGTTTTCACGATTTGAATAACAACCACGAAAGATTCAATAAATTAGGTAAAGGCTCTGATATTAATGTAGACAGCAATTAGTTTTTATAAATTATCAAATTCAGATGACTTAGTGATATAGACGCACACGAAAACCTTGTAAATTTCGAGTATCGGAAATGGCAGCTACGGTTAGTCACGCGGCCTCACTGACATGACGGTGAACGAGTTCTCTCAAGATTTCGAAGCACATAAAAAAATTCTTCTGTGGAAAATAATTACACAGCTATAACAATCGGACATTACTCTTAAATTTTTCCACATATAATATATGTGTACCAAAAATGTAAAATGCTTAAAATTGTTGTTAAACGTAACATACACTAAACTGCTTAACAGTTCACAGGCAGGATTTCATTCAGTACTTACGAAGTTTTCACGAGTAGAATCTCAACCACGAAAGATTCAATAACTTTGGTAAAGGCTATGATATTTATGTAAGCAGCAATTAGTTTTTATTGATTATCAAATTCAGATGACTTAGTGATGTAGACGCAGACGAAAAACGTGTAAATTTCGAGTATGGGAAATGGCAGCTACGGTCGGTCACGCGGCCTCACTGACATGACGGTGAATAAGTTCTCTCTCGATTTTAAAGCACATTAAATATTCTTCTGTGAAAAATAATTACACAGCTATAACAATCGGACTTCACTCTTCAATTTTTCCATATATAATAGATGTCTACCTTAAACGTAAAATGGTTAAAACTGCTGTTAAACGTAACACCACTACATTGCTTAACAATTCACAGGCAGGCCTATGCGGATGCGGTCTGCTAGGTAACAGGTGTTCTATTTATAGCGTGCTGCACTTTGTCACTATGCTCTATGAGGTAAAGGGTTAAGCTGATATCACTCCTTTTTCCTACACTGAGGTCTATACATTACGGTGTTCAGTTTTTAGCTGATATGTCACTTCTTTTTCCTACACTGAGGTCTATACAATACGGTGTTCATTTTTTTAGCTGATATGTCACTCCTTTTTCCTACATTGTGGTCTATACATTACGATGTTCATTGTTTAGCTGATATGTCACTTCTTTTTCCTGCAATGAGGTCTATAAATTATGGTGTTAATTTTTTAGCTGATATGTCACTCCTTTTTCCTACACTGCATCTATACATTACGGTGTTCATTTTTTAGCTGATATGTCCTTCTAGATCCATATCAGAGGCAGATAATATCTACGTCAACTTTTGTGAGGGTCACATTTTAAAAAAGAAATTTTATTCATGAATGATGCAGTACAAATTTATAATAATATAACAAATATGAGGTTTTCAGGTATGGAAGATTCAAAGATAAGCTTGAAATGAAAGCTACATATCTGGCCTTTCAGATAAGCAAATTCACTTTATAATGATATACAAGTTTCTAGTATTACTATAAAAAGAATCAAGACTGAAAAAAAAAGGACCAAAGCTGGTTTGTTAATAGAACTTACCAGACTGTTGAAACAATGGATGAGAAACATAATGAGCACAGCCTGCTCCTGGAGGGAAACCACTTCCTGTAAAGTTGTAGACATGACTTTGTGGAAGAAACGTGGAAAATGTTCAGACTTTGATTTGAAACACTGAAGAAGAAAAAAATGAAATAGTGTCATTCAAATTTCAGTGAATGACAATCTACAAATGCAAAGAGTTATCACTTGAAAATGAATGATCTAGAAGAGTATCATCACAGTGAAACACTTTCTTGTAATTATGTCCATAGTCAAGTATCTACACTACTAAACAAACACTGTTTTCTTAAACTCTTAGAAAATGATAATAACATTTGCTCTAAAATTTTCTTAAGACTTTAATATGTCACAAGTTCATGAAAATCAAAGGCTTAAGAAGAAATGAAAGTACAATATTGGACAAGATTATATTTCCACTCTTTGTACCTTTGACTGTATGGCAAAAACATGCCTTTGAAACTGTACATCCAGTTATAATTTCAAGCATTTATTTATAAAATGGTTCTCTTGCAAGGAACTATACTTATACATGCCCTGAATAGTTTAGTCAGCCTCCAAGAAGAGTACAGTGAATGACATATTATATGCTTGTCCCAATCGTCGTCTATACAAGTACTTGAACACACTCAACTTAGTGCGCCAAAACCATTCTATTCTTAAAAGACTCCCTATGTAAATGACCTGAAACCTCTAGCCTCTAGAATCTATAGTTTTCTTGCTTGACCTATGTGCAAGACATCCACAAACACTGGTCAAGGAACCATTTTCCTTGAGCAACCTTCAACACTGACCTTTGGATCCCAAATCAACAAGCTTTCTTCCATACCTAAAGTGCAAGCCATCCACAAACTTGGGTTAAAGTAAATGAGCTAGAACCAAGTTATTATTTCAAATATAGTTTGGAGAAGATCACAAAATCCACATGGTGTATAGCCATTATGCAAATACATTTACATTAATCTAGAAATGCATACATACTGACTTTCATGTCCTATATCACTTGTCAAAATTCATAGCAGTAATGATACACACAAATGATACCGAGTGGAATATTCACTCATGCAAATGCTATTTTTGGAAGGATTATAATCACCTGATGCTACGGAACTATAATCTTACTAGTCATTAATGTATCAATACATAGTTTTCCTGTGCAATTACTGCCTAGAGGGATTGTAGTAATTCATCAAAGACTGGTACTCTTTTTGAGAAATCAAAATTTATTTGTATAGTATGTCCCTTTTCGTTAAGCCCAGGTATTAAGACATGTATAATTGCCATGGCAATGTGTTTGATGTCTAAACATTGCCATGTGCTAGAGTTAATCTCTTATGCAAGGTTAATGTAACCTGCCAGAGAGCGGAATCTTGATTAGACACAGGCAATCGATCGTGCCTACTGGACAAAGGCTTGCCATATCACACCTACATGTTAAAGGTTTGTTCAGAGATCAGGGGAAACCCACGGGGTGAATGGGGCATGTTCTCATCCAGCCCCACATGGACAGACAGCGAAAAGGACATTGTCCGCTAAGTTTGATTGGATCGGTTCACAGCAATATCCAATCAGAATTGAGATAGAGGGCGTCATTACAATATAGATTCAAATTATAACTTCATAACTCTAAGTAAATGGTCAGTAGTTCTCCTGGGAAGATTGCTGAGCAAATAAGATTACTTCGAGAAAGCCACTCATTTTTTTAATGTTAGTAAATCACCCAAGCATTTCTTCCAGAAAAGATCTTATCAGTCACCAAACAAAAACAAAATACAGTTGTACTTCAAAACACAGATCTAGTCTTAACATGGCAACTGTCACAAAAATTACCAAATTCCAATTTAAAAAAACGAAGCATAAAATTAGGAGACTGCTTAAAGATCAAGAGAAACTTTCTAAAGATTATAAATGTGCATGTACCTACTGAGCTTTTTTATGCCAATTAAAGAAAACAATTCAGAATGTAAAATCTATTGCAGTTTTTTCCTTTCTTCCTTGGAAATGCTGTTTTCCCCAGAAAACATGAATCAAAACATGAAAACAAAAAAGAATCAACCAGAACTTACATCCCAGGGTGGTACTCTCTCCCTGAACTTCTCATTCACCATAAGGGCCACTGACATTAAATGTGCATGGACAGACTACAAATAAAAATAAAACAGGAAAGTAGATATTAAGATCAGTTCTCCTGCCATGTTCTTTTTTAACCAACCATATATACTCACATGTAGGTCTGACCCAACTGCAAACTCCATAGACCCATATCTGCTATCATATAACAGTACTATGCAGAAGAAGCGAAACATATGCTGACCTGCAAGTAATGGCAGATCAGGGTCTGTCTTCTTTGCAGATGGACCTGACAATAAGTGAACACATACAACATTTTGAGAAATCATTACTTATTTCATACTATCCTGAGAACCATAACCTATAAATACTGTTAATATCAATCTTAACAACATAATTTAAAAAAACTTTGTTTATAAAATTCAAATGCCAATTGTTTTTCCTAGAAGGTGTATAAGTAAATATTTCCCAAACCAATGCATTTTTTTTGAGATTACATTACAGTGATGACAATAAAGTGATGGGGCCAGTAATTCATGTTATATCCATTATCTATCATATACACTCACTTATATGACGAGCCCAAATGTGAACAACATAGACATGATCTGCCAACACATAATGAGCCAGAAGATCAGGGACTATGCTGTTTGTTGTACCAATTATTCCTAACGAACTGCATAGACATGGATATGCTTGCACATCATGCAATGGCAGATCTAGGTCAGTGCAGTTTGCAGTTGGACTCACTTTACAAGCGAGTATATGCAGCAGCATATTCCAGTCTAAAACACAGGACATAGGAATTCCATAAAATGTTATGCCTCGCAATAATCCAAAAGCATAAAATAGTAACTTCTGAGAGAAAAGTAAGTAAACGACACTTACTTATTAAAGGTATAAATAACAGTCAAAAGATGAGACCCACGTCGTTCTAATATTGTTTACATGGAATGCATAATAGATGATTATTTCAATCAGCTGGCTATATAGTATTCCAAGAACATAACTAAATTCAAAATATCAAGCATAATCCTGTGTAAAATATCTACCAAACAAGATATGCCAATTTTACCTATTTTAAGAGTCAAAAAAAAGTTATAAAGACAAAGGCATAATTATAATGTATAGCCTCTTTGAACTCATATAAGATTATGATCACAGGAACCTATTTACCAGGTTTTATTAAAACCAGATGACAAATATAGTCTGTAGTTTTAAAGCAGTAACAAGCTCTGACAGCCAATCTAATAAAAAACCATCCATTATTATGTGCCTATTTATTATACAACTTAAGACAGTCATTTTTACCAATCTGGCACAAAATCCAACTGTAGTTTGATATCCATGATGGGTAACAAACTCAGCGAATCAGGTACAAGATTACCTAATAAACATGCATAAATCTTGCTCAAAACAAAAACTTGTCCATCAGCTATATAACATAGGACTATTTAACCAGTCCAATCAGAATCTAACAAGAAAAATAGCTGCCATCATCTTGACAAGTTCAACCAATCAATGCAAGATCATGTTGTGTGTGAAACTTGCTCATTATCATACTTAACAGAGATCTTAATGACATAAAACTATTTACAAAACATGATGATCAAAATCCTATTTAAAAAAATACAGTACAGTCTCTTGAGTGGTAAAGTACTCAAACAGATGCAAAATAATGTTATAAATATGTATCAATCTCCCTCACAAAAATCTTTAAAACTTTTACCCATTTCCTGCACCCATTTATCTCATCATTTACCACTGAACAGAAGCACAGTATACATGTTTCTTGCAACACTGTACCATATGTTAAAAATACAGCAGTGTATCTATTCCATGTGGCTGGCTGGGAAAAACTGCTTTTCATCTATTTATATTTTACGCTTTCAAATTCAAAATGTTGTGCTCAGTGTTTCTTTCTATATTATAAATAATAAACAGCAACATTCTTGCCAGCTTGTATACTAAGCGGTGAGTCCAATGTTAATGTGTTACAGACTCCATTCTACTTGTACAATTAGTTATGAGTCCAATGTAAGTGTATTATAGTCTCCACTGAACTCTTGCCAAATTGTACATTGAGTTATGAGTCCAGGGTTAGTGAATTACAGTCTCCACTAAACTCTTGCCAAGTTGTACATTGAGTTATGAGTCCAGGGTTAGTGAATTACAGTCTCCACTGAACTCTTGCCAAATTGTACATTGAGTTATGAGACCAGGGTTAGTGAATTACAGTCTCCACAGAACTCTTGCCAAAATTGTACATTGAGTTATGAGTCCAGGGTTAGTGAATTACAGACTCCACTACATTCTTGCCAACTTGTACGCTGAGTTATGAGTCCAAGGTTAGTGTGTTATAGATTACACTCCATTCTCACCTTTTGCACATTGAGTGGAGAGTGTTACAGACTCCAAAACATTCTTGACTACTTGTACAATGAGTTATGAATTCAAGGTTAGTGTATTATAGACTGCACTGTATTCTTGAGAAATTGTACACTGAGTTATGAGTCCAAGGTTAGTGTGTTATAGATTACACTTCACTCTCGCCTATCGGACATTAAGTGGTGAGTCCAAGGTAAACATGCTTTATATTCAACTCCATTTTCTTGCCAACTTGTACATTAAAGCAACAACAATTCAACATCATTACTGACAAAGTAATATCCAATCTCATCTTTCCTTTAAAGAGAAAGATAATAAATATAATAATGAAATAACATTCCATCCATTCTTTCTGAATAAATAGCACTTACCCTATCTGGATCATAATTTGGCCACAAATAGTTCTCAAGATATTGACTGAAATAAAGCAAATAATATCAATTATTTTTAAACAAAAATATACTAATACTGTAAATATCCTATTAACTTGGCCATAACTGTGCAAAAAGCCTTATTAAATAAGTCCCCCTCCCCCAAATATGCATGTTTCTTATTGCACTGGTTTTAAAATTGGCATAGGTAGGTAGCTTTCCATTGCTTTAACATTATATATATTATAATGATTAGTATATATGATGTACTAAGTGCTTCAAGTAGTTGGGTAAACCAGCTCAATTAGATGCACAAATTTTATTTATATTTTTTACACTTTTTGTTTAACCTGGGGGAAAAAGTGCTAAGGTCAGCAATGAAAAACAGGGATGGTCAATAGACTGGAAACACACGTTTTTAGTTTTTCTAACAGAAAACATGAATGACAAATTATATGTCTGCCATATGTTTAATAGTCCTTTATGTAAGAAATAGCAGGACATTGTTGACTGGAGATTATGACCAGGACCTTTTTACAAGGTATGCAGTCTTAAACTAAATTTACTATTCAGAAACCATTATTTTCTTATTAGACTTAATTTTGAAATTTAGACTCCAGAATCAATAGGTTTCATTTTTATGATAAATGAAAACTGTCCAAAAGTTTTGTCAATTATGATGCTACCTATGAAATCCAGCCCTCTCATGGAAAAATGTTTATAATGTTTTCTGACTGTTCCATTCCTTGTTTGAGACTGAAGCATAAAGCAATCATTCATGCTTTGGGCCTAAACATTTTTTCTATGACACCTAATACTATAGGTCTATATTCGACTATTAAATGACTTCTACCCAAGTGTGGTCATATTCTTGAAAAAGATAACTGTACACATATTTTTCAACAAAATCTCCACCAAAAAGCTCAATTTTATAATAATTTGTTAACAATCTGCGAATTTAACCATTGGAACTGCAATGACAAGGTATTGAAAATCCCGAAAACACTAACAAATAACCAATCTCCACCCCATCTGCAAAACCACACAAAGGCTGTATCTACAGTAAAATATGCCATCATCTCACTATATTGTCTCCTTGCTATTGTATAAATTGTTGTCCTGGTGTCTCTGTATGGTGGTTTTGTAAAAAGTCTACTCCTGATGGTGCTTTCATACCATGTGTTGTCCAAGCAATGCATTTATAAAAGGTGTTGTCCTGATCAGCCAACTGTGCCTTTGTAAAAAGTACTGACATAGTGGTGCTTTTGTATAAATTGGAGTCCTGGTGATGTTTTTGGTGGCAACAGGCAATGCTTTTTAAAAAGTATGGATATAACAAAATAGTGAGATAATAATACATGTTGATGTAGATACAATCTGATTGAAATCAGATCTTCACTGTTATACATGAAGATCTAACAGTGACCACTTAGGGGTCATGTTCTGGTAACCTATATTATTACCATAATCACTAATTTTATCAACCAATCAGTTTAAGTCTTATATCTTAGCACTTAGAGACTGAGCAGTGTGGATGAAGAGCATGAATGTGTGCCAAATGATTTGATTCACTTACAGATTTTTGAAAACTGCATTACCATTGGCTAAATCAAAGGTCACCAGAACATGACCCTTAAGTGGATGTCAGCAGATCTTCATGTAGGACAGCAGATGAGAATAGCAGCCTAGGCTGAAAACTTACCTAAATTCCAACATCATCACTCTTTTGGTTGAGAAGCTGTGGGAAAGACAAAATAAACAGATATACACATTTATTCATTCTGTACAAATTCTAGAGATATTCTATTTTCATAAGTTCCACATGATGAGAGAACTGTCAATTACCTGGTATCCGATTACTGGGACTTTTTACTTATCAGAATTATGACGGTGAGTTAGATACAAAGATAAATACAGTTTAATACATATTTTTTTACAATGAAAGCATGGCCATTTATTAGTAGTTATTTTCTGAGCTGAAATGAATTTATGAGCATTTAAATTTGATTGCTTTTTTTGTAAATGTTTGAATAGAAAATTGGTATCCAAAAATTCATCTGCTACCTAGAGAATTTACAGCATTTCATAAAAGTAACAAACAAGGCAAAATGTAGGCTACATAATGTTTGATCAATTATACAAGAACAACTTAAAACAGGCTAATTCACCTAAACCTCTGACACACATGGTAATCAGAATGTCAACATTCTGAATAGCTACAACACGACTGCTATAACTCAATACTTGAAATGATAACATGAAATATGTTAAGTTGGTGAAGAAAATGGTATAAAATATGGATCACATCAAACTCAACCATGCCTTTACATATCAATTAACCAACCAGAGCTCGGACATTTTGTAAATCTCATCAGATATTACTTCAATCAGAAGCAGTTGTAGTCAATCATACAAATGATCACTCCCTCCCCCATTTCCCAATTATCCTCCCCTTAACATGTAACTCTAATATATTTTTTGGCACTGGCTCTTTTATTCAAGATTTGAAGTCATTATACTGTATGGAGTCAGCAATATGCTTACAATGTGATCCTAGCCTTCCTTTTTTTATTTTAAAGTTAGTAATGCAGATGTTAGATTCATTATACTATGATGTAAATAGTCCAGTTAACAGGATAAAGACATTTAAACGGTAAGTTTCAAGAGTTTGATGTAACAATAAAACTTTGTTACTGTTTCTGCTGTGCATGGGTACAATGTAATACATGTTGTTCAAAACCCATTCCAATGCCTTTTAAAAACTGATTCAACTGTCTTTTGGAATCTTTCTTCACCCATAAACCAAATGGTCCACTCCCAAGCTTAGCCGAGGTATGAAACTAGTTCCCATGCATGTACCTGGCCCTGGTAGATGCTACATTGTAACATTTATGGAAGCCACAAGGCCATTTCACACCTGTTGCAATGCCCATCTTACATACAAAATGGGGTCAATAATTTGTATCAAGTCTGACTATGGCTTAGCAGAAACTTCCAATGTACAATCTGACTTTTCAAGTCAATCAAAATGACAGTCCTGCCAGACATCTCCAGCATGCATGTGGACTTGTATGATATATTACAGTGAGCAGCAATGAATGTATGAAATTGAACTGGTTACATGCTCAAACAAATTTGTTCTGAATAAACCATTTTCCAAAGAAATTTGTAAATAGTTCCAATGTCAACCTGAACAAATCATCATGTTTTTGTCATTCTTTATGGTCCATCCTCAAGGAATTTTTACGGCTGTACCAAGTCTGAAGATAACAAGGGAAAATGACACCAACATCAACCTGACTTTTTCATTTTAATCCTCAAAAAAAGTACCCAAGAGCCCTAAAATGTAATTTAATTAGATTTAGATGAGTTACTTCACAGTGTTTTAGATGCAAAACGGTAGGAATGTGGATGATGTCAATAAATACCAAATCAGAAATTGGACATAATACCTTTAACAGCACTAATGAACATTCTATTTCTAGTCAAATATATTCAATAAATATTCAAATTAGAAAAATTATTATTCATTTCAGTTACAGTTATTTTACATAACTACACCTGCTACAGTTGTTCATCTGACAAGGCAATTTAATCTTGTAACAAGCACTGAACATATCTCATCAACAAGACTCAAATTAACTAACACTTGACATTGTCATTTTACCAGGCGACAGAATATCTCTAAAAAATCTCAGCTGTGCAAGTGTCTGTGTCTTAGATCTCAAGTTTCTTGTCATGGGCACTCACTTCTCAAAACCGAGTCAGAGTTTTCGATTCCTGGACTCCAGATGCTTGAAGAAATGTGGTCATGATCTGGTTTCACTAAAATTATCTTGTTTAAAATTTTCAAAATTTCACCTCAGACTGAGATTTAAAAATAATTCTGTTAGGAGTAGAGATAGTGGAAAAGATGTACAATTATTTTAAGTTTTAAATTTGAGGAAGAAATTTTTAATCTAATTTTTTCTAGTAAAACATTTCTTCAATAATACTTACCCAATCATAATGTCTTCAGAGAACTACTACTTTTACCTCACAAATCCAGCTCTCCCAAGCTAAAACTTTTTAGCTAAGAAGCTAAGTTATTTGTCCAACTAGATTGCACTTAGAATGATCTCACCTTGATACAGGGATTGGCTCTAAATCCTGTGAATGCTTCAGTTACAACTGGAGTGGAATGGAGATGTTTGTTTATTAGCACAGGGTATGCATTATTGAAGAAAAATATTTTATTAGAAAAATTTGGTTTTTTCTATAATACATTACCTGATCATAATACCTTCAGAGAATAGACAAAAGGTCACCCTATATTGATCAGGTCATTGATCCATGATGTTTTCCACTTGAGTGAAGCAATCAGGATAAGGTGACTCTCCAATTCTCTTGCTTTCTGTATCACATTCAGAAACAGGTGTGCTGGAGGGTAAACATATAAACAGGTCATGTGCTGGAAGGTGAACATGCACATCCAAACCATTCCAATCAAGGGAAGGAATGTCAACAACCCGAGCCATCAGATGTGTGGCTGGTGGGACAAAGGTTGGGAACTTTGCAATCACCCTGTGAACAATAGATCTGCCAGTGGTCATTCCCAGCAGTCATATATGCAAGTGAAAACCAAGGAATGAAACAAGCATTCTGCTTGTATTAAGTGATTCTGGGACAGCTAGTCTGAAAATACCTATAGCCAATATGGAATATGACAAATGAAAAGGTCTAGAAGACTCTATTCCCTCTTGTCTTCTGAGATAATTCACCACAAGGGAGATGTTGCACAAAATGACAATGTCCTTCCATGCAGATTCTCCTGCCACCTATGGAAAACTTTCCATATGGTTTTCATTTACAGGATTCTGATATGTAATAGATGATACTGAGTGAGGAAATGTCCTCAGGGCTCCTGGAAAGATGGAAGGATAAATGTACACCACAGCCTGTTGCACTCATGTCTAACAAACTGTCAACACAAGTCCAACACACAACCTGCAAAGGACCACCCAAAATAAGATAAAGTGAAAATCTCCTATACCTGAGACGGGACCTTTTTGTTCCAAGAAGCCAAGTTTTAGCTGCCACTTGGGGAACAGTATCATTATAATGGCCTAAAATATAGGTGACCTAGGATATTGATGTCAGCTGCAGCACTGATTAAATCTCGAGAGTAAAGGATTGAGAGATGATGATTCTTTGTAAGAACTGAAGATATGGGCTGGCCTATATCTGTGATACAAACTTGGCACAAAGGAACTAACTGGTCACAATAGTGGCATGGAACTGTCATGGAACAAGACAGTAGGTCTCAGCAACTGGATGTCTTTCCCCTGTACATGTATACAGATGTAGGGATGGAATATGTGATATCAGATCATCGAGCATATCTGAGAACTAGATTGGGTTCAGTATTGTCAGGGAATGATCTATATCTGATGGCATGGAGAGAAATTGGGGTGGAATCCTCTTCCCTGTGCTGTTATCTACATTCATTCTTCAAAACCATTTGCTTTTAACTTGCATTGGATCTTCAGAACTGTTTCCCCCAGGAAAAGTCCATATTAGGTATAAAATGATTGCCTGGAATACATTGTGGTTGTTGAAGTTGTGGAGTGTGATACGTATGGGGTAGCCAGTCATTCCCTGCCATGATGTCTGCATGCAGATTTATGTCTTCCTCATCATGGTGTGCTTCTTCACCTTCCTCTTAAGTATCCCCAGTACTAAAGCCCACCAACTTTCTGTCCAATAATATGCAAGTGTGACACGTATTCGTAAATTGGCAACCAGAGTTATGCTACACATGTTGAGTGAATGACAGTCCCATGATTCCAATGTTTATAAAGCTTACACTTGGTCTTGCCCATGGCTAAAATCTGTAAAACAAAACGACCTGACAATATATAGCAGTGTAGCATGATGTGCCCTGCTTTAGGAACTTGGAAAGTGTACATGCTGAACTTCACAAAAAGACAATTACCTGTAAAAGGACACAAGTGGCCACCAATACAGGTTGAGTATTAGTCCAACACTCTTAATACTTAGGAAGTGAATGCTAAAATATAAACTGTAAGACCATGTTATCTGTAGGAAAGGCCTAGTGATGGCCAGTACAGGTAAAATCAGTAAAGCATCATAATTACAACTACAAAGTGGATGCTAAGACTTGATTAATATAGAAAACTTACCTGTATGCATCCAGCCATACCAGAAATAATACAACAAAGTTATATGTTTTCTACATCAAACACCAAACCTGCATCTATTTAAATACAGCTATAGCAATATGCTTGGATATATTAGCAACCCATGCAGGTAAGTACCAAATGAGCCTAAGTGTGTGGGGATGGCAAAGTGATGATAATGAAAAGCTTGAAGCTTTGTCTTTGATGAAATAAAGAAAGCTGGAAATTTATAACTGAGTACACTTCCATTTCAAGAGAACACTTCTCCATCTTGCTTCAAGGTTGAAAACTTCCAAAATACTTGTATTTAGATTGCAAGGCCTCTGTCTGTAAAGATAATGCTACTCTGCAGAAGTAGTAACTTAAGTACTCACAGAATTTGGCACCAATCCCTTTATCAAGAGGAGATCACTCTCTCTAACTGCCACATCAGCAAGCTGCTAAATTTTAGCTTTGTAGCTAAAACGTTTTAGACTGGATGTGCTGGATTTGCTAGATAGTATGTAATTCTCCAAAGATATAGTGATTGGGTAATATATCTGAAAAAATGTTAAGCAAAACTGGGGTCCAGGTAAATTCATAAGAAAATAAGATCAGCACAGATCTTATAATGCACCAGCAGATCTGGATCTGTGTAGTCTGTATTAACTAATCAGTAGAATATACCCTATCAATGCATTATACAATAGTAGATCAGTGTCTATGTTGTGTGTAACTGGACTCTACTTATAACCAGGTATATATGATACAATCATGAAAAAAAAAAAGAATACTACCAGTTGCTTTGAAGCATCTTGAAAACTAATGGCTGATCTGATAACAGATTCATTTATTATATCAACATATGACATAATGAATATAGGTTTTGCTCCATTTGTATCCTAACTGATATGATTCTTACTTGGTGTCTAACCTTACAAAAATGGTACTAACAGCTGCCTCGCTTGGTGCTCAGCATTAAGAGGTTAGTGTTAGCACTGGTCGGCCTGGTGTCAGGATAATGTGACTGGGTGGGACATCATGCTACATGTCTGCAGCATGATGCTCCAGTGCTAGACAACACTATAAACTGCCACACTGCAGACATCGTAGCGATATGACTGAAAAATTGTCAAAGCTACTTTAAAAATCCAAGTCACACACACACACACACAACACATACTTGGTGTCTAGCAGCTCCTTTTTGAAAATATCTTCAATAATCTGAAATGGAAAAATTAAAATTGTCTAAGCTTTAAAAGAAAGGTATTTCTTCATATTGATATATCTTGTTTCTACCATAAAAAAAGATTTGACCTTTAAGGGTCATGTGTTTCGGCCATATGACTACCAAAACTCTACAAGTAATTAAATCTAACCTGCTACTAGTACCTGAAATACTACATCTTCAATCAAATGCCTCTGGAACAAATAATCGTTTCTTAAACTTCACACTCAAACATTACAAAAAATAAGTGTCAAAGACCTGACACTAAGGAGGACTAAACAACAACGAAATGATTGTCAATATTAGGTTCATATGCATCCAATTTAACTACATAAAGCATCATGTGCCAGCACAATCTGTTGGATAAAGGTGCATACACATATATATATTGCATTAGACAAGTTTAAAAATGAATAATTATGACATGGACATTGCTATCCTATCATCACACCTACATTCAGACACTTAAAAATCTAAATGAATTATGCTCCAATGAAATGATAGGACTTTATATAATCTTTTAAACTTTTATGTGAGTGGGAGAAGTTCAACCCTTTTCATGCAATTTGTTCAATATATATTACTTTTAAATGACCCCTGATAACTGGAGCTTTTGTCAAAGTGGAAACAATAATGAAAAAGTAAACAGCAATTATAAACAAAAATTCATACCATACTCCATACATTTCAAAGCTGTATAGTTCAAACTTAAACACAGTCAAGTTTATTATATAAATGCAGTGTTGTGGGTGACCACCTGATAAACATGACCAATGACCATTATTTTAGGCAAAAATAACACTGCTATGAATGACCATATAAAAAAATTAGCTATATAAATGGTTCACACCATTTTATGATAAACACTGGGTAAGGACTTTGTAAGGACTTTATCAGGAAATTTGATTTGAATGTAATATCAATTGTAACTAAGATCCCCACTGCGGCTTCTAGCCGTAACAAACTGAAACTACAAAAAATGGCATTTTCATGAATACAGACATGTTAAATCAACTCTAATGTGTAAAACACAAATATTCCTACAATGAAGACTAAGATTCAAACTATGCATGCCAACAATGGTTCACATGATTAATGACCTTTGATTCTGAAAATAATTTTGTGTGATTTCGTAATGTTAATACCATACATTGATCCCTCACCACAACACAGCCCATTCCATACCTCCATACTGAAAGACACCAAGGATTCTTTCAAGGTGTGCCAATTGGTATACTGACTTTTGCTTCCTGTTTCCAGTGACAGAGGTCTCACTAGGATTTTGAAACTAGAGTCCAGGACTCCTATTTTGGTAAAATTAGGAGCCCCACCAGCAAAAGTTGCAGTCCCTCCCATAAGCATTTTGGGCATTACTAAGTGGCTAAATGTCCAAATGAGAAGAATCAGTGGTTGTCAATGAGCTGACTTTTCCAAATTCTGTACACCACTGACATATAGCTGTTGTTTGTCCATTAGAATCCTACTGAGTTTGTCAATTCAAGGAAAGACCTTATTCTGAACACTAACTCAAGAATCAAACACTTTTTTACACTTTGCTACTATTCCATCCAAGCTATCAGCAAATTTAGCACTCTTCTGAATCTCATTACAATCAAATTTAGCACTCTTCTGAATCTCATTACAATCAAATTTAGCACTCTTCTGAATCTCATTACAATCAAATTTAGCACTCTTCTGAATCTCATTACAATCAAATTTAGCACTCTTCTGAATCTCATTACAATCAAATTTAGCACTCTTCTGAATCTCATTACAATCAAATTTAGCACTCTTCTGAATCTCATTACAATCGAATTTAGCACTCTTCTGAATCTCATTACAATCAAATTTAGCACTCTTCTGAATCTCATTACAATCGAATTTAGCACTCTTCTGAATCTCATTACAATCGTCAATTTGCAATTTAACCTCAAAATATTTATCCAAATTTGCAAATGGCATTTTGTCTAAGTCTTGATGTGTCTTGATTTCAAATTCACATGCAAACCTTATTAAGCTACACTCAGAAAAGACCACAATAATGAAAGCTAAAGTGGTTCATTTGATGTACTCTGATAATGACCTCATCTACATCTCTGGGGTTTTCTGCCTCTGAATTCTGTCATTGCAAATATCAGAACATTTTCCCACAACTCAACAGAACAACTTAAAAATCTGAAGGACAAAACAGAAATTGAAAAAATGTAGTGTGGTTTATTGCATCAGTGTAATGATTATGGGACAGATCACATTTGGGTAGAGTGTTAGAAACAAAGATTAAAGAACACATCACTAAAGAGTCATCAGTCATACATGAACATTGTAGCAATATGGGACGTTCCATCATTCCCAATGAGACCAAGGTAATCACATCAGAGAACATGTGGAAAAGATGGGTAAAGGAGGCGATCGAAATACGACAGTGGAGGCCAACACCAAACTGGGACAAAGGGCTTGAATTACCACCAATCTACACAAGTCTCCTCGTATCATATGACCATTATAAGTCAGATGATCAACATTAGTCACTGATGAAGGCAGTGTGATATTGCCAACAATTTTGAATTCTTAAGATATTTATGCCCAAGTAAAAGAGGTTACTAATGATCATGAAAAATCATCCAGACAAGGAAGCGATCTTTTCAGTTGTATGTTTCATACAGTCTGTACAAATAAAACCTATGATTTTATAGATCAAATGTTTACAAAATGTTTACCGCTTCAGTGGCATAAGTGGTTCAAACATCCACTTCAGATGTGGGAGGTTGCTGGTTTGAACCCTGGTTGAGTCATATCAAAGATATAAAAATGGTACCAGCAGCTCCCATGCTTGGTGTTCAGTATTAAGAGGTTAGTGTTAAGACAGGTCAGCCGGATGTCAGGCTATTTCACTGGGTGGGACATGTTACATATCTGTGTCATAATGCCCTAGTGCTAAACATCACTATAAACTGCCCCCACTGTAGAACTCGTCAAATTGTTAAAGCTACAGTGCATTAGAGTCTAAATCACATACACACACATACACACAAGTTTAAGGGTATGAAAATGAATGTATAACCTATTCCACTTAGGACAATAGCAAATACCATATATACTCTCTTTGAACTTGAGTCAAACTGCAGACAACAAAAAAATCTTGATTTTGCATAGCATAATGTGCCTGCCGATTAGGGACTATGTTGATTGTTCTACTGATTACTCCTAACAAACTGCAGAGACCCAGATCTGCCAGTGCATTATGCAATGGCAGATCTGGGTCTCTGCAGTTTGCAATTGGATTTATCTTAAATTTCGAGTACATATAGTACCAGCTTACATCTGTAAACAATACAGTTGTGTATTTTTTATACATTATTTTACACTGCTTTGTGAACAATCTACAGTCAAATAAAATCAATTATTCATCACCCCCTACACAGTATATGGATCACTGGAACATTTCATCAACAGATTAATCCAAATAATTACTTTTCCATTTCATGAGATTTTCTTAACTACAGATATTATGAACTTACCTCTGATTTGAAAGAGGTCCCATTCTTCATCGCTGTAGCTGACCAAAACTGAGCAGCCAACTGAAAAGAAAAACAGGTGAATAAACAAAAGCCTTAATATGTATGTCCATCTCATTTCTGATATCCCACTGAGCTCAAAATTAACACTGAGCCACTAATCTGAAATCAGTATATTATCTGAAGTATCAATAGAACTGGAGCCCTTACAAATCTGTTGGATCAGTAACAGTTTTCACAGGTTGCTATCAATCGATTGGGTAAGTAAAAATTATCACAGGCTGCTATCAAAAGATTAAAAGTGGACTAATACTGGCTGTATCTACATGTAATAAAACATATGTTATCACTCACTGTCAAAGTTATTGATATGTTTATTGAGTTAACTCATTTTACCCTCATGATTCTTTTCTATTTTGCTTGAAAATGGGGGTAGGAAACATATTTTTTTATTACTTTGATTACATCAAACACATCTGTCTCAGAGTTTTTTGTTTTGATAGATGCTTAACTGTATAAAAAAATTATTTTTGCAGCACATGATAAGATAATTGATATTTCTGTCAAATTGTTTTTAATTATTGATATCATGATTTCATGCCCCCCTTATACTCCAAATCTCAAACTAACCCCACTTTTGCAAAGATTTATCTGCCCATGTGCAATTTAAACCTGTCTGCTTCACATGTAATGGTAGAAAGTCTTAAAACTGGACACAAACTTCAGTTCAGAAACTAGTCATTTTGGCCCTAAAACAATCTGGTCTAAAAAATTATGTTTTTTTCTGCTGTATGTTGTTAGGTGACTACATGTCTACATTACCTGGTATCACTATAGAACTCATCTTTCCCATTTCCGCAAACCATCTCCTTTGGTGTAGAATGAATTATGTCGTTGCCAGAGAGCTAAGAGCAAGATTACCTGCCAAAACCCTGCACTTCGAGAGATACAATGAATTCTTGCAGTGGAAATTACCACACATTCTTTCTTGGTTCTTTGAGGCAACAAGGAATATGCTGTCACAAACAGTACTCAATTACATGTAACCACCAGCACTGCAGGACTTTTGCATCAAGACTTTGATTTTAATGTGACAATAAAAAGATATGGAGTAATTAAGTAAAAAGAAACATCATTTAAACTGAAAGATTGTAATGAGTATTTGGAAAACATGGAATAAAGTTAGGAATTAAAGAATACTAAGTAAATATAAGTACTTTCTGTTACAGTTCATTGATTTTTTCATTTTTATGATGACAACTTGAATTATTAAAAACATGTTCTGATGCTACTGCACTTAACCAAATGCTATTAAAAAAATTCCCATGGGAAATCACAGTAAAAGTATACAAGTCAAAGAATCAATTTCTCTTGCCCTGATTAAATGCCTTGAGGCAGGAGTCCTGGCTATGGCATGCACTGTACTGTCTTGTCATGACATACACTTTGGGGGAAAGTTTCAAAAAAATCTCTCATAACAAACAATGAATTTATGATACATGGAGAAATGCAATGACTAATACAACAGCAGATGTACAACATCACAACATAATATTCCCAATTAAGACAGATGAATAAAAAGGCATACAGTTACTTTGTTCATGATGTAATACACACACGTACATGTAGAAATGTCTGACAGAGCTGTTAATAATTTTACCTATCAGCCACAACTTCTTGGCAAGCCAATGAAATTCACTGTTTAGTTTTTTTAAAACAGTTTGTCTACATATTACCTGACCTCAGATTCAGACATGGGGTGCTCAATTATATGTAGTTTGTACTCGGTTCAGACCGCTCCAGTGGCCTAGTGGTTAGAGCATCCACGTCTGATACGGGAGGTCGATGGTTAAAACACCAGCTGAGTCATACCAAAGACTTACAAAAATGGTTCTAACAACTGCCTTGCTTGGCGCTCAGCATTAAGAGGTTAGTGTTAGGACTGGTCAGCCTGGTGTCAGGATAATGTGACTGGGTGGGACATCATGCTAAATGTCTGGCATGATGCCCCAGTGCTAGACATCACTATGAACTGTCACGCTGCAGACATCATAGTGATATGACTGAAAAATTTGTAAAGCTACATAAAAAATCCAACTCAAAGACACACACACACACACACTCTTAAGTCCAAATCCAACTACTCGTACTCAATTCCTAAGACTCATTTTAATACTCTAACTCCGAAATGAAAAGGAATAAAAAATCACGTACTCTAGAGTACACATTGTGGTACAACATGAATTTAACAATAAAAGTTATCTTTTATTCGGAAACATTTTAACGTAACAATTAATGTTGACAAATACACTCAATTACCTAGCATCTAGATAATTTGGCCAAGTAGGGGAAACGAAACCTGTGAGCATTCCACCAGCCATATGTGTCTTCTTCTCATGGCAACAGAGGGCTGGCCAGATACAATTCAAACACTGCGTCAATGGCATCATCCACATGGGTTGTTTCGTTGACGGTATGGACAGGTTCATCACAGGCCACAGAAAACAAATCCCAGATATGTGACATTGATGGTCCAGTGGTGTTTGTTTCAGTTTCAGATTTCTTTCTTTTGGTCTGGGTTTCCTCCTGCTTGTCAGCTGAAGCAACTATGATGCATTCTGCTCTAAGCCATTCTTTGGATCTGGTCACATGTAATTCTTTGCTGAATAAGCGATGTTTGAACCGCTGATCCAAGGTGGTGGCCAAGACAAGCTTCTTGCCACTGGCAACATCAGCAAAGCATGTGTTCAGTGACGTCAACATATCATGGCACATTGTCTGAATACCTTGACTTGTTTCATGCTCTCGAGCCAGCAACATTTTAAGCACCTTCAGCATAGGAAGAATGATGGATACTGATGTTTGGCTATCACTTACTTCTTTGGTAATGTCCGCAAATGGGCCTAATGTGTCCACAATATTGTTAATCAAGACCCACTGTTGGGTTCTTAGGTAAGGCAGGTCATAGAGAGTAGCATAAGCTCCCAAGACTTGTTTTTGTTCATGTAATAAAACCAACATAATGTATGTAGAATTTCAGCATGTCTGGACATCCTGGACAAGCTTCTTATGGGCAACGCCAATTTATCCTGCTGCTCTTCGAGCTGCTGTTGTACCAGGATGGAGTGCCAGAACTTGCTGACTATGCATCACGAGATCGCCAAAACATCTGACAGCTTGTTGCGACAGAATAACGTCACTGACAATGAGCTGCATTGTGTGTGCAAAACAGCTAATGCTGTCTATTTCAGCCAGATGCATTGCTTTAACCATATTTGCACCTCCGTCACACATAAGAACATGGATATGAGTTTTGGGAATGTTGTATTCCTCACATAATTTGTCCAGTTTTCCCGCCAAATATTCTCCGGTGTGTGATTCATTGAGAGGCTTTGCTGCTAAAATCACACGTTTCCGCTGCAAGTCTTCCATCAGCCAGTGTGCCGTAAGACTCAACAAGGCTATGCCGATGGATGGGTCTGACGACGCATCAGAGGTCAAACTAAGGTCAGATTGGGCAGAAACTAAATCACACACCTTGCTTTGTATCGCCTTATGAATGTCAGGTATCAAAGATGTGGAAAAGTACTTCCGACTTGGAATTTTATAGCGCAGTTCTGCTTTGGCCATCTTACATCAAAATCCAATGTCTCCAACAACGGAAAATGGTTGCACATATACTGTCATGAACACTGCAATAGCTTTGTGCCAACTAATAGCTCTTGGGTCGTCAAATGTGAATGGCTGCTTCTGGTCCAGCATGGCATCAATAGTCAGAGTACGAGGAGTCGCTGCAGCTGCTGAGGTTAACTGCACAGCATCATTTCCTTTTTTATCAGCCAGAAACAGGCCATGTTTGACGATGTGCTTGCAGCACAAGTGCTGGACAAGATTTTATGTCGTATAGTTTTTAGAATCCTTTCCACCTCTGAAAATGCATGGTTTGCGAAGTTTGCTTTGGACTCGTCAACTGCATTTACTCTGAAGTAATTCCAGACTAAACTTGAGTGTTTTGAGTTCGACATTATGAATAAGCTTGGTTGTATATTTAATAGTGTGCAATCGCTAGTCAATACTAATAATCCAATTGATTCGCACTCTTGAAATAATGTTTTAAATCAAGTAAGTTACTACTAAGCTGTCCACGTGGCTGGATGGATGCACAAAAACAGCTCAGAAGCTGGGGTAACGTCGCTGGTGCTGGAATGCCAATATCAATGCTGCATAATATTTGTATGTAAGTGATCAACTGCTTTAGCATGCGACTGCTTTTCGTTGATGAGTAGCACTGCATGACTGGCTAAAGAACAGATTAACTATAGTGAGTCATATTTTGTAGTAGTTGGAAATTTCGCTAGCTATCTATTGTAATCTGCTGAGTTATCTACTAATGTGTGTGCTGAAGTTCAACAGCCACATGAGGCCTCATTGGCTGGTTGGCTGCTGTGATTCGGATGAGTGCATGAATGGTATTTATACTGTGTTGTGTGCATACAATCGGTAGTTTACAGCAAGTGTGTTAAAAGGTATTTACTTTTAAGAATATATTGTCTTTCAATTAATCCCCAAATCAAATGTTTATTCTTTAATTTCTACTATTTAATTCTGATTTAAAATTTAAGCCATGTCAAGATGAATGTTATGACTGAATTTATATTTTGGAAATTTGTTTATATCGGCATGATACAGATTATACCGATTGTTCTAATAATTGGCCCGATTATGAGTATGGCCAATTAATTGGTACAGCTTTACCATATAGTGGTATTTATTTATGGTTACAAGCCCAAATCATGTTAATAAACACTGTGATAATTTTAGCACATGCATTTTACATACAAACAATTAAATCAAAATGTGCTGACCTCAAATGTACAATCCAGAATGATTTGCCATAAATAAGACAAATGGAAGAAAAAAAATTCAACATTTTTTAAATTTCTGTTTTGGAACTGCTTGATTATCATGACATCCTTTCTTTCATTTAATACTTTGTTTTATTGTATAGTAAACCTGTCTTGAGAGACCACTGCTATGAGAGACCACCTGTCTTGAGAGACCAGGTTCTCCATGTACAGATTTAGAGATTATATAGTGTTATAACCTGTTATGAGAGACCACCTGTCATGAGAGGCCATTATGTTTTGGCAGAATGGGTGGTCTTTCAAGACAGGTTCCACTGTATTATAAAATATGTTATTGTTTTGGAAATGTCTAAAAGTTCAAATTTGATGACAAGAAACTCTGAATCAGTTTATTTCTTATATAAACTTCACCTGCCATAATGTTTCAGCACTTCGGTCAAAATGCTATAAATCTGAGACTTTCAAAAATCACCAAAAGTATAAATTACTGACAATGGATCAATTCTCACTGAATACTAATTGTTGCTTCAGATATCATGCAAATGCACAAATTTTGGTTTATTATACATACTTTTAAAAGTACACTACAAAATGATTTTTGAAATTTATGCATATGAAGAAAAAATTACTTCTGTTCAAGAAATATACTATTGCAACAAATGGTAGATAGAGACAATTGGTCCTTGGCCAGTGTTCATTGGGCATGGTCAGTGGGGAATCAGCAATGTCAGAATAAGTCATGAGTCATCCTCAGCTATTTCTGTCCATTTTCCCAACATTTCTGGCACTTTCTTAGTTTTTTTTCTATTGCTCACAGGCTCTTCTGATCTAAGTTTTATGTTTTAGTGGTGGCTGCACACTTTGCAAATGCATCCACATAATTACAACTGTCACTAGACAATGCACTGAATGTTTATCAACACTGATATATATATTAAAACACATTGTTCAGTTTAACTGAACTCTGGATTATTTGTTGAGATGGTGAATGCAACTGTTTCCAATTGGCCATCAGTAAAAAAAAATGTGCTTGAGAACAGTACACAAGGCTAATTTCACTTGCACGAAGACCATCTTGACAATAACAGAGGTCTCACTAGGATTTTGAAACTAGGAGTCCAAGACTCCTATTTTGGAGGAAAAAAAACAGGAGTCCCACCAGGAAAAGTTGCAGTCCTCTACCAGAAGCATACTGGGCATACCTAAAGTGGCTAAATTTACAGATACGTAGAACCAGTGGTTGTCAATGAGTTTAATTTTCTAACTTCTTTACAACACTGAAATATAACTCGTTTGTCCATTAAAGTGAGAGTGAATTATGACAGGCCAAGGAAATGTCTTACTCCATGCACTAGGCTAAGCATGACACATGGTGTTCCATGTGAAACATCAGTTCTAGCAACTTCAAGCACTCTGTTTAATCCCATTACAATCTTTGCCAATTTGCCCCAAAATACTTATCCAAATTTGTAAACAGCACTTTGTCTAACTCTCAACATGTCTTGATTTCAAAATCACATGCACTGCTTATTTGGCTACACTTGAAAACAAACACAGTAATGAAAGGTATTGTTGTTCATTTGATGTACTCTTACACAAAAGTACATCACTGGGTCTTTCTGTCTCTGTATTCAGTAATTGTAAATATCAGTACATTTTCCCACCACTCTGCAGCTAGCCAAGCCTTTGGACTTGCCGCCAAGCTATTGGTTCATGTTTTCCAGACGTACTCTTACAATTACTACATGTACATCTGGGGGTCTTTCAGCCACTGAATTTTCTCATTGTACATATTAGCACAGCTAAAATGATCATTTGATCAACACATTTTCCCACTCAGCAGATGGTTGAAGCATGACTGGCAAGCCCTTGAATTTGCTGTCCGGTAAATTTGTGTGTATGAAGGACTCCTGTATAAGTGATTTTCTGCATCCCAGTTAAAAAACTTGCATCCAAATACGCGTGATTAAGCGTTTCCGAGACCTCTGAATAATCAAACTAATTTACTTGATAAGTGGTTTATATATTTCCATTTGTGCTGAGTATTTATTGTAACCCCTCATGTGCAGGATGTTAGTATGTACTCAGTGAACACCATAAATAAATTAACAATTACAGATAATAACAACACATGACCTTTTCTCAACTGTTATAATAGCAACCAGCAGTAATTTTCACTGCTTTAAATAATTGATGAAGATGAGTTTTTGTGATTGATGAGCAAAAGCAATAAACTGTGGGATAGCGGATATGAGTTAATTTTGAGCCCTGGTCTTTTTGCCATGCTCATTAGGGATTTAGCACATTTGGAACATGTTTAATATTAATTCCAATCGTAAATAAAATGCCACATCCATTACATTGGACGGACACAGAAAAGTTGAAACCTGTGTCAGCACTTAGCAATCAAGCATGCACATTATAAAAACATCTTTCAAAATACTTTGAACATACCAATTCAATTGCGTAAAATGATTAGATCTCGATAGGTTGGGAAATTTTACTTTATAAACACTTACCTGTGTTATCCTATCCTCCTGAATCTGTTCAACTGTTAAGGAGTGTCCCTTGGGCCCCTTTGACGAACTCATTTTGGCAGTTAATCACGCTTACAAATTAAAAGAACCTCTCCCATATATTTTTCCAGCTTTAACGAAAATACGTTACTTTCATTTAAGCTGATTACGACATTTAAATAATTATATCCACTAAAGTTTATATAACATAAATGTTACTAAAGCAAAGCAATATGTACTCTTTAGAAGAGTCTAAATTATGGTTACTTTCGACAAAATGTATTTGAAAAGAAAAAGTATTTAAGGCTTTATGTACGTTCTCATGCCGTTTGAATGCGTCCAGTTTGCTGTTGTTGGGTTACAATTTGGAATAAGACTCTTCTCGAGAAATTTCATGTAACAAGTCATAATTCCATATTGCTGCGCTCTTTCTAGAGAAATTACATGCTGATGTTTTCGGATCTTGCAGGGCATAACTTATCTCTGTATACACGATGTAAATCTCTAACGATGCTTTCTAATCAAGTTTCACTCAAAAACAAGCCTAAAACCTCAGCATGCGATTTCTCGAGAACGAGCACAGCAATTTGAAATTACGACTTCTTGCAAAAAAATTATAGAGTAGAGTCTTATTCCTGACTACTCGGCCCATGTCAGAGTCGGCCCATTAAAGTTCTCGGCCTACAAAAAATTGGCCCATAACGTACTCAGTCCACCTAGCATTACGTACTCAGTCCATTTACGTAATCGGCCCATTATATACTCGTCCTTTCGGTCCACGATTTATATAATAGTCATTTGTTCAACGGTCAATTCATTTTTTTTTTTTTTAGTTTTACGTTTCTTTCAAATGTCATTTAATTTGCAATAGAGATATAGTAGGGAAAAAATCCTAATCCCAGATTAATTAAATTATATACTGCATAATCAACATTTTCAAATGCCCTTGTCCTGCCGCTGATAATTGTTAATCGAGTTTAAGGTAGCACATGTCTACTCTCCTACTTGTGACTGTAACCATGTGCTGACATCTGTAATCTAATTACAGCAGCACTTCCCATCCATGTACTGTAAATTTTGCAAAAACAATCAGTATTTTCCAGTATTCCAAGTTTAAACGTTTCTGTCCATGTAAGGCCGCTACATTAATTGAGTTAAATAAATATCATCTTTAAAAAAAAAAAAAAAGATAAGCACAGATAAAAAAAAAACATTTAAAATTCTTATGTATTTATCTTTTTTATAACATTTTGTATCGTTGCCCGTCTTTTCCCTGTCTTATTCCTTCTCTCAATACTAACCGCAATTATGCTCGACGTTCTCTTTTCTTGACCCAATCTAATCCCTGTAAAAAGCCATCGGACAAACAATATTCGTCTGGAAGATTTTTGATGACATTTAAGTTTCTGAGCAGTCAACAATCAGGATTTAATTGAATTGATTAAGATGTATTAATATTATTATGTATATCTAATTTACATTGTTTGTTAGTTGTTTTTAATATAAACTTTTTTAGTTTTATTGCATTATCCGCTATTGTAATGTAACATTGTATGTTGTAATTGACCTTGTCCAAAACTGAGTTCATTTCTGCTTGACCCAAATTGATTTTTTAAAATTTTTATTCTGTGTAAACATCTAATACATAGACCAATTATTCTCTATGAGTGTGGGATTAAAATCAGTATTATTATTAATAAAAGTAAATATGTTTATTTGGGTCTTATGCCTTTTTTGTGGGATGGACATCCAGCCTGGCATACTCGTAAAATATCTTTGACGTACGTGGTAGAAGAGTATGTACCGATGCTAAACCATCAATAATGAGAGCATTTGCGACTGGCTCACAGTTTACAATGAGCACCATAGCTTCAAGAATGGCAATCGGCAGAGATTCTTATCAGAAGGCTCAGAGCTCCCATTGTTACTCAAACCGGCAGATACAGACTGGTTTTCATGCTGAAAGAATTCATGCAAGTAACGTTTGGCAGGAGACGAAGAGTTGATGGAAGAGGTGATTATATTCCTTCGGTGTTTTTTTTTTTTTTTTTTAGCTTGGGGTGGCTGGAAATGGTTACCGGATTGAAGAATACAACCTTGTTCTTTTTGACGGATTGACTGAAAAAGCATTCACCATCTCTTTCAGGCATTTGCCCCCTGCCATCTCTTTTGTAATGTGTTACAATATCCTTGGTTTCAAATCCAACCATGTCACTTGACTCTTCATCAAAAGGATTACGCATGTCCTAAATTGCTATGGTAAAGCTAATAATCTTGCTCTTTTTCCATTATATCTGCCAGTCTCTGTTGTATCGTTAGCTCCTGATGCTGTCTCATACTTAGCAAGTAGTTTGCTCACTTTTGGACCAAGTACTATCCACCTTCTAAGTGCCGACGGATTCTCAGTCTCGACAAAGGCTCCTACTTCACCTCCGATGACTGGCCTCCTTGTTAGTCTTATTAATGGCTATTCCTGATATTTTCTATCGGATTTGTGTACAACAAAGTTTTCCACATGAAACCCGTTTGGCACTTGTGAATGTTGATGAACCAGGAACATCATGCTCTTTGGAGGTTCTGTTATGTGGTTGATTGGGATGGGATACTCCGAATATTTTATTTAAATTATTATAGAAGTCCCGCCCAGGCTCGAATTTGGTTGGAAGTTAAATTAGTGAAAGATAGATGTAAAGCTCAGATCCCCCAGTCAGCAATGCCGACGATTAAATGACTGAATATACAAAAAAGTGGAATTCAACAAATAACAATTTAATGGCAATTCAATAGTCAAATGATTCAAATTTCCCAAGTACTCTTCTTTCGCTCGACCCTGTAATAGCATATTGCATCACTTGATTAGTAGTATGATATAGATTTTCACCTGTCCTTGTATTGTACTCTTCTGTGTAATCTTCTCTCATATCCCTCACAATTGCTTCTACTCTTCCTCTCTACTTTCTCTAAATTCCTTCTCCTCCTCGACTTCTCTATACTCCTCCTCCTTCTCCACTTTCTCCTCCAAGACTCCTTTTCCTCATCTTCCTTGACTCTCTCAACTGTCTAGACTTTGGTGGACTCCGACTGCTCTACTAGTCTCACTTCCGTCTCCACCTCTTGGACGTTTTGTCCCCTAAAAAGCTTCCCGTGAAAACACATGAAGGTGCAATCTTTTTCCTTAGCCCTCTCATCTCATACTACACCCAGCCTATTATCAGATAACGGCTATTAAATTTCTTCTCATACATATATCAATAAATTGCGTCATATCAGTACATATTCCTAATCCCATTATACTAAACTGTCACATCAATCAGACGCATTTTTTACATTACAACTCATACAAAGTAAACAAATATTCAAATGTCCATGCTCAAATATATAAATACGTCCATAGTCACTAATTTTACACACTTCAACCTTTTTCCAAACTCACAATTCAAGCATGCGTAAATTCTAACATAATGCATTAATACATGTACTGGTTTACTATGAAGTAACCTAGTAGCGAATTACAAATTTAAATCTGACCACAAACTAACAATCTACATAATTCTCTACATATTACTCAAGCCCATTTCTCAAATACGCATGTAAATGAAACACAAAAAGGTAATTCTACATACTAAACCATCATAGTAATTAAGTATATATGCTACAAATAACTACAATTACGATACCGTAATATTCTGCAATAATCGAGCAAATACCTCACTGAACTTTTCAAAGCTTTGTCTTTCCTTGGAATTTGTTTCTAAGTTTTCTCGAAGTAATCCGATTTGCTCAGCAATCTTCCCAGGAGAACTATTGACCTTTTACTTAGAGTTATGAAGTTATAATTCGGATCTGAATTGTAATCACAGCCTCTATCTCAATCCCGATTGGATATCTCTGTGAACCGATCCAATCAAACTTAGCGGACAATGTCCTTTTCGTTGTCTGTCCATTTGAGGACGGATGGGAACACGCCTCTTTCAACCCACGGGTTTTCTATGATCTCTGAACAAACCTTTAGCATGTAGGTGTGATACAGCAAGCCTCTGTCCAGTTGGCACGATCTATCGTCCGTGTCGATTCAAGATTCCGGTCGCGGTAAAGTACAAAGTTTCCTTCTCTATATGATCGTATCCGTGTGAAAACTATCAGCTGCATTATCAACAGAAGATTCAAGAACTGGAATTGTGGACCCTGCAGAAGTAAGTGTAATAAAAACTGATGATGTCTTCGGAAATTACAGCTGTAGTATTCAGTGTATGCTGCCTTAATGAGCCCGTAGAGAGTGTAGGTTTTTATCTGACGTTCTTGGTATGTTTTTGTGATGTTTGATGATGACAGGAAAGATTCTGCAACACCAGGCGAGCCTTCGCTTGCCTCAACAAAGATGCTTGTCCAATCGCTGTCTTGAAGCAGGTTCCTGATTGGCCTCAGCTGCCAGCGACCGGCTGGGACAGACCCTTAATGTTATGGGTGCCTGCGAACGTGCTAAAGATATCTTACAGGCCCAACAGACTCCACGGTAAGACACCACACCGTGCTGTGCACAAAAGTTTGCACCGCTGCTCCAACCCACGCTCGAAACTGCGGAACAAGCAAAGAGAGTCGTGATTTCCACTTCCACGATGATGGGAAGAGAAAGACATTCTGGTCCGATAAGGCGTGCACCAGTACAATTAGAGGAAATGCTTGAGGAAACTGGAGAGACTGATGTGCTCCACAAGATAATTGCTAATATTTTATAATCCTCAAGACGTTTCCGCTAACAAACGCACCAGATGGGAAAAATACAAATTGAGGCATAACATGTTCATGGATTCAATCCTGAAATACATCGAAATTGAATGGCACCGATGGGTATCTCTCAAGTAGATGCAGTGTTTTAAAATAACCAGTAAAATTCAAGGCATGTCGAACGATTTTGATTAGATGATTAAAATGCACTCAGACAGAATCGTAGTGCCATATTTGTACGCAACTACAGAAAAATCTTGGAACAAATCTATGAGTCTCCTCTTACGGAGCCTCCCAAAAAAGAAAATTACTTACCACCGGAGGAGGGTCTTCTTCAGGAACCACCCAAACGTGGTGATCATAGGTGCAATCATGGAATAAAAAAGATTCCATTACAACCTAATGTTTAAACGAATGAGTTTTAGATCAACAAACGAACTCGTGGATGGCCTTGAAACTCTCATGAGGTCGGTTCGCGCCTTCAGCAATTCGCCAGAAGTAATCGTTGAGGCCGTATCTATTCGTCAGAGGATGCTCACCAACGACATCATGGACCCGGTAATGTTTCAACTGTTGATTGATCACCTCACTGGTGAAATCGATGATTTATACAACACTGACGATGAGTTATGAGGCGAATTCAATTCTTCTCGAAACGAATGCTGAGATTCAGCGGGTCACTGCAAAATACAACCCCGAGTGCTACCTCCATGAGCAAGATCTCATCTAAGAAAACAGAATTTCCTGTTGCTTTCGCTGATTCAATCACAGCGGGGGAATCCTGCATACTCTAAACTGCACTAGGAACATTGCGCGTGTATTATAGTTATCCTAATATTCGATCGCGGCAGTTTGGAGGCCTTCCTGAGAATAACTGGTTTGTGTTTTCGACAGAGGAAGGCCAAAAAGTAACTTGGCATCATGTTGAATATTCTGCGGTTGTCTACGTGAAAGGCAATGATGCCAATAGATTATATTTTCATCTTAGGTAGTATGTACATTTATATTTAGATCTGATGTATTGAACTGCCAGATATCTCTGCCCAGAGAAGTTTTTCTAATTAGATGTAACTTTGGGACTTTACCTGATGACTGATAAAATTACCCTTGCATACATTTGTCAGGGTTTAGGCGACAAATGCAAGAGGAGAGATTCTTTCTTTTAAAAAAATACGTTTTCAATTTATTTTCTACAAGATACACATTTCCTTCAAAAAGAAGATTAGCATCTACTTAATATATGGGGATATAAATGCTTTTATTTTAGTTATTTTTCAAGTAGGTCTAGAGGAGTAGCAGTTCTTTTTAACAGTAATTTCGAATTTAAACAAAAACAAATGCAAAAAGACACAGAGGGAAAGTACATTTTTATAGATATGTAAACAGAAAAAAGATTATTAAATATTTATTATGCAAATAAAGACTCTCCTAATTTTTCATCAACATTTGAAAACTGATTTTAATGAATATCGCATACATTTGATGATCATTTGATTGATTGATTGATTGTATTTACGTCGCGTGTGCCCAGAAGGGCATGTGCGACAGGTTGATGATAATAGGAGGAGATTTTGATTTAGTGTTGAATCAACAACATAATATAGATAATTATGTTAGACTGAACAAATCAACATCAGGAGAGAATCTGATAGAAATCAGAACTGAGTTTGGGCTCATTGATATCTGGAAAGAAATTAATGAAGAAAGGAAACGATACAATTGGAGGGTATAAACCAAAGAGTAAGGCTTGGTTTTTCCTGTTTGCGGAGAACTTGCTTAAAGATATTGAAGCTGAAGATATTGTACCAGGGTAGATAATTGACCATTGTCTAAACAATAGGGAACTTCAAAAAGGAAAAATCATGTTGAAAGTTCAATAACTAACTGCTTAAAGACAATACATATAATGAAAATATAAAAGAATAATTATAAGCATAAAATTTACAATATTTGTCTCATTTTTATGTGCAAAATTATGTAAGTGATATTCCAAATGATGAAATGCAATTTAAGATAAATGACCAATTATGTCTTAAAGTTATTTAATTGGAGATTAGAGGAAAAGCAATATCAAAGAGAGATTGGAGACAAAGATCTTTTTAAAGAGACGAATAATTTATCAGATGACAAAGAACTAATCGACACTAATTTACTATGTGAAAAACAAAATGATTTACAAGGACCAGAGCTAACTGGATTGAAGAGGGTGAGAAAATCACGAAATTCATGAAATATTTTTGCAATTTAGAAAATGAAAATTATCCCAACATATATATGAAAAATATCACAAAAAAGTGGCAACACTATCCTTACTAAGCTAAAATAAATATTTAAAGAGACATAATCCTATTGTTAATAAATATTTCAAGAGACGCAATCCGATTGTTACAGTCCATATGCCTCACGAGATGTTGAAAATAGATCTCAACTTAACTATCGATGACTCTGATATTCAAAAAGTAAATACAAAACAGAGCCAAGGATTAGAGAGAAAGATATATTTTTTCGAAGCTTTAGCTGCCCCCCCCCCTCCGAAAAAACACCGAGTCCAGGTTCTGATGGGTTTTCAGCTGAAATTTTTAAGTTGCTTTTGGATTGCTTTAGGAAATTTTCTAGTTAAGTCATTCAACTGTGGTTATGAAACAAATATTCTCAGCAACTCAGAAGGAGGGCGTTATTACTTGTATTAATAAAGCTGATGAAGATAAAAAAATTATTACAAGAATTGGAGACAAACATCTCCTCTAAATGCTACCTATAAATTGGGCCCAGAAAGTATTGCGAAAAGGATTTAAATATATTACAATACCTAATTACCCGGCATGATCCTAAAAACTGACTCCGAATTTTTTTTTTTTTTTCAATTCTGTCGAATGGGAATATTTATGTAAAGAACTACATGTTTTCAACTTCAGTGATTCAGTTATAAAATGGATCCAAACATTTTATCACAATATAAAATCGTGTGCAACTGTTCATTAACATATCTCATCTTGATTTTATATATAGAGAGACGATACAGACAAAGCGACCCCCTTTAAGCTTTCACCATGTTTGGTTTTACTCTGTGCAGATGTACTGTTATTAAGGATTAAAAAGAATAAAGATATAAGTGGTATTAATACAGATGGAAATTAATTTTTAATATCTCAGTATTTGGACGATACAACATTGTTTTCGGATGGATCTGGAAAAGATCTTAAAATACAATGCTAACATTAGAATTCTAGACATTCGGTCTTAATGAAAACGTAGAGAAAACAAGAATAATATAGATAGGAAACATGAAAAACATCAATGGCAACGGCCGTTTCCGTACAGAGTATAATTTATGTATGGATAGATGATAGTTTCACAATGTTAGGCATTGTCTTCTCTATATATTTAAGTCACGTGATAACTCTTAATTATGATTCAGTGGTCGAGGAGAATTTTTACTCCATATGGAAAACATATTGTTATAAATCACCAGCTTTATCAAAATTAATCCACATATTAATACGTTTGCTCTCACGGATATAAGTATCGTCAATGAAATTTATAATATTGTTTTATTTGAGCAATTTGGATTTTCGACGTTTATATTTCAAATTGTTTAATTCAATGTCATACTTGTTTTATATTAAAAAATACATGGAGTTTACGTGTAGGATTCCCTTTCATGAATCAAGCCTGAATAACCAGGCCAAGTCAACAACTATTTATGTCAAGCGCACCACGCATTTAGTCTGAACGGAGGTCACGAAAATATCACGTGCATCTAGGACTGCATTTGTCTTGTACAGCTATATTGCACGCCCTAATTGTTGATTGGCTCAATAAAAGGAGACTGTTGAGTTATTTCAAAATAATATCATTTAAATTATTGAAGATTTTTTTAGTGATTCAGAGATTGTTTGTTTGATGCTAGATAAGAGAACTAAATGTACCATATTATGCTTCTTCAGTTATGCCAGCTTTGTAACAGAGATAGTAACTAGTGATTTATTTATAATGGTGTTCTTTGGAATAGCAAGGTGGAAAACATTTAATTTAAATTGTCAATACCTAGCGGATTATGTGAATTTATTTAAGGACTTGAATATTTAAGTAGTTCTATAGGATTATGTGAAACGTTCAAGGATTTCGTTGATATTCAACTTTCACGGGATTACCTTCAAATAAATACGTTTGGATTTTTAACTGCGATCCTTCACTGTTGCTAGCATATCAGCACATAAACACATTAGAACCATAATTCTGGATACCTTTTTACAGTTTCCGGATTATTGTGAAACTGACTGTACAGTTTAGAATATTCTAGGAATTTATTCACTGTAAGTTATTTTTAATTCTTTCATTTTGTTTGAGTTTGTATTTTAATGAGATACATTTATATTTTGAAAAATTGAATCCTTGTTTTGGTTTCACCTTGTCTTGTTCCTTAAATTTAACCCCAGACGCAACATTACACAATTTTCCAGAATGGTTAATTAAAATATAAAAAGTTTAGTCTACAAATACTTGGTGAAAGGGTCGGTTGACACAATATCAAAGCAATAGATGAAAGTTCTGATGAAGAAGGCGGAAGGCAATGACTGACTTAAAAAATTTCATTCTTTCTCTTAAAATATCCTGGGTCAGAAGAATATGTGCCAAAAGTACGTAATGGAATAAACTGATCATTCACTGTTTTAAGTTTTGAAGGAATTTAACAAGTTTGATATGAATTATTTAGAAAGGAACATAAAATATGCTTATAATGTTTTTTTTTTGGCAGGATGTTTCTTACAACATAGGCTCTAAAAGTTTACTGCAAGATTTGTTCGGATCTTTTTACTGTAGCCATAATGTATAATGAAAATATTAAGGTCAGAGGGTCTTTAATTTTTGTGTGGCAAAAGAATTGAAAAAGAGATATTATTTATAAACAAAACTGTCTAAAGTAATAGATAATTTCTTTCCTGGCAATTTTTTAACATTAAAAATATAAAGTTAGGACTAACTTTCTACAAAGTACAGGGTACTCCATTCCGTGAAACCATATATGAATAGATTATCTATCGAATCCCAACCAGAAATTTCGGATAAACCTTGGATTGCTAAAAAAAAAACTTACTTCTCCTTGAAACTAAGAAAAGTTGCAGAAATATTTATAGTGTGTGGGTGAAGACACAGAAATATAAAAAAAACTAGATCACTAAATAACTGGAAAACGCACTTTAATCTACCAAACCAATTGGATTGGACACCACATATTGTCTTAACATAAACGATTACAAAGATTTTCGGCTAATTTGGTTTCAGTACAAATTACTGCAAGAGTTCGTGCAAGAAACACGTTTCTAGAAGCAATTGAAATAGTAAATAATAATAAATGTTCTTTTTGTATTGATTCATCTGAAACATTAATTTGTCGTTTCTGATACTGTGTAACTGTGAAACAGTTTTGGAATGATTTAAGTCAGTGGAGAGAAATAGCACTAATTTCCATTCGCTGACGGAAATATTTTTAGGTATGTTAGAAGCAGGAAGTGTGATTAATTTTATATATTGCTGATATATGTAAAAGACACCTATATAATATGCGCCATAAAAGAAAACCTCAGTCTTTACCTTTGTTTAAAAGCATTTTTAATGGGTCAAAAGAAACAATAAATTGGAATGTTTCAAATTGAGTGGCGCACATTTATTAATTTAGTAGTATATCAAAGTTAAAGTTTCTGTATACTGGTTGCAATGGTTTAGATATATTTATAAAAATCAGTTGATGCATGTATGTACTATCTCGAATTATTTCTTGTGATGCTTTTGTACATATCATCTTAAGCTGGTTTAATAAGAGTTATACATATACATATTACATACTTATACTCCTAAAAATATATGTTTCTTAGTCTGTTCTGGTCCACACGTGATTAAATATGTACAGTTCGCCGCTGACATCGTCGATGAGAACAATTCTTTGCTGTCCTAAAAATATTAATTTGATTCCGGTGAACAAATAAATCTTATGTTCAGGACCTGGAGGTATGGTTTCATACGTTGCGTGATCTCCTCAACCTCGGCTGCGTGTACTTTGAACTCGACTAGTCCTATAACGCCCGATCCTCGGTTGACACGCCCTGAATTTACCTTGATCTACGGAGGAAAACCTTGACAGTGCAACCGTACCTTAGGTATGAACATGATCGAATATAAGGACAGGTTCTTCGTTGACGTGTGATACCCGTGCATGTTCTCAACGCGATCAAACCCGTTTACGTAAATTAATACGGAAATAGTCTTCACAATGTTGTCCGGAGATGGTTCGCAGTTGCCAAAAGTATTCGCGGTCCTAATCCATCATCGGCAGATGCACTTGTGCTTCCATCAATGGCAGCAATGACCATGACTATGACAATCATCAGTGAAGCTGCTCAACAACGTAATGCCGATTCAAGGGTTTCAAATATGGCAATGGGGAGCGGATTACGGCATTGGGAAGGTAGAAAGTATTAGACGGAACGAACAATGTGCTTGTAAAAGTAAAATACTTAATTCAAGATGCACCTGACACGGCGTTTGACATAGGCGCGACTGTGTTGTAGGATCATAGTATCCTAGATTTTCAGTATTATTCATACCTAGAGCCCCTCCTGGTAATTATGGGAACTCTTGTACGTGCCGACACTGGTAACAATTATAACACCAGTACCTATATTTGATTTATGAACAAAAGCGTTATGGTGTTCTTCAGCTGCGCATGTTATTCAGTCTGCTGTAGGGAAATCAAAGCAATTCTTGACAAAATTGATATTGCCATATCGATTATCGGACTCGGACGATTTTGCGATATCAGCTGGTATTCTGTAATGTTTCATACGTATAGCTCTGATATTGCAAATTCTCTCCCGTATATAAATGATCGTACAAATACTGCACACATGGATATACAATATACAGTCACTGGCTTCAACATGGATTTCATTTTTTGATTTTAATAGTGTCAACAACAATTTCAGTTACACTTACTGATGTGCTCGTGTGCGATTCCTCTGTCATATATTCAGATTTTGCAGAAATTTTCGCAGGGTTATTTTCAAAGCCAAACACACATTCATGTTAACCCTTAATTGTACTACCAACGATGTAATGTAGTGCCCCCACGGAAAATGATGCTGCCAAAACTAATATTGTAGATTTCTGCACTAATCCCAGCACTGACCACAGTAGACCGTTTGTTTTCGTTTATGCAGTCTTGAACTGCGTCAACGCTGTCGTTTCTAGCTTCAAGTCCAAGTCTCCACTTTGAGGTAGGTTTTCCTTCTCGTCTGCGTTTATAGCGTGTAAAGCGGTGCGATCGACTGCCTTGCTCAAGTCTTCGGCTAAGACAGCAGCAAGCAGTAATAGTAGCAGATAAAAAAAAGTCAGAGACAGATATATTAATATCGCTCCGAGCCCTTAATGCAATAAGGGAACTAGATCTCCAAGTATCTTTAGGATGGAGCTAGAGAGCTCAAGAAATGCACCCCAAAGAAGACCGGCACCAAGAAGATCAAGAGAACTAAGGGGAAGTAATAAAACAACCCATGTGATCAACCGAACATAAGCGTTGGTCTCACTACTCCTCAGCGAAGGACATCATATACAGTAAATCTATCAACGGAGGCAAGCCTCAGCTCACCAAAACCGATTCCTACAACAATAAGAACAACTACAGTGAGCTCTTCACTATCTCATAAAGAGGCACCCCATGGAGGTAATGTGTGCTCTAGGGGTCTAAGAGCAAGCAGAACAAACGACGGGGTGTGAGGCACTTAATGACACCCAGACGGAAAGAATAAAAGCAGCGCCAGGTAAAAGAACTTTACCTAGTACAGCAACAGGATAAATAATTACACCAACAACAGCAGCAACAACAGTAATATCGACGGTAATATTGGTTGTATCAAAATAACAGAAGCAGTCAAACTTAAACACAACGACCATCAAAACTGCTACCACCGAGCTCACATCTTGAACTAAAACAGGATCAAAATTAGCATTGTAGTCAACAACAACAGCCACAAAAACAAAACAGCAATAACATCAGCAGCCAGCGAATACTACCAAAACACACATACAAGTACAGCCTCAACATTCACTTTTATACAGGCCACTCCAGCAACGTCTTCAATTACCACCAAAGATAAAGAACTACCAACTGCCTCTATCAAAGAACGGCTTTTCTGTAATCTGTGGAAAGATGAAAAACAAGAAGAGATCATCCAAAACCAAAACCAGATGTGCAATTATGAGCAGCCATTGTTAATTATATATTTGACAAAATGGTAACTTGGGACCTTACTTTCTTACTCAAAGACCATGAGGCAACTATAACATGTGCTGAGGCCCTTAGAACAGTATTAGCGGTACACCGAAAATGCAGGTCTGAGCAAAAAATAAATGAAGAAATTTGAGGATACCAAGAAACTGGTCAAGGACGTCAGTACCCTGGGACAACAGTCCTACGACTGCCAATTCCCAGTTGTGACACTGATGATCAACGAATTACTAAAATTTCAAGGAGAAAAGGGCCAACCACTAATAACCAATTTCTTCTTATTAGGAAATTTCAGTTTGACTTGATATCCCGACTCGATAATACTTTTAAACAAATATAATCCTTTATTCACAGTTTAAAAATTTAAACCTAACAAAAATCCTAACTAGGGTGAACACAATCAATTAGCCACTTGGACCAAACTATTACGATTACTTTTTTCCCTTTTCTTTAGAATTGGAGGTACACTTGGCATAACAATCCTCCAACCATATAAAGTAAGAAAATTCATAATTATAGTAATTACTAATTTCAAAGGTGTCATACACCAAATTGGCAATAGAATTAACACATAAGTACAACTGGGTTGAATTCGACTAATGTACATCCTAGTAATTTCCGAAACTTACCGGTCGATGTCTGTGTCACTTGGCCGTGTCCTTCTCCTCTTTTCCATTCTTGGACAACTAAACACTAGTGTGTGGGACGATCCTCACTTGTCTAGTAACCAAATGTCCCGAAGAGCGTGTACATGGAACAGGAGTAATGCTTTGAGTGGGGCATCAATAGACTGTATCATGATGAGTATCTGTGTACGCCAATTCCCACTCATCTTATGTCCCGTGGGGCTTAGTTGCCGCGAGAGCTGACGCAGCTGAAAAGCATACCATGTATGCGTAAACACGTGTGGGTGTGGTTTCTTCCCACACACGATCACCTAAGTAGCCCACCTCGTGGGCATAAACCCAACATGCATACCTTGTTGGCGAAAGGGACGTAAATTAAACACAATTAAGTAAGCTGTCTTGCTCATCATTCTGTTAATTTTTCTTCTTTAATTCAGGGCTGTGAGACGTCGAACAAGCAACACAAAGGCGCCAGTTACATAATGAAATGGTAGGAGGGGAAACGCAGGATTCACATGCTTAAACGTGTGGTTAATGGCTCTCCAAGAAAGGAAGAGCATGGCTACAATACGTGATAGGATGCTGCAAATAGCTGACCAACTCATTCATTGAAACAATGACGATAGCCTCAAGGCATATTATCTAGCAAGTAAAGAGCAGCAGGTGAATTACAACAGAATGAGTTTTCAACGAGCAAGGCATGAATGTGGATGCAGGCCACTTTGGTATCAAGGAGTCAACCACCAGGAAACTCTAGAAAGGTGATTCTTAATTATCCTGTGAAGGAGCTGCACAGAGGGGTAGCAAGGAACTCCAGACGTTGGACTGGAGTAGCCATTCCTTAACGAAAGGACAGAAATAAAAGAAAACCAGCTACTACCGAGATAAAAAATTTTATGCTGACGGAAGTGTTTCGACGTCCGAAGAAGATCTGTTGCTAGTGAGATTTATTTTAGCTTTACCTGACTGACCTACACACTACTGGTTATAGGGACCGTCCACTTGGATAACCTGACTAGATTTGACAAATATTGTACGACTATGGCGTTTCAAGCACATTCCGGTCGACATTTCGAGCCCAATTCGAGCACTATCCCATCTTTCCACTCTCGGACAAGTAAAGACGAGTTTATGGGTGCTACGATGAGCGTGTACGCACGGAACCAGTGGGTTATTAATCCCCACCGAGCATCTTTTTGCAATACAGACTATCAAATTAGTGCGTGTGTGGTCTCGATTCCCACTCATTTTCAAACCAATACTGTTTGTTGCAAGTCTATGCTCTTAAAACAAGTAACAGAAAAGAGTGAAGACAACAAGCTTTGTAAAATTTAACAAATAATATATTTCCCTAGACTATAAAGTAAATAAATAAGAAAAAGTACTTACAGTATTGCGAATTAAATCCAAATTTTGATCATGAATTAAAACACAAGTCCTATCAATAAAAAGTTCTAAGTGAATCACAGTTCAAACCCCGAGGAAAATCCAAGATGGAAGGCGATGACGTATGCAATAGTCAGCGTGGTACTGATGTGTCAACAGTCTCTTGTTGAATCACAGAAAATATTATTCCAGGTTTTTAATTCTGTATAAATTCCAGTTAATGTTTTTGTCCAAGAATTAATTTAGAGCACTTTAGTATTTCCAGGGAAAACAATCACTTGAAATTCAATTATTTGAAGAAAATAACATTTCAACCCCAATCTTGATACAACATTAAAAAAAACTTGACTTCTCAAGTATTAAGTCACGACTAATATAATTCTTATCATAACATCAGTTATAAGACTAGCTAAAACGCAAAACAGTTCCCGGATGGGGGTCAAGACTTCATACTTCTGGAAAAATTAGAAGTTTGTTTACGAATTAACACGTGCCTCACGTCACGTAGTCCAGGTATGACCTTGACTCAACTAAATGATTCTTACTCTGAGAAAGGATATAACAAGTTGTTTACCAAAACAGTCACTGATTTTTAATGTCAGCGACTAGATACAATGTTTCTATTATTAGGTATTTACATCAATGAAATACATATTTAAAAAAATCAATCAAGTCAAACAGAATTGAACTTAATTCTGAAAAAGTCCAGTAAACAATGTTATATTACAATAACATGTAATGGAATAAAAGTATTTTAAAACTAACATACAAACAATTGAATCAAATATACATAACACTTCTCCACATAAAAGAAAAAGAAAGATTTATATAATAACTATAAATTAATTATACATGTGGTTTATATAAAAAAATAACATAAGAAAATATCCTACGAATGATACAATGTATACATGAAATAATATATTTCCATACACGGGAACGTGCACCTGATATTATGTTGCCTTTTCCATTGAGGTGCTTGATATCAATATTATATTCCTGTAACAACAAATTCAAACCTAACAATCTCTGATTTTTATTCTTTATCTTGCCGATTAAAGTAAGGGGGTTGTGATCACTAAACACAATAATCGGAGAAGGAGCTGAACTAATGTAAACTTCAAAATTCTGTAATGACTATATCAAAGCCAAACATACCGTATCGATTGTGGAATAATTTCTTTGGTGCTTATTTAATTTCTTAGAAAAATAGTACACTTGATGATCAACATCATTTAATCTTAATGATTGGCTGAAATTTGGAGCTGTAAGAACTGGTGCAATCTTAAGTATGGCTTTTAACTTATTGAAAACCTCCTGACATTTTCAGTCCATTCTCTTGCTCAAAATATTTGTCAGGGGTTCAGCAATTATGGAAAAATTGGAACAAATTTTCCGATAGTATCCAGCCATACCCAAAAACCACCTCAGTTGCTTTTTCCTGATAGGCTCATTGAATTCAGCGATAGCCTTGACCTTAGCATCTATAGGTTTAACTTGTCCATGTCCCAAATTATGTCCTAGAAATGTTACACAGGCACGGCAAAAATCATTTTTGGGTAAATTGATTGTCAAACTTGCATCAGTGAGTCTGCCAAAGAATTTCCGAATTGTTGCTAAATGTTCTTTCCAGATGTCGTTGTTGATGATGACATAATCGATGTAAGCATGACAATTATCTAGACCAGACGTAATAACGTTCATTAAACGTTGAAAAGTACTTGGTACACCATTCATCCCAAACTGCATCACTTTATATTGATAAAGTGCATCTGGAGTCACGAATGCCGAAATTTCCTTTGCCTTTTCCGTCAGTGGAATTTGCCAAATGCCTTTCAGAAGGTCAGATTTTGTGACATACTTTGGATTTCCTATTTTATGAATGCAGTCATCGATTCATGGTAATGGAAATTAATCTGTTTTAGTCACACTGTTCACCTTCATATAATCAGTGCACATGTTGAAAATTTGATCTGGTTTCTGAACAAGTATACATGGTGAACTCCAGTTACTGTTACTCGGCTCTAAGAAATCATTCTCCAGCAAATAATAAATTTCTTTTTTCAAGTTTTCCTGATTGAGAGGGTTCAACTTGTTCAGGTGTTGTTTCACAGGTTTGGAATTTACCATTTCAATGTAATGGAAAATTTTGTTTGTTCTTGTACGAACATCTGGAAATAGGTGCTCATATTCAAGTAACAACTGTTTAAGTTCATTCCTTTCTTGTTGTTGTAAATGTGAAAGTTTCTGGTCCTTATTATTTATAATTTCTGAATTCCGAAGATTTGTTACTCCCAAATTAGTAGAGTCCGATTGCATTCCTTCGCTTAAATCCTCACGGAGTGGGACAGTTACAACTAAATTAACTGCATGTTTAACCTGGCAATCTCTCTCAACATACTCTTTTAACATAATTATGTGGCAAAGTTGTTTTTGATTTCGCCTCCCAGGAATATTTATGATATACTTTATATCATTTACTTTCTTTTCAACTGTGTAAGGACCATTCTACTTGGCCTGAAGAGGATTTTGTGGTATGGGCAAGAGAGCCAGAACTCTATCACCAGGCTGAAAACTCCTTTCCCTGGCATTTATATCATACTTTAATTTCATGTTTGACTGAGTAGAGTGCAGATTAGCTCTTGCAACCTCACAAGATTCTTGAACTGATGCAATGGAATAAAAAAATATTTTAAAACTAACATACAAACAATTTAATTAAATATACATAACACTATTGTCTGGTGCTTTATTGTCCGAAAGTCCGCCATAAGCAAGAAGCACAAGCTGTGTGCATGCACGCGTGAGTGATGAAGATCTTTTTCCTTCCCCAACGATACATTGAATATCTCATGTATTGTGAGATTAAACGAGTCGCACATGCCCATAACTTAGCTATTATATATGCTGTAGAAGTGATGCTGAATTGTATTCAAAATGAAAAATATGGTAGTGTTCCAGAATTTCCATTTCATTACTACTATTAATGAGCTGTCCTATTGAAGCTGAAGTCTCTAGCCTAGTCCTTACACTAGCAGACATTGCAAGCCAACCAAAAGTCATTTCTGCTTCAATGTACCGTGTCCGTGAAGCACCAAGCGTTTGTCCGCGGAGCAGATGTTATAAGCTATAAAGATTAATATCATCTTGTGTCCACTATTGATGTGAGACCCCCACCCCACCCCAATTTCAATGGCCTAGACTAATGAAGGTGCATAAAAGGAAGAAAAATCCTCCGTCTGGTGAATGCTTGTGCAATTACATCTACGCCCACAGAAGCATTAAGAAAAATACATACAATAGTGGCCATTAGTGGTTTTTGCTTATGACGTAATCCAGCTATCAGTGGAAAGCAGTTGTTATATTGTTGCATTGGTTTTTAACGGGAGTGGCTAAACACAGAAACAATTTTATAGAACAACATGTTAATGGATTTATTGACGTAAAAGCTGTCTCACTGTGGGACCGACAATTGTCTATACAATTTTATATTTTCCTCTCAATTTCAGCGACAAGATTTCTTTCATGAGTAATAGGCCTCATTGTTAACTGTATAATAATATATCGATTGATAAGAGCATGCTGGCTCCTAATTAAAGTGAGCCTGCCACATTAATCATCTATCTGTAATACTATCAAATGTAATCTATTGTAAAATAACTTGTGTCATACTGTTGTCACGTCTACAGACATTTTGCTGTCGACAAGGGATTTGTTCGCGAATATCTGTGGGCCCGATATTCTATATCTGCGAACAACAACAAACGAACTACAGCAGTGTGTTTGATATTCGTCAACTATATTGTGATACTCCTTAACAAAAATCAAAAGATTTCTTATAGAAGACACGTAAATAGGCATTTAGAACTTTCGTAAATAAATGCAAATACAATTTTGTCCATACCCGATTATATATATAATTTCGTATATTACAAATATTTGTTGATTTTAGGTTTAACGCCATTTTTGTTAGCACACTATAGCCTGTACATGGCGGACAGTACCTGGTGGAGAAAAACCTGGAAAACCCCGGTAAGAACCATTGACCCTTGGGAAGTTTTATGTACTATCAAACTTTTTCTCACATACCGACATTGGTCTAACCTGTCAGTCGAACCGACGCCGACAGAGGCGAGACGACAGTATCCATAAGTCGAGCGCATTTTACCACTCGAATACCCGGGATCCCTATTACAAACATATTTATGAACCTTTAATTCCATTTTTGACAAGTGTCAAATGTGCCAACTAGTTTATGTTAATGTGTTAAATGCATGTTTTTCTTTGAAAGAACGAGAATAATCCTAAAATCTTCCTCTTTTATCTGCCCAAATTTCACATAATTGTTCTAGATCTTGCTCTCGGTACAATACCAGAAGCATCGGTTCGTAAATGTGTCAAGAAAGAATGGTTTGATGATGCTGTAAGACATCAACAGCGAACGGTAAAGGGTCCTAATAAATTCCGATGTCAATTAAACAGTCAATAATCTGAATAAATACCGCACATACCTAGCTAAACCGGCTCGTTTATATTAGAGAAGGCAAGGGAAACAGGGATATCCTCTCCATAGTTTGCACGCTCTCTTGTCTGTATCCCTTATACAGCATCTATATTTGAAAACTTGCTCTGTACCGGAAGTCCGGAAGTAGTTTTAGTGTCAGGAGTATGCAAATGGGAACTTATAGTGGGGTTCAACATCCTGATCGCAACTTGTTCCTCATATTAGAAATTTAAACTCAGTTTTCAATTTCAGATTTGATTTAAGTAAATTTCAATTATCAATACAATTATACGGTACTTTTATTATATAACAATGGAAGTAGCTCTGACTTTGCCATGAAGATAGGTATTAGGCATCTAAATAGACCCTGTGTCCTATAATTTGGCAATATTATCTCACTTCGGAAAATTCGTTTCTTCATAATAGAGTGATTTTGTTTATATTTATCATGTCACATCTACTCAATGGCGCTTGCGACCATTCGGCCATTTGCATCTAGTTAAAATGTACGCACGGCGTATTATTTAATTATTTGTGAATCGGGTGCAAGGCGTTCAACGCTTTTAATGTGTGCACATCACGCTCTTTCAATGACAATGGCCGGACGAGACAATGGAAGAAAAGGTATAACCAGTGTCGCAAAGTGGCAGCAAAAATGTTTTTAAAACACCATGGATATAATATCGACCAAATTTTGACCAGTTTTCATCAAATCCGGCTTTCCCTATCAACCAATATTGTGTTAGCCGCATATGTTAATTTTGACAATCGTTCCAAATACAGATTTATTTATTTGTTAACATTCAGATTTGAGTTAGATCACATAGTGTACATAATGCTTTCAAACATTAAAACCAATCCACGAGTACAAGTTACTCATTTCAATTAAGTGTCACACACAATTTGTTCTAACTTTATGGTCAGTGGCTCAAAATCGGTAAAATTTGTGGTTTAAGAGAGTAAATCGAAAGGGGTTTTCAAACAATCCAATAATCCAAATAAGAAACAACAGTCCGGCAATTTTGATCAATCTGCCGCTAATGAGTTCTATTTCTGAGTGTTTGTCCCTCAAAGTTCCTCTTCGGGCTGGCTGACTCAATTCCGGCCGTCCTTATTACTGCAGTGACTTGCTGCACGCGCGGTCTTGTACCCTCTGCGTCGGGGTACTTCTCGATGGTCCCCTCACACCCCATTAGTGTTCTGGTCCTTTCATTTGTACTCGTTGAATTTCGGTGGGAGAAAGGGTATGTCAGTTATCTTCTGTGACGTTCTGTGCGTATTTGCAGCTACGCTTGCTACTCCATTGTATGACAGTAGCATGCTGGTCGTTAGCTGCATAAGGCAACCCGTGGAAACTCATAGTTGCCCACCCCCAGCCCCCACCCCCGTCCTCTTGCAACAGCAGGTGCGACTCTATGTTAAATGCCTGACGTCTGGTGCCTGGCTGATGTAGCATATAGACAAGATGAAGATGCTAGGTTTTATATCCTGTTTACCAGGAGTGTGTATAAGCACGTTTTGTATGAGTTCACTTCTCTTCGCTGATATTTGTCTTTTATGTTTCTTAAATTTGCTTAAGGCAAACATGTTTCATCAATCCAATAGAATGGTATTTGTACTCCATCTTCAATAGTAGTAACTCTGACGGTGTCAAGATGATATGAGACTTCTTCATAGGCTGCCTCCTAATACGTGTTAATGGTGTCTCATTCTGGAAATATTATTTTCTCATATTTTACTGTGACCAGCTAATATTCTGCGTGTTCCTTATTATTCTGCCTGATGTAGCATTGATTATGCCAGGAATGTGCATATGTCGGGGATCTACACATTTTTTCTTGCATCTTGTCTCTCGTGTGAGTAAATTCACTTTCTTAGTTTGTATAAGAGGGAACGTTGCTGATCAATACAATTCAACAGTGCATTTTCCTCACACTATTGGGGGAAAATGTGTTGTCTCATATTAGTCTGACTCTTATGTTGCACACAATTCTTGTGTCAGCACATGCCCCTGTGAATGTATATGTGTACGGCAAGATAGTACGATAAGGGTTATATGATACACAACAAAACAATACTGAACTGTACATGCAATGAGTTAATACATGCATTGTAAGAAATGATACATGAGTAGATGCATTCTCTCCCTTTCTCTCAAAAATGTCACTATTCATTATTACCAATATTCTACAACATCAAATTCATAACTAAAATAACATCAATTCTTAATCTGAATATTTTAAAAATATTTGGCTCTCTCTGTGGGGGCTACCTATGGGCTAGAATCTGAATGTAAAATCTTGATTCCCAATCAGTGCTAGGCTGATCCCAGCATTACAGTATATTATGGACTGATCCCAGGTCTTGTAGAATTGGTGCTAGGCTGATCCCAGCTCAATGTAAAAGACTGATTCCCAATTGATGCTAGGCTGATCACATTACAGTGTATTCTTAGCTGAACCCAGCTCAAGTAGAATTGGTGCTAGGCTGATCCCAGCTCCAGTAAACTCTGTGCTAGGCTGATCTCAGCATTTGAGTATATTCTGGTCTGATCCCATCTTCAAGTAAATTTATGCTAGGCTGATCCCATCATTATTGTTTATTCTGGGCTGATCCCAGCTGAAGGATAATTGGTTCTGGCTGATCCCAGCATTACAATGTAATCTGGGCTGATCCCAGCTTCTATTGACTGTGCTAGGCTGATCCCAGCTCAAGTAAAATCTGTGCTAGGCTGATCCCAACATTCAAGTGTATTCTGGGCTGATCCCAGCTTAACTAAATCCATGCTAAGCTGATCCCCGCATAAGAGTGTATTCTGGGTTGATCCCAGATTCGTGGAATAGAGCTAGGCTGATACCAGCATGAAGTAAATATTCTTATATTTTTCCTATTTAAAACTGTAAAAGAAATGTATTCAATGGGCATAACCTTTATGTTATTAGTATAGATTATGATTATCCGATTTGAGAAAAAAATGCCAAATTGAATTTGACATTAAAAAATATCAAATGAGAGCCTCCAATAGAGTGCCATGTTTGTAATGTGAAAATCCATTTAGAAGGACTGGTGTCCAACGCACATGATAACGAATGTCTGTACACAACTGTTCCTGAGCAGAAAGGAGTCGGTTAGGGTGAACTCTGATGTAGCGCGTATAACATGACGAAGACCATCGTTCTAAAGTCCTAATTAGATGGTCCTCCATACCAGCTGCAGGTACAGTTGTGGCTGCTCGAATGCGAAACGAATGACGAGAAAGGTTTTGCTCATCATAGCCCACGTGTGCCAGCAGGAGCTTCAAGTACAACAAAAAAGGTTCCCTACTAAATGTCCGGCCCAAGGAATCCACAAATTAAAGAGCATTTGCACCATGACCTCCAACCAAAGCACCTTGCCGCCGCTGACTCAAATATTGCTCCATACAGAACACGCAGCACAACCACGAGTTGCGAGAGAATTAAATCTTGACACATGCACAAAATGTCCATTTTTTAAAAAATGGCAAGGTCAGCAAAACATAGATTTGTCTGTTGAAAACGTCACATCTCGAATCCTCGGGTAGTTGCCTGAAGAAATGCTTTGCAATGATCGAACTGTGAATTCACCACATGGCAAGAATCCAAGAAATTCAACCAGACACATGTACTGCAGCAACAAATCCACATCGCTTGAACAGACTCCCTCACTTAACATAGTCGACAACTGCACCACCATCCAGTATGTAACAGGAAATCTGGGCTTACTACCTGAAATGTTGTTCCTTTTTATCCCACGAAGTATACACCGCAGTCTGTCGGACTCCTGGAAAGGGATACTACGTCCAGCCTGTAGGTAATGGAATCTAATCCCTGCAAGGTACAGCTTGTGGAATACTGCAGCTGAAGCCTGGTGTGACAGTATGTGACGAAATAAATCAAAACATCTTTTGAAAGTACGGACAAATAGTAAGCACGCGTAACAATGCATGACATAGCCAAAAATAAATTCACCAAACAGTGGAAGCCATTTCTGTACACTGACTTAGTAATTTTGGACACTGATAAACACGACAAGTCCTGCGCACACTGTTTCAAAATAGCATCAACTCTGTAACCGGGGGGGGGGGGACACACAACTGGAATTTGATCTGCTTGGTTCTGAAGTCGAGAAAGAGCATCAGCTATAAGATTATCCCTACCAGGTATATGGCGAGCCTGAATAACGAATTGTCGTTTGGCAACACACCATATTAGTCTTTAAACAAATTTCATTATAAGAGGTATTTTGTATCGGTCTTTGTTAATGATTTCAACAGTTGCAGAATTGTCACAGTTCACTAGAATTCTTTTATAGGGCCACTGATTTCCCCATTAACACCACCAGTCCTGCACACGTTGTGTCAAAATGGCACACAGTATCCAGAAATGTTTTTATTCTATGCCACTGAATGACAGTAGCAAATGAAGTGTTGTCAGATGATAACGTCTTCAATGAACGCCTATGAAGTGCTCCCCAATAAACCTATACGAAGAGCAATGCCATATTATGTCGACGGCTCTATCAGTCTGTGAACCCACGAGACTACCGAGCTGTGCACACACTATCAAAAAATATGTTTGTATTTCCCTCTCATAGAACGCCAGTGGAAGGATCACGTGTTGTAAGATGGCCATGCATTGCATGAACCCATATGAACTAAAGTGCTCTCCAGTGAACCCATATGAAGTGCAATGTCCATATTATGTTGACGTCGGTATCGGCCTGTGCATCCTCAAGACCTGAAAGAAGAAAATTCAAAAGCAGAACCAGGCAGTAATAAGTTTTTGAAAAAAAGGAACTGATTGGATCAGGGATATTATTCAGTTTTTGCACATAGCCAATAGCCAAGACATATGTAGATATGGTACATACTGCATATTGTTCTTTTTAAAAAAAAGACATGAAATGAAAATTGCCAAACTGGTACTTGGAAAAAAGGATAGTGCTGTGGAGTTTTAAAGTGGTTGAAAAAATATCGATGTAGTGTTTCCAACTGCGCCTGTAAGCTTCCATGGAACATGGAGTAAGAGCATCTTTTACCAAAATGGACACTTTTATTACTCTCAGTCGTTAATGTTGGGAATTCCAGGACCTTTACTGGAATTTCCTCTGCATAAGACGAGAGCTGGATGAATCTGCACCTTCTTGAATTTGTTGGCGGATATTCTGATGCACTATCTCTTTTGAATGGCAAGGATTCTGCCTCGTAAAATGCGATCGTCACTGTAGGGATGGAAGTTGTCTTCCATAGGACTGCATTGTTGTCCATGAAGGGGACATCCCGCTGCAATGATTCTGTATGCCCTAAAGAATAGCGTGTCAGACTGGTCCGTGCTTCCCTCGTGCCACTATTCATAGAGTCAGTCAAGGAGCGAAACACTTTCAGATAACGTAGCTAGAGTATTTCGCAATGCCACCACCATCCTCGACAATTGGGTCACCGTCAAAATATTAGGATGTGATGAATGCACTTCTGGTTGCGCTTCGACGAAATTGTCTGTTCCAAGAACTGTTTAATTATCATTAATACCGTTGCTGCGACATTTCCTGAACAAAGGAATTGACAATATTTCGTTACCGCTGGGCTGAAATGAATGCATGGAATAGAAAGTTCAGTTTGGCAGAGACTAATTCTCAGGTAATGTGACGTTTTAACTGGCCGTTGCTGGCGGGCAAGAGAGTTAACTCGACTGTTACGGCACAACATCAGAAAGATGAACCGAAAGTCAGTTTGCAAGATGTGGAAAACTACCAGATTCAAATCCTGCACAAATCCATAAGAAAATTTTGATGCGGAGACTCAGAATGCATTGTTTGTATATCTGAAAATCCAGAGAGGTGACTGATCCCCTGGTACTCTATATGATCATGCAACATTACGTAAGATTATCTAATTTGGTTGGCTCTTTGAATTCTGCTGCCAATGCAAACCAATAGTAATGCTCCCCATGATCCTCCAACAAGCCCCTTGAAGACAGCAAGTAAGATGCTAATAACAGTCTCTTGCATAATTCCCTGTCTGCCTCTCAGTTTCAAGGTACATGTACAACACCCCTATCCAAATATTATCCACTGACAAAGCCTTATAATTTGGCATTACATCATCTTACCACACCACCAATTCCTCCCTCAGTGGTAATTATCAGACAAACCCCATTGCAACACTGGCAATGTGTACCTACAATAACTCAAGATCATCAAGTCGTACATAAACTAAAATTTAAAATATTATAATTTCTAAACATGTGAATTCAAAGAATTGCATTAAACCTTCATGAAGATAAATAAACCTGAACAAGAAATACTGTAAAAGAAATGGTAACAGGTACAAAGAATTTCAAAAGAAACATTAAAAAGATAAACCCTTCCAAATAAACATACATGTTAATGTACTACAAGATAAAAAACAAATGTTAAAATTCAGGAAATAATTGATTTTAAATAATAGATTACGGTAAAATATAAAATCTTGGATCAATATTTTTCTAAATAAAATGCATTTCCTCAAAAACTCCAAGCTTCGACTCTAGTGGTACGTCATCATGAAGTTCATTGGCTGAGTCCACATCAAACAATTTCAATCTCACAGCGTGAATGTCGACACTCGATAAGAATGTGTTCCACTGATAGGGGACACTGACAGAGTAAACATTCTGGTGCCAAGTTCAATCTTTAGGTGGTACGCACGATTAAGGTACTTGTCTCCTACGCACGAGTGTCTCTTTTCAGTGATTTGTTTCATGTCAAGGATACTATTCCAATGATATGTTTCATGTGAAGGATGCTACGCTCCAATGATAAGTTTCATGTGAAGATGCCACGCTCCAATGATAAGTGCTTAAATAAGTTTCATGTGAAGGGTGCTACGCTCCAATGATAAGTTTCATGTGAAGGATGCCACGCTCCAATGATACGTGCTCCAATAAGTTTCATAACACTAACCTCTTAATTCTGAGCGCCTAGCAAGGCAGCTGTACGTACCATTTTTATAAGTCTTTTGTATGACTCAGTCAAGTGTGAACCCACGACCTCCCACATCCGAGCCAGACGCTCGAACCACAAGGCCACCGGAGCGGTCTCGAGTGAAGTATGCTACGCTCCAATGATTAGTTTCATGTGAAGGATGCTTCGCTCCAATATGTTTCACGTGAAGGATGCTACACTCCAATGGTTAGTTTCATGTGAAGGATGCTACGCTCCAATGATTTTATTCATGTGAAGGGTGCTACGCTCCAAAATGTTTAATGTGAACGATGCTACGTTCCAGTGATAAGTTTCATGTTCATAAGCTTGTTTGTGTAGATGTTCGTTCCAAATATATTGACAGTGATATAGATATATGCTGATTTATATAATATTTGATGTCACTATATGGAATCTTCCATTCAGTGACTGCAGTGCAGCTTTGGCTGCCTTATGTGCTCTATCATTTCCCATAAAATCAATGCATTGCAGAATACGTCTCCCAGACTCAGCAAATCGTGTTTCTGTACAATCGCAGACAACAAACATGTTTTCAAATTTAAGACTTTGCAAGGTTTTCGTATATACGTGAAAAGCTACAGTCTTGTTTCCTTTGTGCTGGAAGTGGTTTGAAGTGTGCCAGGAATGTGCATAGGGGCATTTGAGGTTGGAGTCCACATTAGTAGTTAATGGGGATCTTATAGGGTCTATGGGATTTATCATTACAAACACCCTTGGGAACATATAGGGTCTATGTAAATTTAACATGGAGAAAAATCGTGGGAACATATAGGGTCTATGGGAATTAACATGGCCAAAAACCCTGGGACAATATAGGGTCTATGTAAATTTAACATGGACAAAAAACCCTTGGGACTGTATAGGGTCTATGTAAAATTGAAACAGGGAGGGTCTCTATTTTTTTTTAAAAAAAATAAAAAAAATAAAATAAAAAAAAGGGGTAGGCAATTCAAAGACTATCTCTTTTCGAGAAATATGGCTGGCCCTGAAAAGGGCCTTTGGTTTATGTTAATATGCCCTTAACATAAAGGGCATTTGCGACATCTTCTTGTCCTCAAACTTCGTCTTACAGCAGGGCCATACATCAGAGTCCTCTTGAGGCAACCTTGTCTCTCTATATAGACTCTTCTTATCCACAGGCTGCTGCTGGTCCTGTGGACAACGGTCCACTTGGATCGGACATACATGAGCATGTCCGTCCTGAACATCATTGTTGACACAAGGGTTGAAGATTCAACGTCGGTCCACATGTTGAGGCTCCGAGAATAGGTCAATCAATGCACTGAACTGCGCTTATTTATAGGGACAGGTAGGATTGAAACGGATTGAGTTCATTCACCAATCCGAACACGCGTTACAAAATTCAGCCAGCTGCATCCAATCCGAAGAGAGCAGTCTGTGACGTCACGTAGTCAATATAGATCTGCTAGCGCTTGTGTGCAGTCAATCTATGCGACAGTGATTCAACATGACGGAAACTCAGAAAACGATCCAATGGGGTGCACCAGCAGCGGAGACCGCCCAAGGGAACCCGGACTTACTTTCAGAAGAGGTGAATTGGGATTTTGTGGATTTTCTCTCCTCGCAAGAATTTGTTCCGGAACCTTCGTTACCTTCTTCATTACCGCAAGTGGAGAATTTTAGACAGAGACAGAAAGAAGAATTGGAGAAATTTATGCAACGACAAAAAGAAGCGGAACAGGCTTTTCTCTTACAGCAACAGCAACAAGAAGAAGAGGTAAGAAAAAAACAACAGCAAGAAGAAGTAGCAGCAAAGAAACAAGAGGGTGAAAATCAAACGGTCACGGTACTGTTGGACATTTTAGCGGAGTTAAGAAGTCTGAAACAAATGTATCAGACTTCTTTATCACGACCGAAGAGAATACGACCTTCCCGAGCTAAACACGTCAACCCTGTGACTAAGCCTACCGTACCACCCTTAGTGATTTCAACCCAATCATTATCATCATCATCAACATTACGCAGTCCAGAAGTAGGCCTTGGCCGTGGCAAAGGCATAAGGCAGTTAAAGTTGATTGCTTAAACTCACCCCTACATCGTAAAGAAAAAAGGCCCTTTTCAGGGCCACCCACATATCTCGAAAAGAAATACAATTTCAATTTGCCAATAACTCAAAAAAAAATAACCCACCCATTTTACCCTTATAGTACGTGTCTGTGTATGAGTGCGTGAGTGTAGCTTCTTATTTTAAAATCATAACTCAAAGACTCTTACCTTATATCATTCATTTATTCTTTTCTCCATTTTTTACAATCCAATTCACAATTCACAACACAACACTTTAATAAAAAGTTCATTGACTTCTTCTTTCTCCTTGTTTAGTCTCTCTGTTTTTTGAATTTCTTCACCGTCACACTCTTTTCCTCTTCTTCCTCCTCACTTTCTTCCCTTCTTCTTTTCTTCTCCTGTTTCTTTTTCTTCACCTGTCTGCTTTCTTCCTCTGAAGAATCCCTCTCTTCTTCTGAAGAATCCTTCTTTTCTTCTGACTCCTCTTGTTTCTTTTTTGGGCAATCTGGAGACCAATGTCCTTTTTCTTTACAATAATAACAGGTATCTTGACTTTTGTCTTTTTTAGCTCCTGTTTTTTGACGGTCTGGACACTCTGAAGACCAATGCCCTTTCTTCTGACAGATATAGCAAGTATCTTGACTTTTATCTCGAAAGGAAGGAGAGTAGCCCGTAGGCTGGTCTGAAGAGAATTTTCTAATGACCCCTCGCAAAGCTCTGACGAAACGTTCCATCTGGTTAGTCTCTTCCATCGTTGTGCTCGGCTTGAGAGTGAAATGAATAGTGAAAGGACAAGACACACACCCTTTTATATACGCTGGTCTGCTATGACTATAAAGTAGTTTATGGTGTTTGAACTTGAGTCATTTGACTTTTTGCTTTCAAGATGAAACGATCCTATTCATTCGAGAAGAAAGAAGAAAGTAAGAGGCAGAAACGTGATCTATCGCCTCGAACCAGGGCTGAAATCTTGGCACAAATTCATGCCAGTGATTTTGAAGAGGACATGAGTGAACCAGAATTTGAAACCTCTAAACCAAGTTTACCACCCTTAGTCAACCCTGAAAAATACTATTCCATTCGAGAGACGGAAAAGCGCTCCTCTAGAAAATTTAGAACCACGGCTTACAAATACACGGTGAAGTTTAAAGATTTCAAGTCCGAAGTACCGTTAGAGAAAGCAGAAGGGTTTATCACCGGAGTGTGGGATTCTCTGCTCACTGCACTCAAGCGACAATGTCAACCCAAAGAAGACGATCGCTTGAGACTTTCCATACAACACGACGGTTTGAAATCCCCTGTTTGGATCGAGTTTAGCACCCCTGCAGAATTGACCGCTTCCAAAGTCATGGACAAGATTCAACACGTGCAACAATCTAATGACCAGTTTGACATCACCGATGGAAAAGCCACATTGGACATGACCCACGTCTCTCCTCCTCAAGGGGCCGGACGCAAAAAGATGTTATTGGTGAACGACCTTCGCAGCATTAAGCGTAGCCTTGTCCAAATTCACAATCCTCATGACCAGATGTGTTTAGCCCGTGCCATCGTGGTGGGACGAACCTATGCCAACAAGAACGACACGGTAGAATGGAAAAGAGACTGGGAGAACATTCGACAATCGGACCGAGCCAAACAACGAAGTGAAGCAGAACTCCTGTTACGACAAGCTGGCATGTCCAAAGACACACCCTGTGGCATTCCTGAGATGCAAAAATTGCAAGATGCCCTAGCTCCACGATACACTTTGAAAGTGCACCCTCAAGAAGTGCGCGGGTCTCTGTTGTTTCGAGGGCAAGATTTTAAGGACGGAAAATACATTCACGTTTATCATCACGATGACCATTTCGATACCATTACCAGTATCACCGGATTCCTGGGATACGGTTATTACTGTGAGAAATGTGACCATGGTTATAATAATCGAGAGCAACACAAGCATTGTGGATCGAAATGCTCAGGATGTTTGGCCTCTTCACCCTGTCTGAGCGAAGAACCAGTGCCTTGTTCCACTTGTCTGCGCACGTTTGTCAGCCCTACCTGTTACCAACAACATCTGAAAACGCAAGGTTCACAGCAGAAATGTGCTTGTCAACTCCTGAGATTGTGCCCTACGTGTGGACAAGGCATACGTACCAATAGTACCAAGGCACACGTATGTTCAGGAAAAAAGAAATGTCACATTTGTCACCACATCGTGGACTTGGAACACCAATGTTACGTGCAAAAATACCAGCCCCCACCAGAGAAAGAGGACGGTCACAAGAAGAAAGGCAATTTCATCTTTTTCGATTTCGAATGCATGCAAGAGACTGGCATTCACATTCCTAATTTCTGCGTGGCTCATCGAGCGTGCGAGAAGTGCATTCAAGAACCTATCTTCAGTCATTGCCCTCACTGCAGCAAGATTCCTGGAGGGCGTGAAAAAATCTTTCGGGGGCCAAACACGTTAGCCGATTTTGCCCAATGGGTCTTAGACCCCATCGACAAGACGTGGAGCCAAGAGGACATCGGACTTTACGGAGATTGTCATCGTCATGCCACGGTGATGGCTCACAATTTCTCCGGATACGATGGACAGTTTCTTCTCAGATACTATACGGAACATGGCACCGAACGTCCTAAAGTGACTTTGAACGGAGCCAAAATCATTTTCATGCAAGTGGGACAAGTACAGTTTAAAGATTCGATGAGCTATTTGGCCATGCCTTTGAGTCGAATGCCTAAAACGTTTGGAATGACAGAAATGGCTAAAGGGTACTTTCCACACTTTTTCAATACGGAAGCCAATCAACACGCCGTTCTACCCCATTTACCTGAGGCTCACTATTACGACCCCGACAACATGCGTACCGAACAACGAGAAGCTTTCTACGCTTGGTACCAGGCTCATGCCTCTGACCCCTTCGACTTTCAGGAAGAAATGCTAAAGTATTGTCGTTCCGACGTGGACATTTTACGGCGTTGCTGTGGAAAATTTCGAGAACTGTTCATGGAACACGGAGGGGTCGATCCTTTGAAAGAAGCTTGCACCATTGCCAAAGCGTGTTCCTTAGTGTATCGACAACGATTCATGCCTGAAAACACCGTGGCTGTCATCAGTCCTCAAACGACCCACTATGTCAAGCGTCAATACTCGGTCAAAGCCCTACGTTGGTTACATTACTTGTGCGACAAGGAAGACAAGTGGATTCAGCATGCCCGCAACGGAGGGGGCGAAAAGACCATCGGAACGTATTCGGTCGATGGCTGGGACTTAGAAAACCCCAAGATCGTGTACGAGTTTAACGGTTGCTTATTTCACGGATGTCCCGTTTGTTATCCTGATCGTGGCACTAAAAATCAGTTTTTGCAACGAACCATGGAAGACTTGTACCAGGACACTTGTCAGCGACGCCTAAAGTTAGAACAGCAAGGATACCAAGTGGTGGAAATGTGGGAACACGAATACGATCACCGTATGAAAACCGATCCCGAGTTTAAACGCCTCGTGGAAAGTTACAAGCTGATGGACCCGCTGAACCCGAGGGATAGTTTGTACGGAGGAAGGACCAATGCCACCTGTTTGCTGTACCAAGCCGACGAAGAGAACGGAGAAGAAATCAAATACTTGGACGTGTGTTCGCTGTATCCCTACGTGTGCAAATATTGTCGCTTTCCTGTAGGGCACCCGCAATTGTTCACGGAACACATCGACCTGGTCAACATTCGACAATACGAAGGCTTGATCAAGTGTAAAGTTTTGCCTCCCACGAACCTATACCATCCCGTCTTACCTCACCATTGTCAAGGCAAACTGATGTTTCCTTTGTGCCGTACTTGTGCCGAAACGTGCAACCAAGACCAGCCTTGTCATCACAACCAGGAAGAACGGGCCTTGACGGGAACCTGGGTCAGCGTAGAATTGTTCAAAGCTATGGACATGGGATACCAACTGTTAGAAGTGTACGAAATTTGCCACTTTCCCAAGACACAACAATACCACAAGGGTGACCCTACTCAGAAAAGCATTTTCGCAGACTACGTGGATGCCTTTTTGAAACTGAAGCAAGAAGCCAGCGGCTATCCTTCCTGGTGTCACACTCCCGAAGACCAAATACAATTCAAAGAGAAATACTACGAACAAGAAGGCATCACTTTAGACCACATCGAGAAAAACGAAGGCAGGCGATCGTTTGCCAAAGTGATGTTAAATTGCTTGTGGGGTAAAATGGCACAACGCCCGTGTTTACCCAAGACGGAATATTTGACAGAACCTTCCCGCTACTTTCAGATGATTCACGACAAAACCAAATTCATGAAACACGTGGACGTCGTTCGCGAGGATTTGATCTTAGTCAATTACGAAGAAGATCTGGACTTTGTACAAGACGACCCCTTTGGAAATGTCATCATTGCGGCTTACGTGACAGCCCATGCTCGCTTAAAATTGTACGAAGCTTTAGAACTGTTAGAAGAACGCGTCCTGTACTTTGACACGGACAGTTGCATTTACATCCATCACCCGATTCAACATCACCCTGACATCGAAGGAGACCGTTTAGGAGCCTGGACAGACGAGCATCCCGACGACAAGATTCTAGGTTTCGTCAGTGGCGGTCCCAAAAATTACGGCTACGAATACCGGGACAAACAAGGAGAAGTGCACACGACGTGCAAAGTGAAAGGACTGACTCTGAATCATCGTACCAGTCGTGTGGTCAACTTTGGGGTATTGAAAGAAGCCTTGCAATCGGAAGAGGATGGAAACTTTAAAGTGACCACTTACCAACCGAACAAGATTGTACGTTTACCCACTCACCACATCGTCAGTCGACCTTTGGAAAAAGTTTATCAAATCGTGTACCAGAAGCGAGTGCGACTTCCCAATCATTTCACCTTACCGTATGGACACGTTGGTATAAAACATTGGTTGTAAGAGAATAGCCACCCACCAGAAAGATGACTTCGCCACAGCAAGAATCGAGTGAGAAACCCGATGAGAACTCCAAGTTCAAACCCTACCATTTTCCAGTCTTCTTACCTGACTATTGTGATTGTGCCCGTCGATTGGACACGTTTCAGAAATGGCCTAAGGATAGGGAAGGATTACCTTCTTCGCATGTTTTAGCTAGAACAGGATTTGTCTACTTGGGACCTGAGTCAGGATTGGGATACGAGGTACAGTGTTTCGCTTGCGGACTGAAGTTACGAATGGATCTATGTATCTATAAAGATTCAGCTATTCTGGAACATACTCGATGGTCTCCGCACTGCCCTTACCTTTCTATGGCCTTTCCACCCATCACACTACGGTACAATGTTGACGGTACCTTAGAGACGGTACCTTCCGAAACAAGACATAAAAAACGTAACAAAGGAAAGATGTACAAGCTGGAGACTGCATTGCGACTAGTATAAAAAGGGGCCTATGGTCAAGATCGATAGTTCATTGTGACTACCAAGACCGAGCGAACAAGATGAATACTTTGAAAGAGACATCGTTCCAGTTTGGGGATTGTAAAAAAGTTGTATCTTCCTCTAGTGTGACTAATACTGGATGGATAAGACCCAGGCATTGCGACGGAAAATGTCCGGAAGGAAACTGCGATTGTCCATGTGGTTACCATTGTAATTGCGTAACGGAGTTTGCAGACGAGTGCGATTGTGAGCCTTGCGATGGATACGATGCTGTACGTTGTGACCTGAGCGATGCCGTAAAGCATCATGGGAACTTTAGTGCCCCTACCCCTATCATGGAAAGTGATGCTGTGCGTGTCAAACCTGTCGGATGCGAAAGTGATGCCGCTCGTCCTCTTGGACATTTTACTGGGTTTCGTTTTAAAGGGGAATGTTCACCTTCACGTCTACCCCCCTACGGATGTCATCCAGCCTTGAGCAAACTCCTACCCATGTCACTCAACCCTCATCGAAACGAACCTGTGAAAAACGAATATTCGTTTCCTGTGCGTTTGTCGGAATACTGCGACTTTGAAAATCGTCTTCAATCGTTCAAAGGAAAATGGCCAAAGTATCTGGGAGGACCGACCCCCGAAGAATTAGCCAGAGCCGGATTTTTCTACTTAGGCGAAGGAGATAAAGTCAGGTGCTTCAGTTGCGATGTGACACTTCACCACTGGGAACCGCAAGATTCGGCCTACGTAGAACATGCTCGATGGTCACCGAATTGTCATTACTTACCCTTAGTGGGACCGAGACATTGAAGTAACTTCTTACCATAATAATCTGTTCATGGATACTTTACAAGAGAACATTCGTGCTTTGCCTGTGGAGTTGAGAGAACGCATTTACCGAGAGCTGGTCAAAATACAAGTGAAACGTAAAGAACAATTGCATCCGTTACGTCACCGGTGTTTGAACCACTGGTACCTGAAGGCTATACAAGGATTGATTCAATTGAAAGTGTTCCATCGGACAGACATTGATCAACGATCCTCTAGTTTTAAAAAGGATTGGTTTGGTATGGACGATTCTACCTACATCATTGTAAACGTACTGCATCGAATTCCAGAGGAAGAGTTAACGAATTACCAACATCTTGAACACAATGTCAACTTAGTGAAAGAGGAAACTTCTGAACGAATTGTAATGTGTAGATTAGTGACTCAACGATTTAAATTTGACACTGAAGTGAAACCATGTTTGTGCAAAGAGTACATTTCTTGTGTCAGACCAAAGAGGATTTAGTATGACCTATTCATGGATACTTTGCTAGAGAACATTCGTGCTTTGCCTGTGGAGTTGAGAGAACGCATTTACCGAGAGCTGGTGAAAATACAAGTCAAACGTAAAGAACAATTGCATCCGTTACGTCACCAGATCTTTAACCACTGGTACCTGAATGGTATAAGAGAACTGATTCGTCAGAAATTGTTTCAGTGGTCAGACCTTGTTCAACACTTTGAGTTAGTGAATGATCGAAATGTTCATTATTTTGGTTACTTCGAGATTCACCTACAGCAATACATTGAGGAAGACAAGTTAAAGGATTATCAACATATTTTACGTGGAATCTACTTAGAGGAAGAGGAAACTTCTAAACGAACTCTGAAGTTTCGGTTACAGTATGCACGATTTAGATTCCCTACTGGAGAACGAAGATCTCTGGCTAGAAAGTACGTGTATTGTTTCCGAAACAAAGAGACTATAAAAACAGGCTGCCATGCCACGACTTATGTCACATGTCATCCAACAGATTCCGTGGAAGGAACTCAATGACCATATTCAAACCGTGGATCATTACCATCGATTATTACAAGAACTGTATCCATTCAATTTGGGACGACAAGTGGTGTGTGTCTTAGTGACTTGTTTTTTGGGATTTCGTTTACCAGCCGATTCTTTGTGGACTCTTTACGATCAGTACTTACCACCTCCATGGCCTTAAATGGTCACGAAAAACTCCTTTTGCTCAAAGCCTTGCGTTTTCATCTGGATACTTCTCGACCTCTACGGGAAAAAAAGATTCGTCAACTTTTAGCTACCCAAGACGTGTATGACGATGTGTGTGTAGCTTGTGACTTACATCCCCATTGGACAGATGTCCGTGCCTGGAAAGAATGGGATTTTGAGGCTTGGACCCAAGAAGTGGCCCAGTATGCACGAGAGTTGTTCAAGGAAAAAAGTTACTTTTCAACCCGTGTTAGTGACGGTGCCAGAAGAACCCGTCACCCAGGACAGGACTGTCGTGGACAGACCTGAAAGACCCTTTCGGGAGGACACTTGTGTGACCTTACCCCCTGTTGAACTGGTTAGAACATTACCCAAAAGATGTGATTGTTGTACAGACACTTGTGTTTATTCCACGTTCATCGTTATCATGTGCCTTTTATCCTTGTACTTAAGCCTTTGGCTTTTATGTATTTTTGTCTTTCGTATTCATGTTTGATAAAAAAACATTCAATAAACGTGTTCTGAAAAAGTATATAAACTCTTGTCTTGTTCGTTTTCGTGTCACAAGTGACATTTCTCACACCATGGCTACCTCTGCTGTCTCTGCTCCCTCTTCCTCTACTGTCAAAGTCATCGACGAACACTTAGATCGTGCCAGTTGGGAGGCTTTGTATCTTCGCCATCCCTTTAACATGCTCATTGCTGGACCTAGCGGTTCAGGCAAAACCGAATTCGTCAAACGTTTGATCGAACATAAACATCATTTGATCGATCGGCCACCTCAACGGATCGTGTGGTGTTACAAAGAGTGGCAATCGGCGTACAGCCTCTTGCGAGAAAGTCAAGGCGATTCCATCGTGTTTGTGGAAGGCATTCCTAAAGAAGACGACGGCATCGTCTCTGACTCCCGTCAAACCCATTTGGTTATTTTCGACGACATGTTAGGAGAAGACGAAGAAGAAATTAAATTGTGGTTCACGCGCAAAGGGCATCACCGTAATGCCAGTGTCATTTACATCACCCAAAATTTGTTTCAACAAAGTAAAGCCCATCGCACCATCAGTCTCAATGCGCATTACGTGGTCTTGTTTAAAAGCCCTCGAGATAAATCGCAAGTGCAAGTCTTAGCCAAACAGTTAGGAACGCCTTGGCTGACTCAGGCGTACGACGATGCCACTCAAACTCCACACGCCTATTTACTCGTCGATTTGAAACCTACGACCCCCGAGGATTTGCGATTTCGTACCCACTTGTTTCACCACTGGTGCCAAGACGGAGGGCCTGTCCTGTACACGTCCCCGTCCTCGACTTCATTTCACTCCCCATCAAAAAATCTATAAAAACCTCAGACCCTTTTTCGTCTGTCTCACACAGTGTGAACATGACGTCCCTTCAGTCGCATCTTCCCGTCAAATTGATTCGTGCCTTGTATGGCATCAGTCGAGAAAAAGATCCACAAACACGAGCCCGTGTCTTAGAAGCTAGTCTCAAAGAAGTCTTACGATGGTTCACGGTGACGGCACGTCAATTACTCCAAGGAATCATTCAGATTCCTCATCAAACCAAACGCTTTTTCGATCGAAACAAAGTCGCTTTGGTCCAACTGGCCGATCCCCGCATCGACACTCAAACCAAAAAACAAATCATTTTGAAACCTGGAGGGAGCGGTACTCTAGGAGGGGTCATCATTCGCTCACTCTTAAGATGGGATCCTAATGCCCCCAAAGTTATCCCCAAGACAAAAGTCCAACGAAGCCCCAAGAAGAAAAAGAAAAAGACCAGGTCCCCAAGAAGAATAACTTCTCCAGTGGCCGGACCCTCCTCTTACCAGACACCACCACCCCGGAAAAAGAAAAGAAGCCCCCAGAAAAAGAAACAGAGAAAAAGTCCCCAGAAAAAGAAAAGTCCACAGAAGAAAACTAGTCGCAAGAGAGGCACTTCGGCCAGGACGCAACCTTACACTCGCAAACCACGACCTGCCACGGCAGTGACTGCGTCTCCGGCATCCTCACGTTCATCCACTTCTCCGTTGATGACACCCAGAACTGAAGAGTACTTGGAGACGTTGATCACACCAAGAACATCTCCGTTGATGACCCCCAAAAGAACTTCCCCAGTGGCAGGACCCTCCAATTTAGTGGCAGTGGCTGCTGCTCACAAAGTACCTTCTCCCAAAATCAAAGTCCAAGAAAGATCGGGCATGTTACAAAGTTTACTGGATTTGTCCAAGCAAGAACTGGCTCGATTTAGTCCGTTGCGTACCCCTGCACGACGTGTCATGCCTGTCCTCAAACTGATAAAACGTAAAGACAATCAGTGGCGACGCGTTCCAGTATAAAAAGAGCCTGTGACCAAGTCGGGGTATCAGTGAACTTGTAAAAAAGATGTCACCTCCAAGAAGCCACAAAAGAAAGAGACAAAGGCAGACGCGTCATCCGACAAAGCGCTTAGCCAAGCATCGACATTACCCTAAGAAAAGACACAGTCGTTCCAAGAAAAAGAGGCGTCAACAAAGGGGAGGATTCCTTGGTGATTTTGGGAAAAACATTGTCACCTTTATGACAAAGCGATAGTCCCAAAAAAAAGATAAAAGGGCGTGCGTTAAGTCATCGACGTTAGTGTCTGTTCGGTGAATGTCCCGGAACCCACAAGCAAAAAATGTCACCCTCCAGAAAACCCCAAGGAAAGAAAAGGAAAGGACTGCCACCACGTTTAGCTAAACATGGGGACCTGTTATCTGTCCTGTCCAAAGCTTCTTCACCCCTACGAAAAACACTCATTCAAACGGCCTCCAAAGAGGTCATCGATACCGTGTGCGAATGTTGTTTGAACGTTTTGAAAGGCACGATCCCTTTGTCCAAACACCAGAAACAATGCTTAGGCAAACATCGTCACGTTCTTCGCCAAATGGTTCAAAAGAAAATTCCCATTCGTCAAAAAAAGAAGATGTTGGTCCAACGTGGAGGCATTTTACCTCTCTTGTTAGGCCCCATACTGAAAGGAGTCTTGGGAACCATGTTGGGAGGACTGGTGGGAGCAAGATAAAAAGGCCTCGGAAGTTCCAAGATCTCAGAATCGACCCCTGACAACCCCATGGAAGGACGAAAACTAGCTTTAGTGCCTTACAAACGATGGATGGAATACCATCGGTGGCAAGAACAACGCACCCCGCATTTACCTCCCAATCCCCATTTGAGCGAGATGTCCCAGTTACAACACGAATTGCAATCCTTGATGGATCGCCAAGATTTGTCCGAAACAGAAAAATCGCAAAAGTACGGTCAACTCTTGCAACGACTGCAACTCTTTCACCAGAAAGCTTTAGACGAAACAGCTCTACCCACTTTGAAAGATTTTAAGACCTTGATGAAAAGTCCAGCACCATCACCAGTACCAGTACCAGTACCGGTACCAGTGGTCAAGACAGAAAAAGGAAAAGAAGAAGAAGAAGAAGGGTTTCAAACTCCACCAGAAAAAGTACGCAAGTTAACAACACCACCTACCTCCAGAATTGGATGGATTAAAAAGATGATGGCCACCCCTTCTTCCTCACAAGAGAAAAAGAAAGTGAAGACAGAAGTGAAACAAGAACCGATATCCCCTGCTCAGACATCCTCCTCTTCGACACCTATTGCCGGTCGCACACGCAAAGCCTTGCAATCCAAGAAAATACCCCAAGAGAAAAAGAGTAGCCTCTTCCAAGAGTGGGTGCCTTATTAAGACACCAATCAACACAAAAAAATGGAAAAAGTCTTAGCTAGCATTTACTACGATCCCTCGCATCCTGCAGGTTACGCAGGAGTTCAAAAATTGTATCGTGCTGCCAAAACGCGAATGAAAAGTCTCCGTTTACCTCAAGTGCAACGATGGTTACAAGAACAAGCTACCTACACTTTGCACAAACCCATTCGACGCAAGTTTGCCAGAAGTCGCACCCGAGTGGAAGGCATCGATCATCAATGGCAAGCCGATTTAGCCGATGTCTCTCATTTGGCCAGCTACAATCGTGGCTACAAATATCTGTTTTGTGTCATCGACGTCTTTTCCAAATTTGCCTGGGTCGTGCCCTTGACTTCCAAATCCAGCAGCGAGTTAGTGCGAGCCCTGCAACGAGTGTTGAAACAAAGTGGCCGTCACCCTCTTCGATGGCAAAGGGACAAAGGCACCGAATTTCTGAACCAAGCTTTCCAAAAAGAATTAAAGAAACGTGACATTCATTTTTTTACCACCGAGAATCCCGAAACCAAAGCCAGCATCGTGGAGCGTTTTCAACGCACTTTGAAAGAACGCATGTGGAAATATTTTACGCATCACCACACTCTGAAGTACATCGACATCTTACCGCACCTGGTGCAAGCGTACAACCAATCTTACCATCGAAGCATCGGACGTGCCCCGCAAGACGTGACTCCCAACAATGAAGTGTTGGTGTTTGAGCGTCTGTTCGGTACGTCCCCGACGAGGGCTGTCCCCAAGAAAAGTGGAGAGTTGACCGTAGGAGATTGGGTGCGCATTGGCAAAACCAAACGCACTTTCGACAAAGGTTACTTACCTAACTGGACAACCGAATTGTTTCGCGTCACTGGACGAGTGCATGGCCGTCATCCTGCCGTCTATAAATTGGAAGACATGAACGGAGAAGTACTCAAAGGAACGTTTTATTTGCCCGAGTTACAACGTGTCACCAAAAAAGAAGACGACGTGTACGACATCGAAAGCATTCTCGAACGCAGAACCCGTAAAGTGGGCAAACGACGTGTCAAAGAAGTCAAAGTACGTTGGAAAGGATATCCACCCAGTTTCGATTCTTGGATCGACGCTTCGCAAGTCATCGACTATAAAAAGAAGTGACCATCATGCCCTTTCACACAGCAGACGCAGCTACGTCGACCACTCCTCCTTCACCCAGTTCTTCTGTGCAAGATTTACAAAAACAACCCTTGTGGGTGTGGTGTGGAGAACGTGTACCTAAAACGCAAATCGTCTTTTTCTGCCAAATCTTCGTGGTGTATTGTGTCATCGGGGCAGCCATCGCCAATTTGAGTTTGCAACAAGGAGACAAACAATTGTGGACCATTTTATTGAGCAGTTGCATCGGTTACCTGCTTCCCAATCCCTCCCTGAAATTCTCCTCGAACGGGAACCTTGTGTCCAGTGCCAGTGTCAGTCACCACTCCAACAACAACCACAACCAGAACCCCATTTTGGGCGGAGACACGCCTCTGACGTTCACTAACCCCTCGGACAGCCACAGAACTCTGGAATTATGAGTCACCAAAACCAATTTTACTTAACCTTACCCAGTGACAGTTCCATGGAGGTGTTTCCCAATAACACGTTGTGCTGTTACACGGCTAAATTACCTCAGGCTATCCCCTTAGATCACGAAGCCCATTGGGAAGTGGCTTTAGTAGAAATGATTCACCCTACACAAATCCAAAACATCACCGAAAAACAAAACTTTTTTGAGGTCGAAATCCTGAACCAACAATTACAAGAAGCCATGACTGACATCGGGTTTTCAGGGATCACAAGACCAGCCAGCAAACCAACCTTCAGTATCTACACCGTGAAAATTCCAGCAGGGTTTTATTTTAGTGGTCAACATTTGGTGGACACTATTGCGGACAGGTTCGAGTTCGCCTTTGGCAAAGCCCTGAACAGAGCCAAAAAAGTGTCACCCTGGAGTACCATAAAGTGGCTCGTCGCTTACTGATGAAATTTCCAGATACGGACACATTGTCCTTCAGGTTCAATGGTAGTTTGTTTGAAATTTTGGGTGGACATTCAACAATGGTCACAAACAATTGGAGCCCCAAGATCAACAGTAATATGGATTTTTACAAAGCTTTTGGAAAACCGGTAGAACTGAACCAAGGACTGAATTTAATGTTCGTGTACTCCGATGTGGTGGAGTACAACGTGGTGGGACACACCTCTGTGCCATTACTGCGTGTCATTCCTTTCAAAGTGGATTCTACCACGAACACTGACGAGGAAGGTGGAAACACTTACCACGTTCACCGCGAATTTGTACATCCTCATTATTTACCCGTCAGCAAGTCGTATTTGGACACGGTCAACATTACTATAAAAGGAGATTTGGGACAAAATATTGCATTCACCAAAGGAAAAGTCACGGTGAAACTCCATTTTCGAAAACGGTTCTCTCACGACTCGTAAGTAAGTCATGTATCCAGTGTACCGAGGGGTTGCACGACAGCGAGGACACGGTTTAGGAGATATGTTAAAATCGGCCTTTCGTTCGGTGGTCCCGGTGTTGAAACCGATGGTGACACGCGGATTGCACGCCTTGAAAGATGCGGCACTGACGCAAGGCAAAGAATTTCTCCAAAATGTCATCATCGACAAACAAAACCCTAAAGAAGCCTTCATGAGGGCAGGCAAAAATGTCTTGCTGCAAACGGGCAAAGACATTTTGGGCCGACGAGACACACCTATAAATGCCCTGCACGCTACCGAGTCAGGCATTCAGCAAGGACAAGGCAGAAAGAGACGACGAAGAAAACACCCTTTCACCAGACTTCAAGCGAGAAAGGCTAAGAAAAGAAGAACGGTTCGAGACTTAGACGTTTTCGATTATTGAGAAAGAGGAAAAAAATGATGCACCGAGAGTCTTGCGCTTGTTCCAAGACGGAACTGGATCTGTTTGCCATGCCCCCCCACCATGATGACGATGCAAGAATCCCAATGGGTGGAATTTCATCCCGTCTCCTCATTGACCGATTCCGCTCCCATCGAGTTTGAAATCAAAGGACAGCCCGAAGATTACATCGATCTGAATAGCAGTTACTTGTACTTGAAAGTCAAAGTTCTAGATAAGGGAGGAGATATTATAAGCGGCGAAGAGAAAGTAGCTCCCATCAACAATTTCATGCATTCCTTGTTCAGCTCAGTGGACTTGTACTTGAACAACAAACTGGTTAGCAGCAGCATGGATACTTACCCTTATCGTGCCTACCTGGAAAATCTCTTGACGTACGGAATAGATGCCAAGGATACTCATCTCAATGCCTGTGTGCTGTGGGAACCTGACGAAGCGGGCGAATTTAATGAAAAAGGTCTTGAAGCTGACCCCAAAACAAAAACAACCACCAATGAGGGATTTGTAGAACGAAGAAACAAAATCAAAGATGGAAAGAGTTTAGAACTGATGGATCGTTTGCATTTGGACATGTGGTTGCAAGAGAAATATTTGCTGAACGGGGTCAATGTTCGCTTGAGACTGAATCGCAGCAGTGCCGCTTTCCATTTGTTGGCTGATGGTGATGCTACTACTGGTGGCAATCCCAAAAGCAAAATCGAGGAGGCCAAACTCTACGTACGACGCGTGGAAGTGTTACCTAAAGTAGGTAACGACATCAGTCAAACGTTGAGCAGAACGACCGCCAAGTATCCCATCCGACGCGTGGAAGTGAAAACGTTCACCATTCCTAGGGGACAGCGATCCATGATCGAAGATCATCTGTTCCAAGGACAGTTACCCAAACGTTTGATCCTTGGTATGGTCGAGAATGAAGCCTTCAACGGACACTTCGAAAAAAATCCTTTCCAATTTCATCATTACAAAGTGTCCAAGATCGAAGTCAGTCGCGATGGCAAGACCTTGTGTACCCGACCTTTCGAACCTGACTTTGAGAAGAAGAATTACTTGAGATCGTACTTGTCCCTGTACGAAGCCACGGGACAGTTAGGAACCAACACCAGTCACGGCATTACGTACGACGATTATGACGGAGGCTACGCTTTGTGGGCTTTCGATTTCACTCCAGACCAAGGCAGCGACGAGGGACATTTCCACCCTATAAAATCAGGCCAGATTCGTGTGGAACTTCAGTTTGCAGAACCACTGGACAAGACAGTGAACGTCCTCCTGTATGCAGAATTCGATAATACGATAGAAATCAACAGTTTGAGAGAAGTCATTCTAGATTACTAGAAGTCATGGAAGACTGTTATCCCTCTTTACAAAGTGGAGAAACTTTGGAGATGAAATGTGAGGAGACCGTGGAAGGAGAAGAATCTCAAGATAAAGACGAAGAAGTTGTCATGATGAAGTCAAGATGGCCAGAACAAGAAGCCCATTTAGTCTCCTGTTTTGCCAAACACTTGGTCGACAAAATGACGGAATTGATCAAGAAAAATTGCTATGGATGTCAAAACGATCATCCCAGTCAAATTCAACACGATAAATGCCTGATGTTGAGTCAAGAAGAAAAATTGGACGAGTATCTGGACGAAGCTTGGAGCCTCATCTCGAACAAAGACGTGTTGCACCAGTGGTATAAAGACTTGCGTGAACATTCTTGTCCACCATTAACCACTCAAGAGATCCATCGTATCGAAGCTCTCCTGAATCAGAGTGAGGAAACAGAACGAATAACCGTTTATTCGTCAGACATTTTCAAGCAAAAAGTCAGGATCGAATTGACGACTTATTATTACCTGTGAAGAAAAAACACAAAACAATGGATACCTGGGAACTTTATTACCTTTTGAACCACAGTTCGTATACGTCTTCTTGGAATCCTGTCGTCTGTGCTAAAGATGAACTCCCTCATCGCAAACCTAAAGACCATCAAGCTTACGTGATCAACACGGACGACAGTCATCTCCCAGGAACCCACTGGGTAGCCGTCTACTTTCCTCAAGAAGGATGTGTGGAATATTTCGATTCGTACGGATTGCCCCCTTTGGAAGACGATATCATCGACTTTATGAGAAGAAATGCTCAAACCACCCGATTCAATAACGTGAAATTACAAGGCACAGATTCCTTGGTGTGTGGACAGTATTGTGTGTATTTTCTGCATCATCGCAGCCTGGGCTATTCCTTAGAACATTTAGTGACTCATTTTGATCCTCGTTCTTCTTCTAGAAACGATGTGAAAGTAGATCGATGGTTTTGTGACCATTATGCTTATCTTTTGTCTCAAGCTAGGAAACGTAGTGTCCATCAATGGCCTAATGATTTCCAACAGTGGAAATCACAATTTCATTCACAACGTTGTCAGCCTTGTTTAAAGTAGATTGTCAATTGAGAAAAAATGTTAGTGATTTGAAAAAAAAATGGTTTGATGTTATAGTGTTGGATTATTGTTAAAAAATGTTAGAGTTGCTGTTTAGTGTTAAGTGATTTTTGAATAAAAAATGTTGTGTTTTGAAAAATGCTTTTGTCTTTTGTTTAGCTATAAGAATGTTGAATTGATGCTCTTTCATTTCTTACTATCCCTCTCATGACAATCACTGAACGTTGCGAATCGAAAATCGTGTGGGGATGTTTTCCTTCACGTCCGCGCTTTCACTATAATAACCGGGGTTGTTTCCAGTCTAGCCATCCATTGTCGACTCATCCTCCTAAGAAGATGTGCTCCAAACTAGCTAAGCTCAACGAAGCCTACGTGAATTTGCATAGGGTCAGACACAGTCTGATACCGAAGCCAGAAGAAATAGAGAATGTGAGAATGTTAAAAATCACTGAAGACCTGATAGAAGAGCTCTTCAGAGAAGAAGTGAACAGGGAAAAAGAAGAATGGACGGAGAAGTACAGACTTCAAAAACAGCAACAACAGCAGCAACAACAACAACAGCAGCAGCAACCTGAACCTGACAGAGGCTTTGTCGATTGCCGTATCGACACCAAAGAGTTCTTCTTCTCTTTCCGAAGAAGCAGACCTATCGCCAGAAAGTCTATCCTCAGAGGACATCGCATTCTTAGAAACTAAAAAAGAATGCCATAGCAAACAAAAAAAACCAGCCCTTTTCAGGGCTACCCCAATACTCTAGAAAAGAAGTAACGATCGATTTGCCAGTGTGTGTGTAGGTAGAGTAGTGTGAAAATAAACACTAACTCTTTTTAAAAATGTGAGGGTATGTGTTGGTGTGTTTGTGTTTGTAAGAGCTCAAGTAAGTTGGTGTGGATAGTAGATTAAAATGATATCTTTTCTTAGTGTTTGAGGTGTATATTTGGAGTTAGATTGAATTGCTTTGTGTATGTGGATAGTCTATTGAAGTGATTTATAAAAAAAATTTAAAATAGTGATGGGTAGCATAAAAAGTGAGTGAGTGTTTCTTTTAGGTCCGCGCGTTGTTGTTTTTTTTGGTCATGATCTAGGTAAGATGAATTTTATGTTATTAGGGGGATGTTTTCCTTCACGTCCGCGCTTTCAGTATAAATTGAAACTCGTTCGGCAGTCCAGCTACCCTTGTTGATTGATCAACACCAAAAAATGAACACGAGACTTGAGAAACTGTTGGAGCTTCATGTGCATCTGGAATATGCCAGGCGCATATTAAATGAACTGGCCGCGGAAGCCATTGTCGAGGAGGGAAGTATAAGAGAGGAGGAAAGAAGAAACAAAGAAGAGGAGGAGAGAAGATATAAAGAAGAAGAAGAAAGAAGATATAAAGAGGAAAGAAGAAACAAAGAAGAGGAGGAGGAAAAGGAGAGAAGAAATTTCAAAATCCCAGAGAGCGAAAATTGGGATTCTGAAGCGACATATCCTGTCTCTGCTCTCTCCCCCCAAAAGGTAAAAAGTAACTGGGGGATAAGATGTGTATGTGGCGCCAGGCCTGGAAGGTGCCACCATTAACCAGGTGTCCATGAAGTTCCAAACAAAACAGCCCTTTTCAGGGCTACCCAATACTCTAGAAAAGAAATAACGATCGATTTGCCAATGTGTGTAGGTAGAGTAGTGTGAAAATAAACACTAACTCTTTATTAATAGTGGGAGTGTATGTGATTGTGTGTTTGTGTTAGTAACTAATAAAGTAAGTTTGTGTGAATAGTAGATTATGGGTTTCTTTATTGTTTCTTAGCGTATGTGGAGAGTATAGTTTGGGTTATATTATATGAAATGAGAAAAGTGGGGATGTTTTCCTTCACGTTCGCGCGTTGTTGGGTCATGATCTAGGTAAGATCGATTTTATGTTTTTTAGGGGGATGTTTTCCATCACGTCCGCGCTTTCACTATAAGAACCCACAGTGTTCGTTGTTCAAACCATTCTGCAAAGAATAAAAAGAAGATGGCGTCAAACCAAATCGACAAAATTCAAACCTTGCAAGACGTTTTAGACAACTTAGGAATAATGGAACAGATGCTATTAAGACTGGTTGAAGACCATTATTCCTATAGTCCCCATCGTGTGAAGATGGAAATTAATAACTTAAGGAAAGCAAAGGACAAGATTAGTGGTGTCATGAAAGAGATCAAGGAGGAGAAGGAGGATGAAGAGGAAAGAATAAGAATACGCAATTGGAACGAAAAAATTGAAAAAGAAGAAGAAAATGAAAAGAGGAAGAAAGAAGAGGAGGAAGAGAAGAAGAAGAAAGAAGAGGAGGAGAAGAAAAAAAAGAAAGAGAAGAAGAGTGTAGGAGATAAAATAAGAACTTGGTGGAGGAAAAGAAGAAATTAGAAGAAGAAGAAGAAGAAAACCCAAAGGCCCTTTTCAGGGCCAGCCATATTTCTCGAAAAGAGATAGTCTTTGAATTGCCTACCCCTTTATTTTATTTTATTTTTTTTATTTTTTTTAAAAAAAAATAGAGACCCTCCCTGTTTCAATTTTACATAGACCCTATACAGTCCCAAGGGTTTTTTGTCCATGTTAAATTTACATAGACCCTATATTGTCCCAGGGTTTTTGGCCATGTTAATTCCCATAGACCCTATATGTTCCCACGATTTTTCTCCATGTTAAATTTACATAGACCCTATATGTTCCCAAGGGTGTTTGTAATGATAAATCCCATAGACCCTATAAGATCCCCATTAACTACTCACATTTCTAAGCTATATCTTGTATCTCGTATGAGAAAAGTTGTTTTCTCAAATTGTGACCGGTTCACAGTACTTTCCACAATACAGTTAGTTGGCATTTTCCCACTACACCAGGCTGGTGTAAATTTGACTGTGCCAAGAACGTTGGTATAGGGCTTCTTTTTTAAAACCATGTCTCGAAACTGCTAATACTCTCTCGCTTGGAAAATTTCGTTTTCTCATATTAGACTAAGATCAACTTAACGTTTGTGTATTCTTATACAAAAACAAGATGAATCTTTATTACATAATTGGTCTATCGGCCTTTTGCAAAGATACAAATTTACCATGTTAATTGATGTCAAACTGAAGCAATAGCAGACGTGCATTTAACAATATGTAATATAAATCAGTGTATTGAAACCGCCCAGCATTATTTAAAATGCAAAATTCATAATCAAAACTTTATACACCTGCGTCCAAATACGAATCTTTATGATTTTTTAATTATCTATATTAAAATTATTATAAATCAACAAATAAACAAACAATATGGAAAAGACAGCAAATAAGTATTTACAAAAGGATAGAAGGATAAAAGACAAGACAGGGAAAAATGAGTACATTATCAACAAATGAAGCAAGTAAAGAATCAAATGTAATGATATAAAATCATCGTCCTATATAGTAGTTGAGTGTGGCTAGTTCAAAAGGTGTATTTTGTATTAAATAATGAATATAGTTGAGTGAGGCTAGTTCAAAAGGTGTACTTTGTATTAAATAATTAAATCAGTCATTGAACTATTATGGTGCAGACTTTAGACTTTGCTCCGATGTTTACAAGAACTGAAAATAATATTTCCTAGATTTCGTAAAAGTTTCTGATTATTAATTAAAAATAGTTATATAAATGTGGTCATATCAGGATGCCTCTTACAATATGTATGTATACACCTGCTTCTATATTCTATATAACGCTGACATTCTGACACAAAATGAGGGGGCCCCGAGTGGCCGAGTGGTCTAAAGCGCTCACCGTTCCGGATCACTGCCATCTCACCTCTGTCTGTGTGGGTTCGAGTCCAAGGCTCGGCTAGTGTGGGTACGTGGGAAAGCCTGCCAGTAGCTTCTCGTGGGTCGGTGGTTCTTCCCTGGGTTTTCCAGGGTTCTTCCTCCTCCATTTATACTGGCCGCCATCTATAGCCTATCTTGTGCTGAAAAATGGCGTTAAACCCTACAACAACAACAACAACAACACAAAATGAAATTAGTCCTCTGTGGAATAGTAAACCGACATGTCCTATTTTCATGATATTGCTTGTGGCTTGCCTCATCGACAGTATGGAATCTATGAGAATATGCTAGCAATTTAGTTCATGCTTTTGTACAATTTATAAGTAGTAGTTAAAGAAATATATTCTTTACATGAAAAAACACTTGCAAGATGAATTTATAGCCTTGCACGTATGTAGGATTAAGACCAAGAATTCCAATTGTGAACAAAATTATCCTTCAAAATTTGCTTTACTACTTGTCGGAATACATCGATATTGCCTACACCTTGTTGCATCCATACGTGAGCAAAACCAAATGTTTTTACTAATCCTTTAACTATTAGCACCCGATAAATTTTATTTGGGTTTACCAATGATTCTGTATTTAAAATGCCGTTCACAATTCTAACAGTTTTAATCAATACCTAATAATCCTAAAAGCCTAAGTCTTCTGAGTGGAACTTTTCCCATTTTCACCATATACATATTCAAAGTTGTCTCTCCAACACCTAAAATATTTTGAATAAAAACGCAAACGAACTATTTCAACAACATTGCCTTGTATAAATGAATACACGTCTGCACCATAAGATAAGATACAATTGGAATAATACGAATATTATTTAAGTTACATACAGTGTTTGGCGGTATATAAGAAAAATGTATACAGGCCTGTTTTCGGTGCAAACAATGATTTCATTATTTGTCCTGCTAATGTTGTTTTTTTTCAGCTTTGCAAATCAGTCACCTATCATAAAAACAATTCCTAAGTAATAAAATATACAGAATAAAGACTGTAAATAGTTCAACAACTCTGTACAATCATATATTACAAACTCATTAAATATTTTATTCTGACCAATTCCTTTATCACCGTTTTCATTACACTGAGGGCTTTTGAAATTTCGTTACTACTTATAAATATGTTAAAGTCGTAAAATAAAAGTTACCTGTCCCCAGGTATATTAATCTATATAAGCCTGGATTTCTGCATTGAATAAAATGAATGAAGGATCCTTAGGAAGTTTTACGGAATTAAAAGTTTGCTAATTTATCTGCAGAAAATGTATAATGTTTGCGGAAGCACATGAACGTAGCATTTTCTAATAATCATTAACGCTTATAGTTTGGACCTTTAATAGCTTGTTGTTGTCGTCTAGATGTCTCGTGTGGTCTTCCACCAATATTTCTATTTATACCAGAATGTTTAAATTTCTGCTGTGTCGTTCATAACTGATGTTTGTGAGTAGTATATAGGGACGATTCAGCCTCAGTGGGAATTAGCATTACAGACCCCCCCCCCCGGGACTGTTTAGCCTCAATGGAAATTTAACATGGAGAAAAATCGTGGGACTGTTTAGCCTCAAGGGAATTTAACATGGAGAAAAATCGTGGGACTGTTTAGCCACAAGGGAATTTAACATGGGAAATAGATTTTGGGACTGTTGAGCGACAAGGGGAATTGAACATGGGAATATGGGACTGTATAGCGTCAAAGGAATTTAAACAGGGTGGGACTGTATAGCGTCAAGGGAAATTTAACATGGGATTTTATTTATTTATTTTTTTCAAATAAATAAAGGGGCAGGCAATGGAAAGTCATTCTCTTTTCGAGACCTATGAGTGGCCCTGAAAAGGGCCTTTGGGTTTATGTTAATGTATCCATTAACATAAAGGGCACCGCATTGGTCTTCTTCTTGTCCTTAGGCTGCGTCTCACTGTAGGACCGTAAATCAGGACTCTTTTGAGGCATCCTTGTCTTTCTACGTAGATCCTACGTATCCACAGACTGGTGTCTGTCCTGTGGACAACTGTCCACTTGGATCGGACATACATGGGTATGTCCGTCCGGAACATCATTGAAGACACAAGCGTAGAAGATTGCACATCGGTCCACATCTTGAGGCACCGAGAACAGGTGAATCAATGCAGTGAACTGCACTTATTTATAGGCAGAGGTAGGATTGAAACGGATTGAGTTTGTTGACCAATCCAAACACGCGTTACAAAATTCAGTCAGCTCGCATCCAATCCGAAGAGAGCAGTCTGTGACGTCACGTGGTCTATATAGATTCGCTAGCGCCTGTGTGCAGTCAATCTATGCGACAGTGATTCAACGTGACGGAAACTCAGAAAACGATAAATTGGGGTGCACCAGCAGTGGAGACCGCCCAAGGGAACCCGGACTTACTTTCAGAAGAGGTAAATTGGGATTTTGTGGATTTTCTTACCTCGCAAGAATTTGTTCCGGAACCTTAGTCACCTTCTTCATTACCGCAATTGGAGAATTTTAGACAGAGACAGAAAGAAGAATTGGAGACATTTATACAACGACAAAAGGAAGCGGAACAAGCTTTTCTCCTACAGCAACAGCAGCAAGAAGAAGAGGTAAGAAAAAAAAACAACAAGAAGAAGTAGCAGCAAAGAAACAAGAGGGTGAAAATCAAACGGTCACGGTACTGTTGGACATTTTAGCGGAGTTAAGAAGTCTGAAACAAATGTATCAGACTTCTTTATCACGACCGAAGAGAATACGACCTTCCCGAGCTAAACACGTCAACCCTGTGACTAAGCCTACCGTACCACCCTTAGTGATTTCAACCCAATCATTATCATCATCATCAACATTACGCAGTCCAGAAGTAGGCCTTGGCCGTGGCAAAGGCATAAGGCAGTTAAAGTTGATTGCTTAAACTCACCCCTACATCGTAAAGAAAAAAGGCCCTTTTCAGGGCCACCCACATATCTCGAAAAGAAATACAATTTCAATTTGCCAATAACTCAAAAAAAAAATAACCCACCCATTTTACCCTTATAGTACGTGTCTGTGTATGAGTGCGTGAGTGTAGCTTCTTATTTTAAAATCATAACTCAAAGACTCTTACCTTATATCATTCATTTATTCTTTTCTCCATTTTTTACAATCCAATTCACAATTCACAACACAACACTTTAATAAAAAGTTCATTGACTTCTTCTTTCTCCTTGTTTAGTCTCTCTGTTTTTTGAATTTCTTCACCGTCTCACTCTTTTCCTCTTCTTCCTCCTCACTTTCTTCCCTTCTTCTTTTCTTCTCCTGTTTCTTTTTCTTCACCTGTCTGCTTTCTTCCTCTGAAGAATCCCTCTCTTCTTCTGAAGAATCCTTCTTTTCTTCTGACTCCTCTTGTTTCATTTTTGGGCAATCTGGAGACCAATGTCCTTTTTCTTTACAATAATAACAGGTATCTTGACTTTTGTCTTTTTTAGCTCCTGTTTTTTGACGGTCTGGACACTCTGAAGACCAATGCCCTTTCTTCTGACAGATATAGCAAGTATCTTGACTTTTATCTCGAAAGGAAGGAGAGTAGCCCGTAGGCTGGTCTGAAGAGAATTTTCTAATGACCCCTCGCAAAGCTCTGACGAAACGTTCCATCTGGTTAGTCTCTTCCATCGTTGTGCTCGGCTTGAGAGTGAAATGAATAGTGAAAGGACAAGACACACACCCTTTTATATACGCTGGTCTGCTATGACTATAAAGTAGTTTATGGTGTTTGAACTTGAGTCATTTGACTTTTTGCTTTCAAGATGAAACGATCCTATTCATTCGAGAAGAAAGAAGAAAGTAAGAGGCAGAAACGTGATCTATCGCCTCGAACCAGGGCTGAAATCTTGGCACAAATTCATGCCAGTGATTTTGAAGAGGACATGAGTGAACCAGAATTTGAAACCTCTAAACCAAGTTTACCACCCTTAGTCAACCCTGAAAAATACTATTCCATTCGAGAGACGGAAAAGCGCTCCTCTAGAAAATTTAGAACCACGGCTTACAAATACACGGTGAAGTTTAAAGATTTCAAGTCCGAAGTACCGTTAGAGAAAGCAGAAGGGTTTATCACCGGAGTGTGGGATTCTCTGCTCACTGCACTCAAGCGACAATGTCAACCCAAAGAAGACGATCGCTTGAGACTTTCCATACAACACGACGGTTTGAAATCCCCTGTTTGGATCGAGTTTAGCACCCCTGCAGAATTGACCGCTTCCAAAGTCATGGACAAGATTCAACACGTGCAACAATCTAATGACCAGTTTGACATCACCGATGGAAAAGCCACATTGGACATGACCCACGTCTCTCCTCCTCAAGGGGCCGGACGCAAAAAGATGTTATTGGTGAACGACCTTCGCAGCATTAAGCGTAGCCTTGTCCAAATTCACAATCCTCATGACCAGATGTGTTTAGCCCGTGCCATCGTGGTGGGACGAACCTATGCCAACAAGAACGACACGGTAGAATGGAAAAGAGACTGGGAGAACATTCGACAATCGGACCGAGCCAAACAACGAAGTGAAGCAGAACTCCTGTTACGACAAGCTGGCATGTCCAAAGACACACCCTGTGGCATTCCTGAGATGCAAAAATTGCAAGATGCCCTAGCTCCACGATACACTTTGAAAGTGCACCCTCAAGAAGTGCGCGGGTCTCTGTTGTTTCGAGGGCAAGATTTTAAGGACGGAAAATACATTCACGTTTATCATCACGATGACCATTTCGATACCATTACCAGTATCACCGGATTCCTGGGATACGGTTATTACTGTGAGAAATGTGACCATGGTTATAATAATCGAGAGCAACACAAGCATTGTGGATCGAAATGCTCAGGATGTTTGGCCTCTTCACCCTGTCTGAGCGAAGAACCAGTGCCTTGTTCCACTTGTCTGCGCACGTTTGTCAGCCCTACCTGTTACCAACAACATCTGAAAACGCAAGGTTCACAGCAGAAATGTGCTTGTCAACTCCTGAGATTGTGCCCTACGTGTGGACAAGGCATACGTACCAATAGTACCAAGGCACACGTATGTTCAGGAAAAAAGAAATGTCACATTTGTCACCACATCGTGGACTTGGAACACCAATGTTACGTGCAAAAATACCAGCCCCCACCAGAGAAAGAGGACGGTCACAAGAAGAAAGGCAATTTCATCTTTTTCGATTTCGAATGCATGCAAGAGACTGGCATTCACATTCCTAATTTCTGCGTGGCTCATCGAGCGTGCGAGAAGTGCATTCAAGAACCTATCTTCAGTCATTGCCCTCACTGCAGCAAGATTCCTGGAGGGCGTGAAAAAATCTTTCGGGGGCCAAACACGTTAGCCGATTTTGCCCAATGGGTCTTAGACCCCATCGACAAGACGTGGAGCCAAGAGGACATCGGACTTTACGGAGATTGTCATCGTCATGCCACGGTGATGGCTCACAATTTCTCCGGATACGATGGACAGTTTCTTCTCAGATACTATACGGAACATGGCACCGAACGTCCTAAAGTGACTTTGAACGGAGCCAAAATCATTTTCATGCAAGTGGGACAAGTACAGTTTAAAGATTCGATGAGCTATTTGGCCATGCCTTTGAGTCGAATGCCTAAAACGTTTGGAATGACAGAAATGGCTAAAGGGTACTTTCCACACTTTTTCAATACGGAAGCCAATCAACACGCCGTTCTACCCCATTTACCTGAGGCTCACTATTACGACCCCGACAACATGCGTACCGAACAACGAGAAGCTTTCTACGCTTGGTACCAGGCTCATGCCTCTGACCCCTTCGACTTTCAGGAAGAAATGCTAAAGTATTGTCGTTCCGACGTGGACATTTTACGGCGTTGCTGTGGAAAATTTCGAGAACTGTTCATGGAACACGGAGGGGTCGATCCTTTGAAAGAAGCTTGCACCATTGCCAAAGCGTGTTCCTTAGTGTATCGACAACGATTCATGCCTGAAAACACCGTGGCTGTCATCAGTCCTCAAACGACCCACTATGTCAAGCGTCAATACTCGGTCAAAGCCCTACGTTGGTTACATTACTTGTGCGACAAGGAAGACAAGTGGATTCAGCATGCCCGCAACGGAGGGGGCGAAAAGACCATCGGAACGTATTCGGTCGATGGCTGGGACTTAGAAAACCCCAAGATCGTGTACGAGTTTAACGGTTGCTTATTTCACGGATGTCCCGTTTGTTATCCTGATCGTGGCACTAAAAATCAGTTTTTGCAACGAACCATGGAAGACTTGTACCAGGACACTTGTCAGCGACGCCTAAAGTTAGAACAGCAAGGATACCAAGTGGTGGAAATGTGGGAACACGAATACGATCACCGTATGAAAACCGATCCCGAGTTTAAACGCCTCGTGGAAAGTTACAAGCTGATGGACCCGCTGAACCCGAGGGATAGTTTGTACGGAGGAAGGACCAATGCCACCTGTTTGCTGTACCAAGCCGACGAAGAGAACGGAGAAGAAATCAAATACTTGGACGTGTGTTCGCTGTATCCCTACGTGTGCAAATATTGTCGCTTTCCTGTAGGGCACCCGCAATTGTTCACGGAACACATCGACCTGGTCAACATTCGACAATACGAAGGCTTGATCAAGTGTAAAGTTTTGCCTCCCACGAACCTATACCATCCCGTCTTACCTCACCATTGTCAAGGCAAACTGATGTTTCCTTTGTGCCGTACTTGTGCCGAAACGTGCAACCAAGACCAGCCTTGTCATCACAACCAGGAAGAACGGGCCTTGACGGGAACCTGGGTCAGCGTAGAATTGTTCAAAGCTATGGACATGGGATACCAACTGTTAGAAGTGTACGAAATTTGCCACTTTCCCAAGACACAACAATACCACAAGGGTGACCCTACTCAGAAAAGCATTTTCGCAGACTACGTGGATGCCTTTTTGAAACTGAAGCAAGAAGCCAGCGGCTATCCTTCCTGGTGTCACACTCCCGAAGACCAAATACAATTCAAAGAGAAATACTACGAACAAGAAGGCATCACTTTAGACCACATCGAGAAAAACGAAGGCAGGCGATCGTTTGCCAAAGTGATGTTAAATTGCTTGTGGGGTAAAATGGCACAACGCCCGTGTTTACCCAAGACGGAATATTTGACAGAACCTTCCCGCTACTTTCAGATGATTCACGACAAAACCAAATTCATGAAACACGTGGACGTCGTTCGCGAGGATTTGATCTTAGTCAATTACGAAGAAGATCTGGACTTTGTACAAGACGACCCCTTTGGAAATGTCATCATTGCGGCTTACGTGACAGCCCATGCTCGCTTAAAATTGTACGAAGCTTTAGAACTGTTAGAAGAACGCGTCCTGTACTTTGACACGGACAGTTGCATTTACATCCATCACCCGATTCAACATCACCCTGACATCGAAGGAGACCGTTTAGGAGCCTGGACAGACGAGCATCCCGACGACAAGATTCTAGGTTTCGTCAGTGGCGGTCCCAAAAATTACGGCTACGAATACCGGGACAAACAAGGAGAAGTGCACACGACGTGCAAAGTGAAAGGACTGACTCTGAATCATCGTACCAGTCGTGTGGTCAACTTTGGGGTATTGAAAGAAGCCTTGCAATCGGAAGAGGATGGAAACTTTAAAGTGACCACTTACCAACCGAACAAGATTGTACGTTTACCCACTCACCACATCGTCAGTCGACCTTTGGAAAAAGTTTATCAAATCGTGTACCAGAAGCGAGTGCGACTTCCCAATCATTTCACCTTACCGTATGGACACGTTGGTATAAAACATTGGTTGTAAGAGAATAGCCACCCACCAGAAAGATGACTTCGCCACAGCAAGAATCGAGTGAGAAACCCGATGAGAACTCCAAGTTCAAACCCTACCATTTTCCAGTCTTCTTACCTGACTATTGTGATTGTGCCCGTCGATTGGACACGTTTCAGAAATGGCCTAAGGATAGGGAAGGATTACCTTCTTCGCATGTTTTAGCTAGAACAGGATTTGTCTACTTGGGACCTGAGTCAGGATTGGGATACGAGGTACAGTGTTTCGCTTGCGGACTGAAGTTACGAATGGATCTATGTATCTATAAAGATTCAGCTATTCTGGAACATACTCGATGGTCTCCGCACTGCCCTTACCTTTCTATGGCCTTTCCACCCATCACACTACGGTACAATGTTGACGGTACCTTAGAGACGGTACCTTCCGAAACAAGACATAAAAAACGTAACAAAGGAAAGATGTACAAGCTGGAGACTGCATTGCGACTAGTATAAAAAGGGGCCTATGGTCAAGATCGATAGTTCATTGTGACTACCAAGACCGAGCGAACAAGATGAATACTTTGAAAGAGACATCGTTCCAGTTTGGGGATTGTAAAAAAGTTGTATCTTCCTCTAGTGTGACTAATACTGGATGGATAAGACCCAGGCATTGCGACGGAAAATGTCCGGAAGGAAACTGCGATTGTCCATGTGGTTACCATTGTAATTGCGTAACGGAGTTTGCAGACGAGTGCGATTGTGAGCCTTGCGATGGATACGATGCTGTACGTTGTGACCTGAGCGATGCCGTAAAGCATCATGGGAACTTTAGTGCCCCTACCCCTATCATGGAAAGTGATGCTGTGCGTGTCAAACCTGTCGGATGCGAAAGTGATGCCGCTCGTCCTCTTGGACATTTTACTGGGTTTCGTTTTAAAGGGGAATGTTCACCTTCACGTCTACCCCCCTACGGATGTCATCCAGCCTTGAGCAAACTCCTACCCATGTCACTCAACCCTCATCGAAACGAACCTGTGAAAAACGAATATTCGTTTCCTGTGCGTTTGTCGGAATACTGCGACTTTGAAAATCGTCTTCAATCGTTCAAAGGAAAATGGCCAAAGTATCTGGGAGGACCGACCCCCGAAGAATTAGCCAGAGCCGGATTTTTCTACTTAGGCGAAGGAGATAAAGTCAGGTGCTTCAGTTGCGATGTGACACTTCACCACTGGGAACCGCAAGATTCGGCCTACGTAGAACATGCTCGATGGTCACCGAATTGTCATTACTTACCCTTAGTGGGACCGAGACATTGAAGTAACTTCTTACCATAATAATCTGTTCATGGATACTTTACAAGAGAACATTCGTGCTTTGCCTGTGGAGTTGAGAGAACGCATTTACCGAGAGCTGGTCAAAATACAAGTGAAACGTAAAGAACAATTGCATCCGTTACGTCACCGGTGTTTGAACCACTGGTACCTGAAGGCTATACAAGGATTGATTCAATTGAAAGTGTTCCATCGGACAGACATTGATCAACGATCCTCTAGTTTTAAAAAGGATTGGTTTGGTATGGACGATTCTACCTACATCATTGTAAACGTACTGCATCGAATTCCAGAGGAAGAGTTAACGAATTACCAACATCTTGAACACAATGTCAACTTAGTGAAAGAGGAAACTTCTGAACGAATTGTAATGTGTAGATTAGTGACTCAACGATTTAAATTTGACACTGAAGTGAAACCATGTTTGTGCAAAGAGTACATTTCTTGTGTCAGACCAAAGAGGATTTAGTATGACCTATTCATGGATACTTTGCTAGAGAACATTCGTGCTTTGCCTGTGGAGTTGAGAGAACGCATTTACCGAGAGCTGGTGAAAATACAAGTCAAACGTAAAGAACAATTGCATCCGTTACGTCACCAGATCTTTAACCACTGGTACCTGAATGGTATAAGAGAACTGATTCGTCAGAAATTGTTTCAGTGGTCAGACCTTGTTCAACACTTTGAGTTAGTGAATGATCGAAATGTTCATTATTTTGGTTACTTCGAGATTCACCTACAGCAATACATTGAGGAAGACAAGTTAAAGGATTATCAACATATTTTACGTGGAATCTACTTAGAGGAAGAGGAAACTTCTAAACGAACTCTGAAGTTTCGGTTACAGTATGCACGATTTAGATTCCCTACTGGAGAACGAAGATCTCTGGCTAGAAAGTACGTGTATTGTTTCCGAAACAAAGAGACTATAAAAACAGGCTGCCATGCCACGACTTATGTCACATGTCATCCAACAGATTCCGTGGAAGGAACTCAATGACCATATTCAAACCGTGGATCATTACCATCGATTATTACAAGAACTGTATCCATTCAATTTGGGACGACAAGTGGTGTGTGTCTTAGTGACTTGTTTTTTGGGATTTCGTTTACCAGCCGATTCTTTGTGGACTCTTTACGATCAGTACTTACCACCTCCATGGCCTTAAATGGTCACGAAAAACTCCTTTTGCTCAAAGCCTTGCGTTTTCATCTGGATACTTCTCGACCTCTACGGGAAAAAAAGATTCGTCAACTTTTAGCTACCCAAGACGTGTATGACGATGTGTGTGTAGCTTGTGACTTACATCCCCATTGGACAGATGTCCGTGCCTGGAAAGAATGGGATTTTGAGGCTTGGACCCAAGAAGTGGCCCAGTATGCACGAGAGTTGTTCAAGGAAAAAAGTTACTTTTCAACCCGTGTTAGTGACGGTGCCAGAAGAACCCGTCACCCAGGACAGGACTGTCGTGGACAGACCTGAAAGACCCTTTCGGGAGGACACTTGTGTGACCTTACCCCCTGTTGAACTGGTTAGAACATTACCCAAAAGATGTGATTGTTGTACAGACACTTGTGTTTATTCCACGTTCATCGTTATCATGTGCCTTTTATCCTTGTACTTAAGCCTTTGGCTTTTATGTATTTTTGTCTTTCGTATTCATGTTTGATAAAAAAACATTCAATAAACGTGTTCTGAAAAAGTATATAAACTCTTGTCTTGTTCGTTTTCGTGTCACAAGTGACATTTCTCACACCATGGCTACCTCTGCTGTCTCTGCTCCCTCTTCCTCTACTGTCAAAGTCATCGACGAACACTTAGATCGTGCCAGTTGGGAGGCTTTGTATCTTCGCCATCCCTTTAACATGCTCATTGCTGGACCTAGCGGTTCAGGCAAAACCGAATTCGTCAAACGTTTGATCGAACATAAACATCATTTGATCGATCGGCCACCTCAACGGATCGTGTGGTGTTACAAAGAGTGGCAATCGGCGTACAGCCTCTTGCGAGAAAGTCAAGGCGATTCCATCGTGTTTGTGGAAGGCATTCCTAAAGAAGACGACGGCATCGTCTCTGACTCCCGTCAAACCCATTTGGTCATTTTCGACGACATGTTAGGAGAAGACGAAGAAGAAATTAAATTGTGGTTCACGCGCAAAGGGCATCACCGTAATGCCAGTGTCATTTACATCACCCAAAATTTGTTTCAACAAAGTAAAGCCCATCGCACCATCAGTCTCAATGCGCATTACGTGGTCTTGTTTAAAAGCCCTCGAGATAAATCGCAAGTGCAAGTCTTAGCCAAACAGTTAGGAACGCCTTGGCTGACTCAGGCGTACGACGATGCCACTCAAACTCCACACGCCTATTTACTCGTCGATTTGAAACCTACGACCCCCGAGGATTTGCGATTTCGTACCCACTTGTTTCACCACTGGTGCCAAGACGGAGGGCCTGTCCTGTACACGTCCCCGTCCTCGACTTCATTTCACTCCCCATCAAAAAATCTATAAAAACCTCAGACCCTTTTTCGTCTGTCTCACACAGTGTGAACATGACGTCCCTTCAGTCGCATCTTCCCGTCAAATTGATTCGTGCCTTGTATGGCATCAGTCGAGAAAAAGATCCACAAACACGAGCCCGTGTCTTAGAAGCTAGTCTCAAAGAAGTCTTACGATGGTTCACGGTGACGGCACGTCAATTACTCCAAGGAATCATTCAGATTCCTCATCAAACCAAACGCTTTTTCGATCGAAACAAAGTCGCTTTGGTCCAACTGGCCGATCCCCGCATCGACACTCAAACCAAAAAACAAATCATTTTGAAACCTGGAGGGAGCGGTACTCTAGGAGGGGTCATCATTCGCTCACTCTTAAGATGGGATCCTAATGCCCCCAAAGTTATCCCCAAGACAAAAGTCCAACGAAGCCCCAAGAAGAAAAAGAAAAAGACCAGGTCCCCAAGAAGAATAACTTCTCCAGTGGCAGGACCCTCCTCTTACCAGACACCACCACCCCGGAAAAAGAAAAGAAGCCCCCAGAAAAAGAAACAGAGAAAAAGTCCCCAGAAAAAGAAAAGTCCACAGAAGAAAACTAGTCGCAAGAGAGGCACTTCGGCCAGGACGCAACCTTACACTCGCAAACCACGACCTGCCACGGCAGTGACTGCGTCTCCGGCATCCTCACGTTCATCCACTTCTCCGTTGATGACACCCAGAACTGAAGAGTACTTGGAGACGTTGATCACACCAAGAACATCTCCGTTGATGACCCCCAAAAGAACTTCCCCAGTGGCAGGACCCTCCAATTTAGTGGCAGTGGCTGCTGCTCACAAAGTACCTTCTCCCAAAATCAAAGTCCAAGAAAGATCGGGCATGTTACAAAGTTTACTGGATTTGTCCAAGCAAGAACTGGCTCGATTTAGTCCGTTGCGTACCCCTGCACGACGTGTCATGCCTGTCCTCAAACTGATAAAACGTAAAGACAATCAGTGGCGACGCGTTCCAGTATAAAAAGAGCCTGTGACCAAGTCGGGGTATCAGTGAACTTGTAAAAAAGATGTCACCTCCAAGAAGCCACAAAAGAAAGAGACAAAGGCAGACGCGTCATCCGACAAAGCGCTTAGCCAAGCATCGACATTACCCTAAGAAAAGACACAGTCGTTCCAAGAAAAAGAGGCGTCAACAAAGGGGAGGATTCCTTGGTGATTTTGGGAAAAACATTGTCACCTTTATGACAAAGCGATAGTCCCAAAAAAAAGATAAAAGGGCGTGCGTTAAGTCATCGACGTTAGTGTCTGTTCGGTGAATGTCCCGGAACCCACAAGCAAAAAATGTCACCCTCCAGAAAACCCCAAGGAAAGAAAAGGAAAGGACTGCCACCACGTTTAGCTAAACATGGGGACCTGTTATCTGTCCTGTCCAAAGCTTCTTCACCCCTACGAAAAACACTCATTCAAACGGCCTCCAAAGAGGTCATCGATACCGTGTGCGAATGTTGTTTGAACGTTTTGAAAGGCACGATCCCTTTGTCCAAACACCAGAAACAATGCTTAGGCAAACATCGTCACGTTCTTCGCCAAATGGTTCAAAAGAAAATTCCCATTCGTCAAAAAAAGAAGATGTTGGTCCAACGTGGAGGCATTTTACCTCTCTTGTTAGGCCCCATACTGAAAGGAGTCTTGGGAACCATGTTGGGAGGACTGGTGGGAGCAAGATAAAAAGGCCTCGGAAGTTCCAAGATCTCAGAATCGACCCCTGACAACCCCATGGAAGGACGAAAACTAGCTTTAGTGCCTTACAAACGATGGATGGAATACCATCGGTGGCAAGAACAACGCACCCCGCATTTACCTCCCAATCCCCATTTGAGCGAGATGTCCCAGTTACAACACGAACTGCAATCCTTGATGGATCGCCAAGATTTGTCCGAAACAGAAAAATCGCAAAAGTACGGTCAACTCTTGCAACGACTGCAACTCTTTCACCAGAAAGCTTTAGACGAAACAGCTCTACCCACTTTGAAAGATTTTAAGACCTTGATGAAAAGTCCAGCACCATCACCAGTACCAGTACCAGTACCGGTACCAGTGGTCAAGACAGAAAAAGGAAAAGAAGAAGAAGAAGAAGGGTTTCAAACTCCACCAGAAAAAGTACGCAAGTTAACAACACCACCTACCTCCAGAATTGGATGGATTAAAAAGATGATGGCCACCCCTTCTTCCTCACAAGAGAAAAAGAAAGTGAAGACAGAAGTGAAACAAGAACCGATATCCCCTGCTCAGACATCCTCCTCTTCGACACCTATTGCCGGTCGCACACGCAAAGCCTTGCAATCCAAGAAAATACCCCAAGAGAAAAAGAGTAGCCTCTTCCAAGAGTGGGTGCCTTATTAAGACACCAATCAACACAAAAAAATGGAAAAAGTCTTAGCTAGCATTTACTACGATCCCTCGCATCCTGCAGGTTACGCAGGAGTTCAAAAATTGTATCGTGCTGCCAAAACGCGAATGAAAAGTCTCCGTTTACCTCAAGTGCAACGATGGTTACAAGAACAAGCTACCTACACTTTGCACAAACCCATTCGACGCAAGTTTGCCAGAAGTCGCACCCGAGTGGAAGGCATCGATCATCAATGGCAAGCCGATTTAGCCGATGTCTCTCATTTGGCCAGCTACAATCGTGGCTACAAATATCTGTTTTGTGTCATCGACGTCTTTTCCAAATTTGCCTGGGTCGTGCCCTTGACTTCCAAATCCAGCAGCGAGTTAGTGCGAGCCCTGCAACGAGTGTTGAAACAAAGTGGCCGTCACCCTCTTCGATGGCAAACGGACAAAGGCACCGAATTTCTGAACCAAGCTTTCCAAAAAGAATTAAAGAAACGTGACATTCATTTTTTTACCACCGAGAATCCCGAAACCAAAGCCAGCATCGTGGAGCGTTTTCAACGCACTTTGAAAGAACGCATGTGGAAATATTTTACGCATCACCACACTCTGAAGTACATCGACATCTTACCGCACCTGGTGCAAGCGTACAACCAATCTTACCATCGAAGCATCGGACGTGCCCCGCAAGACGTGACTCCCAACAATGAAGTGTTGGTGTTTGAGCGTCTGTTCGGTACGTCCCCGACGAGGGCTGTCCCCAAGAAAAGTGGAGAGTTGACCGTAGGAGATTGGGTGCGCATTGGCAAAACCAAACGCACTTTCGACAAAGGTTACTTACCTAACTGGACAACCGAATTGTTTCGCGTCACTGGACGAGTGCATGGCCGTCATCCTGCCGTCTATAAATTGGAAGACATGAACGGAGAAGTACTCAAAGGAACGTTTTATTTGCCCGAGTTACAACGTGTCACCAAAAAAGAAGACGACGTGTACGACATCGAAAGCATTCTCGAACGCAGAACCCGTAAAGTGGGCAAACGACGTGTCAAAGAAGTCAAAGTACGTTGGAAAGGATATCCACCCAGTTTCGATTCTTGGATCGACGCTTCGCAAGTCATCGACTATAAAAAGAAGTGACCATCATGCCCTTTCACACAGCAGACGCAGCTACGTCGACCACTCCTCCTTCACCCAGTTCTTCTGTGCAAGATTTACAAAAACAACCCTTGTGGGTGTGGTGTGGAGAACGTGTACCTAAAACGCAAATCGTCTTTTTCTGCCAAATCTTCGTGGTGTATTGTGTCATCGGGGCAGCCATCGCCAATTTGAGTTTGCAACAAGGAGACAAACAATTGTGGACCATTTTATTGAGCAGTTGCATCGGTTACCTGCTTCCCAATCCCTCCCTGAAATTCTCCTCGAACGGGAACCTTGTGTCCAGTGCCAGTGTCAGTCACCACTCCAACAACAACCACAACCAGAACCCCATTTTGGGCGGAGACACGCCTCTGACGTTCACTAACCCCTCGGACAGCCACAGAACTCTGGAATTATGAGTCACCAAAACCAATTTTACTTAACCTTACCCAGTGACAGTTCCATGGAGGTGTTTCCCAATAACACGTTGTGCTGTTACACGGCTAAATTACCTCAGGCCATCCCCTTAGATCACGAAGCCCATTGGGAAGTGGCTTTAGTAGAAATGATTCACCCTACACAAATCCAAAACATCACCGAAAAACAAAACTTTTTTGAGGTCGAAATCCTGAACCAACAATTACAAGAAGCCATGACTGACATCGGGTTTTCAGGGATCACAAGACCAGCCAGCAAACCAACCTTCAGTATCTACACCGTGAAAATTCCAGCAGGGTTTTATTTTAGTGGTCAACATTTGGTGGACACTATTGCGGACAGGTTCGAGTTCGCCTTTGGCAAAGCCCTGAACAGAGCCAAAAAAGTGTCACCCTGGAGTACCATAAAGTGGCTCGTCGCTTACTGATGAAATTTCCAGATACGGACACATTGTCCTTCAGGTTCAATGGTAGTTTGTTTGAAATTTTGGGTGGACATTCAACAATGGTCACAAACAATTGGAGCCCCAAGATCAACAGTAATATGGATTTTTACAAAGCTTTTGGAAAACCGGTAGAACTGAACCAAGGACTGAATTTAATGTTCGTGTACTCCGATGTGGTGGAGTACAACGTGGTGGGACACACCTCTGTGCCATTACTGCGTGTCATTCCTTTCAAAGTGGATTCTACCACGAACACTGACGAGGAAGGTGGAAACACTTACCACGTTCACCGCGAATTTGTACATCCTCATTATTTACCCGTCAGCAAGTCGTATTTGGACACGGTCAACATTACTATAAAAGGAGATTTGGGACAAAATATTCCATTCACCAAAGGAAAAGTCACGGTGAAACTCCATTTTCGAAAACGGTTCTCTCACGACTCGTAAGTAAGTCATGTATCCAGTGTACCGAGGGGTTGCACGACAGCGAGGACACGGTTTAGGAGATATGTTAAAATCGGCCTTTCGTTCGGTGGTCCCGGTGTTGAAACCGATGGTGACACGCGGATTGCACGCCTTGAAAGATGCGGCACTGACGCAAGGCAAAGAATTTCTCCAAAATGTCATCATCGACAAACAAAACCCTAAAGAAGCCTTCATGAGGGCAGGCAAAAATGTCTTGCTGCAAACGGGCAAAGACATTTTGGGCCGACGAGACACACCTATAAATGCCCTGCACGCTACCGAGTCAGGCATTCAGCAAGGACAAGGCAGAAAGAGACGACGAAGAAAACACCCTTTCACCAGACTTCAAGCGAGAAAGGCTAAGAAAAGAAGAACGGTTCGAGACTTAGACGTTTTCGATTATTGAGAAAGAGGAAAAAAATGATGCACCGAGAGTCTTGCGCTTGTTCCAAGACGGAACTGGATCTGTTTGCCATGCCCCCCACCATGATGACGATGCAAGAATCCCAATGGGTGGAATTTCATCCCGTCTCCTCATTGACCGATTCCGCTCCCATCGAGTTTGAAATCAAAGGACAGCCCGAAGATTACATCGATCTGAATAGCAGTTACTTGTACTTGAAAGTCAAAGTTCTAGATAAGGGAGGAGATATTATAAGCGGCGAAGAGAAAGTAGCTCCCATCAACAATTTCATGCATTCCTTGTTCAGCTCAGTGGACTTGTACTTGAACAACAAACTGGTTAGCAGCAGCATGGATACTTACCCTTATCGTGCCTACCTGGAAAATCTCTTGACGTACGGAATAGATGCCAAGGATACTCATCTCAATGCCTGTGTGCTGTGGGAACCTGACGAAGCGGGCGAATTTAATGAAAAAGGTCTTGAAGCTGACCCCAAAACAAAAACAACCACCAATGAGGGATTTGTAGAACGAAGAAACAAAATCAAAGATGGAAAGAGTTTAGAACTGATGGATCGTTTGCATTTGGACATGTGGTTGCAAGAGAAATATTTGCTGAACGGGGTCAATGTTCGCTTGAGACTGAATCGCAGCAGTGCCGCTTTCCATTTGTTGGCTGATGGTGATGCTACTACTGGTGGCAATCCCAAAAGCAAAATCGAGGAGGCCAAACTCTACGTACGACGCGTGGAAGTGTTACCTAAAGTAGGTAACGACATCAGTCAAACGTTGAGCAGAACGACCGCCAAGTATCCCATCCGACGCGTGGAAGTGAAAACGTTCACCATTCCTAGGGGACAGCGATCCATGATCGAAGATCATCTGTTCCAAGGACAGTTACCCAAACGTTTGATCCTTGGTATGGTCGAGAATGAAGCCTTCAACGGACACTTCGAAAAAAATCCTTTCCAATTTCATCATTACAAAGTGTCCAAGATCGAAGTCAGTCGCGATGGCAAGACCTTGTGTACCCGACCTTTCGAACCTGACTTTGAGAAGAAGAATTACTTGAGATCGTACTTGTCCCTGTACGAAGCCACGGGACAGTTAGGAACCAACACCAGTCACGGCATTACGTACGACGATTATGACGGAGGCTACGCTTTGTGGGCTTTCGATTTCACTCCAGACCAAGGCAGCGACGAGGGACATTTCCACCCTATAAAATCAGGCCAGATTCGTGTGGAACTTCAGTTTGCAGAACCACTGGACAAGACAGTGAACGTCCTCCTGTATGCAGAATTCGATAATACGATAGAAATCAACAGTTTGAGAGAAGTCATTCTAGATTACTAGAAGTCATGGAAGACTGTTATCCCTCTTTACAAAGTGGAGAAACTTTGGAGATGAAATGTGAGGAGACCGTGGAAGGAGAAGAATCTCAAGATAAAGACGAAGAAGTTGTCATGATGAAGTCAAGATGGCCAGAACAAGAAGCCCATTTAGTCTCCTGTTTTGCCAAACACTTGGTCGACAAAATGACGGAATTGATCAAGAAAAATTGCTATGGATGTCAAAACGATCATCCCAGTCAAATTCAACACGATAAATGCCTGATGTTGAGTCAAGAAGAAAAATTGGACGAGTATCTGGACGAAGCTTGGAGCCTCATCTCGAACAAAGACGTGTTGCACCAGTGGTATAAAGACTTGCGTGAACATTCTTGTCCACCATTAACCACTCAAGAGATCCATCGTATCGAAGCTCTCCTGAATCAGAGTGAGGAAACAGAACGAATAACCGTTTATTCGTCAGACATTTTCAAGCAAAAAGTCAGGATCGAATTGACGACTTATTATTACCTGTGAAGAAAAAACACAAAACAATGGATACCTGGGAACTTTATTACCTTTTGAACCACAGTTCGTATACGTCTTCTTGGAATCCTGTCGTCTGTGCTAAAGATGAACTCCCTCATCGCAAACCTAAAGACCATCAAGCTTACGTGATCAACACGGACGACAGTCATCTCCCAGGAACCCACTGGGTAGCCGTCTACTTTCCTCAAGAAGGATGTGTGGAATATTTCGATTCGTACGGATTGCCCCCTTTGGAAGACGATATCATCGACTTTATGAGAAGAAATGCTCAAACCACCCGATTCAATAACGTGAAATTACAAGGCACAGATTCCTTGGTGTGTGGACAGTATTGTGTGTATTTTCTGCATCATCGCAGCCTGGGCTATTCCTTAGAACATTTAGTGACTCATTTTGATCCTCGTTCTTCTTCTAGAAACGATGTGAAAGTAGATCGATGGTTTTGTGACCATTATGCTTATCTTTTGTCTCAAGCTAGGAAACGTAGTGTCCATCAATGGCCTAATGATTTCCAACAGTGGAAATCACAATTTCATTCACAACGTTGTCAGCCTTGTTTAAAGTAGATTGTCAATTGAGAAAAAATGTTAGTGATTTGAAAAAAAAATGGTTTGATGTTATAGTGTTGGATTATTGTTAAAAAATGTTAGAGTTGCTGTTTAGTGTTAAGTGATTTTTGAATAAAAAATGTTGTGTTTTGAAAAATGCTTTTGTCTTTTGTTTAGCTATAAGAATGTTGAATTGATGCTCTTTCATTTCTTACTATCCCTCTCATGACAATCACTGAACGTTGCGAATCGAAAATCGTGTGGGGATGTTTTCCTTCACGTCCGCGCTTTCACTATAATAACCGGGGTTGTTTCCAGTCTAGCCATCCATTGTCGACTCATCCTCCTAAGAAGATGTGCTCCAAACTAGCTAAGCTCAACGAAGCCTACGTGAATTTGCATAGGGTCAGACACAGTCTGATACCGAAGCCAGAAGAAATAGAGAATGTGAGAATGTTAAAAATCACTGAAGACCTGATAGAAGAGCTCTTCAGAGAAGAAGTGAACAGGGAAAAAGAAGAATGGACGGAGAAGTACAGACTTCAAAAACAGCAACAACAGCAGCAACAACAACAACAGCAGCAGCAACCTGAACCTGACAGAGGCTTTGTCGATTGCCGTATCGACACCAAAGAGTTCTTCTTCTCTTTCCGAAGAAGCAGACCTATCGCCAGAAAGTCTATCCTCAGAGGACATCGCATTCTTAGAAACTAAAAAAGAATGCCATAGCAAACAAAAAAAAACAGCCCTTTTCAGGGCTACCCCAATACTCTAGAAAAGAAGTAACGATCGATTTGCCAGTGTGTGTGTAGGTAGAGTAGTGTGAAAATAAACACTAACTCTTTTTAAAAATGTGAGGGTATGTGTTGGTGTGTTTGTGTTTGTAAGAGCTCAAGTAAGTTGGTGTGGATAGTAGATTAAAATGATATCTTTTCTTAGTGTTTGAGGTGTATATTTGGAGTTAGATTGAATTGCTTTGTGTATGTGGATAGTCTATTGAAGTGATTTATAAAAAAAATTTAAAATAGTGATGGGTAGCATAAAAAGTGAGTGAGTGTTTCTTTTAGGTCCGCGCGTTGTTGTTTTTTTTGGTCATGATCTAGGTAAGATGAATTTTATGTTATTAGGGGGATGTTTTCCTTCACGTCCGCGCTTTCAGTATAAATTGAAACTCGTTCGGCAGTCCAGCTACCCTTGTTGATTGATCAACACCAAAAAATGAACACGAGACTTGAGAAACTGTTGGAGCTTCATGTGCATCTGGAATATGCCAGGCGCATATTAAATGAACTGGCCGCGGAAGCCATTGTCGAGGAGGGAAGTATAAGAGAGGAGGAAAGAAGAAACAAAGAAGAGGAGGAGAGAAGATATAAAGAAGAAGAAGAAAGAAGATATAAAGAGGAAAGAAGAAACAAAGAAGAGGAGGAGGAAAAGGAGAGAAGAAATTTCAAAATCCCAGAGAGCGAAAATTGGGATTCTGAAGCGACATATCCTGTCTCTGCTCTCTCCCCCCAAAAGGTAAAAAGTAACTGGGGGATAAGATGTGTATGTGGCGCCAGGCCTGGAAGGTGCCACCATTAACCAGGTGTCCATGAAGTTCCAAACAAAACAGCCCTTTTCAGGGCTACCCAATACTCTAGAAAAGAAATAACGATCGATTTGCCAATGTGTGTAGGTAGAGTAGTGTGAAAATAAACACTAACTCTTTATTAATAGTGGGAGTGTATGTGATTGTGTGTTTGTGTTAGTAACTAATAAAGTAAGTTTGTGTGAATAGTAGATTATGGGTTTCTTTATTGTTTCTTAGCGTATGTGGAGAGTATAGTTTGGGTTATATTATATGAAATGAGAAAAGTGGGGATGTTTTCCTTCACGTTCGCGCGTTGTTGGGTCATGATCTAGGTAAGATCGATTTTATGTTTTTTAGGGGGATGTTTTCCATCACGTCCGCGCTTTCACTATAAGAACCCACAGTGTTCGTTGTTCAAACCATTCTGCAAAGAATAAAAAGAAGATGGCGTCAAACCAAATCGACAAAATTCAAACCTTGCAAGACGTTTTAGACAACTTAGGAATAATGGAACAGATGCTATTAAGACTGGTTGAAGACCATTATTCCTATAGTCCCCATCGTGTGAAGATGGAAATTAATAACTTAAGGAAAGCAAAGGACAAGATTAGTGGTGTCATGAAAGAGATCAAGGAGGAGAAGGAGGATGAAGAGGAAAGAATAAGAATACGCAATTGGAACGAAAAAATTGAAAAAGAAGAAGAAAATGAAAAGAGGAAGAAAGAAGAGGAGGAAGAGAAGAAGAAGAAAGAAGAGGAGGAGAAGAAAAAAAAGAAAGAGAAGAAGAGTGTAGGAGATAAAATAAGAACTTGGTGGAGGAAAAGAAGAAATTAGAAGAAGAAGAAGAAGAAAACCCAAAGGCCCTTTTCAGGGCCAGCCATATTTCTCGAAAAGAGATAGTCTTTGAATTGCCTACCCCTTTATTTTATTTTATTTTTTTTATTTTTTTTAAAAAAAAATAGAGACCCTCCCTGTTTCAATTTTACATAGACCCTATACAGTCCCAAGGGTTTTTTGTCCATGTTAAATTTACATAGACCCTATATTGTCCCAGGGTTTTTGGCCATGTTAATTCCCATAGACCCTATATGTTCCCACGATTTTTCTCCATGTTAAATTTACATAGACCCTATATGTTCCCAAGGGTGTTTGTAATGATAAATCCCATAGACCCTATAAGATCCCCATTAACTACTCACATTTCTAAGCTATATCTTGTATCTCGTATGAGAAAAGTTGTTTTCTCAAATTGTGACCGGTTCACAGTACTTTCCACAATACAGTTAGTTGGCATTTTCCCACTACACCAGGCTGGTGTAAATTTGACTGTGCCAAGAACGTTGGTATAGGGCTTCTTTTTTAAAACCATGTCTCGAAACTGCTAATACTCTCTCGCTTGGAAAATTTCGTTTTCTCATATTAGACTAAGATCAACTTAACGTTTGTGTATTCTTATACAAAAACAAGATGAATCTTTATTACATAATTGGTCTATCGGCCTTTTGCAAAGATACAAATTTACCATGTTAATTGATGTCAAACTGAAGCAATAGCAGACGTGCATTTAACAATATGTAATATAAATCAGTGTATTGAAACCGCCCAGCATTATTTAAAATGCAAAATTCATAATCAAAACTTTATACACCTGCGTCCAAATACGAATCTGTATGATTTTTTAATTATCTATATTAAAATTATTATAAATCAACAAATAAACAAACAATATGGAAAAGACAGCAAATAAGTATTTACAAAAGGATAGAAGGATAAAAGACAAGACAGGGAAAAATGAGTACATTATCAACAAATGAAGCAAGTAAAGAATCAAATGTAATGATATAAAATCATCGTCCTATATAGTAGTTGAGTGTGGCTAGTTCAAAAGGTGTATTTTGTATTAAATAATGAATATAGTTGAGTGAGGCTAGTTCAAAAGGTGTACTTTGTATTAAATAATTAAATCAGTCATTGAACTATTATGGTGCAGACTTTAGACTTTGCTCCGATGTTTACAAGAACTGAAAATAATATTTCCTAGATTTCGTAAAAGTTTCTGATTATTAATTAAAAATAGTTATATAAATGTGGTCATATCAGGATGCCTCTTACAATATGTATGTATACACCTGCTTCTATATTCTATATAACGCTGACATTCTGACACAAAATGAGGGGGCCCCGAGTGGCCGAGTGGTCTAAAGCGCTCACCGTTCCGGATCACTGCCATCTCACCTCTGTCTGTGTGGGTTCGAGTCCAAGGCTCGGCTAGTGTGGGTACGTGGGAAAGCCTGCCAGTAGCTTCTCGTGGGTCGGTGGTTCTTCCCTGGGTTTTCCAGGGTTCTTCCTCCTCCATTTATACTGGCCGCCATCTATAGCCTATCTTGTGCTGAAAAATGGCGTTAAACCCTACAACAACAACAACAACAACACAAAATGAAATTAGTCCTCTGTGGAATAGTAAACCGACATGTCCTATTTTCATGATATTGCTTGTGGCTTGCCTCATCGACAGTATGGAATCTATGAGAAGATGCTAGCAATTTAGTTCATGCTTTTGTACAATTTATAAGTAGTAGTTAAAGAAATATATTCTTTACATGAAAAAACACTTGCAAGATGAATTTATAGCCTTGCACGTATGTAGGATTAAGACCAAGAATTCCAATTGTGAACAAAATTATCCTTCAAAATTTGCTTTACTACTTGTCGGAATACATCGATATTGCCTACACCTTGTTGCATCCATACGTGAGCAAAACCAAATGTTTTTACTAATCCTTTAACTATTAGCACCCGATAAATTTTATTTGGGTTTACCAATGATTCTGTATTTAAAATGCCGTTCACAATTCTAACAGTTTTAATCAATACCTAATAATCCTAAAAGCCTAAGTCTTCTGAGTGGAACTTTTCCCATTTTCACCATATACATATTCAAAGTTGTCTCTCCAACACCTAAAATATTTTGAATAAAAACGCAAACGAACTATTTCAACAACATTGCCTTGTATAAATGAATACACGTCTGCACCATAAGATAAGATACAATTGGAATAATACGAATATTATTTAAGTTACATACAGTGTTTGGCGGTATATAAGAAAAATGTATACAGGCCTGTTTTCGGTGCAAACAATGATTTCATTATTTGTCCTGCTAATGTTGTTTTTTTTCAGCTTTGCAAATCAGTCACCTATCATAAAAACAATTCCTAAGTAATAAAATATACAGAATAAAGACTGTAAATAGTTCAACAACTCTGTACAATCATATATTACAAACTCATTAAATATTTTATTCTGACCAATTCCTTTATCACCGTTTTCATTACACTGAGGGCTTTTGAAATTTCGTTACTACTTATAAATATGTTAAAGTCGTAAAATAAAAGTTACCTGTCCCCAGGTATATTAATCTATATAAGCCTGGATTTCTGCATTGAATAAAATGAATGAAGGATCCTTAGGAAGTTTTACGGAATTAAAAGTTTGCTAATTTATCTGCAGAAAATGTATAATGTTTGCGGAAGCACATGAACGTAGCATTTTCTAATAATCATTAACGCTTATAGTTTGGACCTTTAATAGCTTGTTGTTGTCGTCTAGATGTCTCGTGTGGTCTTCCACCAATATTTCTATTTATACCAGAATGTTTAAATTTCTGCTGTGTCGTTCATAACTGATGTTTGTGAGTAGTATATAGGGACGATTCAGCCTCAGTGGGAATTAGCATTACAGACCCCCCCCCCCCGGGACTGTTTAGCCTCAATGGAAATTTAACATGGAGAAAAATCGTGGGACTGTTTAGCCACAAGGGAATTTAACATGGGAAATAGATTTTGGGACTGTTGAGCGACAAGGGGAATTGAACATGGGAATATGGGACTGTATAGCGTCAAAGGAATTTAAACAGGGTGGGACTGTATAGCGTCAAGGGAAATTTAACATGGGATTTTATTTATTTATTTTTTTAAAATAAAAAAAGGGGCAGGCAATGGAAAGTCATTCTCTTTTCGAGACCTATGAGTGGCCCTGAAAAGGGCCTTTGGGTTTATGTTAATGTATCCATTAACATAAAGGGCACCGCATTGGTCTTCTTCTTGTCCTTAGGCTGCGTCTCACTGTAGGACCGTAAATCAGGACTCTTTTGAGGCATCCTTGTCTTTCTACGTAGATCCTACGTATCCACAGACTGGTGTCT